>JAQGDQ010000390.1:17500-220330 GCA_030141605.1 Tubiluchus corallicola
AAATTTCACAGTTTGTTTTTTGCACTACAAATTTATCGTGTTTATTTTAGAATGTTCTCGTAAAAATAGTTCCTAACAAAATGTTGATGAGAATGTCCTCTTGCTTGGAATACGTCATCAAAATACGGTGTGAAGCTCCAATATCATAGACTCATATGATTTTACTACTATAGGGTTCATCATTTAGTGCCACCCTAAAAGAATTTGATTCGCTGTGTCATTAGTAGCAGACACTAAAATTTACAGGTTTAAACTATCATACTTACACGTCTCTTTCACACTCATTTGTGTACTTCAGACAGGCGGGTGCTTTCTTTATTCCTAGAAAATCCCTGCCTCTGTATAACCTTCCACAAACTGCGACATCACCAGCTTCAGAACAGTCTTTAGTACACGCATCTGATTCTGGTGAGGATGTAGGACAGGGACATTTTCCATCGCACATCTTTTTCACGCCTACAAGCAAAAAAAAACAAAAAATTTCTAGACCTGACGATCAGTTAAAGACAAGAATGCATATAAATCTAATAAACTGGCAAACCTAAGAATATTGCGAGGGAGTCCAAGTAAAGTCTTGTCTACTTCAAGCAGCTGCGCTTCAAATACTCAGTTATTCTTATACAGCATCTACAGTATTTTGTGTCGTATAACTTATTTACCAACACAGTTTAGCCAACATTCGTTTTGATAAGTCTTAGCATTTCGTCCGCACACAGGAGAGTCATCTCTTGACCGTAGACACTGCTTTCTGCACCACCATGGTCCGGACGTTGAACATGGACACCCTCCATCACATTTCTTTCCCACACCTGCAAGCAAATAATCAATAAATTGCTAAACCTGTCAATATGTGCCGTTGGTAGGGGTGAGCATTCTCTACCAGAAAGCGAATTCGAATCGAACCGAATTTGTGACTTTCGAATTCGAATCGAACCGAACTTCAAGGTTTCGAATTCGAATCGAATTCGAATTGAGATTGAAAGATTTTCGAACTACCGGTAAAAATTAGTCTTACAAAGATCATGCATATCACTAGATTTTGTTCTGCAATAAAACGACTGGTAATTTGTTTAAAATTGTGTGCAGAAATCACAGCTAAATTATGCTAATTGCATGATGTTTCAATCGTTTTAGTGATAAAGAACATGTGTGATTGAAGTGCTGAATTATTCGAATCTATAGTTTTGGATTCGAATCGAGTTCGAACTGAAAAAACTCGTTCGAATCGAATTCGAGCATTCGATGCTCACCCCTAGCCGTTGGTCGTATATATATGTAGTGCATTATATTAAAGAATATAACGTTAATTTTGCAAAGTTCGCAATAATGTAAAAAGTAATATTATAATATTTCGTAACAACAAATTCCGCACACACCAGCACCAGCCTCTTGATAGAGGACAGTCCTCTGATGAAGCTGACATATTTGATAAGAAAAACAATTTTAGATACAGAGCAAACTTTATAACTGCAAATTTTAAGTATCTATCGGCAGGCGTAAAACCAATGGTGTTTATGAACCATTATTACAGTATTTTATGTTGAATAACATCCTTACCATAACAATTCAGCCAACATTCGTTGAAATAAGTCAGACCATCTTGTCCGCATACAGGTGATTCATTTGGTGAACGTCGACATTGCTTTCTGCACGATTCTAGTGGTATTGAAAATTGTCTCATTATTTTTTATTGGGCAGCCATATTACATTCGTAATTTACGTAGATAATCAGAGTAAAAAAACACTCAGCCTTTCAAAATTACATTTACTATGCTGGAAGAGACGTATAGCACAAGGGTGCCTATTGAAAAAATTCTGGCAGGTGAGGTAAAACCGGGCTATGTAGTTATTTGGTTATTAGTTGTTAATAAGTGATCACCCCCTGGTTGCCTATATTATTTCAATACAAGAAAAATGAACGCCAAGGTCATCTGCTGTATCAACAGCATTCTAATGTTTAGAACATCACGCAATGCAGTAGACTACTATAAGATGCAACTCTCTGTGGTGACCATTATTGAAAACTGAACCCCGTGGTATCCCAAGTGTACCACAAGACCACCAGGCTCTCCACCAAGGCAGTCCAAAATTTTTCTTCATGGACAATGGAAATCACTGTCATGCTAATTTGGTTTTTTTAAAAAGTCGCAAACGACAACTTGTTCTTGGCGCAACCTAAACGTGATAGAGTAATACTCTGTCAGGCACATCCTGAATTTACTTACCTGGTTGAGCCGCTATAAAGACGGGCATCAACAAAACCAGTAAGAGCTTCATTACGTGGACCCAATTGTAACTAAAACCTGAAAAAATAGCATTGTTATTGTCATCTCTGTCTTCATTGCTGTCCTCCCCATTATTTTTAAATCATCATCATCATGAACATCATCATCATCATCATCATCATCATCATCATCATCATCATCATTAATCATGTTTATCATCATCCTCACAATAGACCAAAGTTGAAGTCTCAAGCCTTTCCCTCGGCCTCTATATGAAATCAAAAAGTAACCAAATACATTTTAATCGTTTTTCAATGGAACTAACACAAACATTTTATATTTTTTTAGTATGAATGACCTTAAGGTAAATTTTCCTGTTAGCCAACGGATATTTGATCAAGTGTATTTGAGCTTTTTCCTACAAGTCTTAAGATCATGATTCTTTTAATAAAAAATATTATAAACAAAATAGCAAAGCTCCAAACATTCTCATTATGTGAAATGTTTTTGTCTTGAACAGTTTTGTTATTTTGACATTTAAGCTGAAGCTTACCCAATTTTATTATAATGAGTGAACCATTTTAATGACAAACAAAGATTTATATATATCTATATCTATATCTATATCTATATCTATATCTATATCTATATCTATATCTATATCTATATCTATATCTATATCTATATCTATATCTATCTATCTATCTATCTATCTATCTATCTATCTATCTATCTATCTATCTATCTATCTATATATATATATATATATAAGTTGGCTTATGAAAGTAGAAAATCTCTCCTGTTTGTGTTTGGCTTTGTTGGTTTTCTTCATGAGTGTCAAAAGAGATTCAAATTTGGTTAGTTAGTCTTAGAATCGTGATGCCATTCTAACATTTGTTTAATTTGATACGTAGAGCAAAATGTCTAAGAACAATAGTTATAACGAAAATTATTACAACAAATTGCAAAGAGAGTATGAAAAGCAAATTTAATAAGAAAAATACAGTCTTGTTTGCTATTTCACAATCAGACTGATGCATAAATCGTGCATGGCAGCTTACCTTTGTCACACAGTGTAATTAGTCTGGAAAATCCACTTACCTTCCTAATGCCTTCTGATGAAGTTCACAAAAGCAGCAGTTCTGGGTTGCCTTATATATGACTGTGTGAGAGGTGACTTTTTAATCCTTTACCTTCTCCATTTGTTAAATAAAGACAGCTTGATTAACTCATAAAATAATTTGAACAAGTAATTTAGAAGACGTAAAGTACACAAAAGTATAGTAAAGGTCGCGCCATTGTCAGAATGTCTCCCCACATTTGTTTGTGTATTTTACTCCGGCCATTAAGTAAAGAAAGTCAAATTAGCTCTTATAATCTTAATATTATAATTAATATTCGTGATGTTACAAATTCGCAATTAATTAAATTTCAAAATCAAACTGAAAACAAGAGACGCGAAAAAAGTTATAGCACAGCATGGATTTGAACTGGGAACTAAAAGCTAAACCACGCCTAAGACATGTTCAGTAAAATTGCTTTCTTAATTTAAAATCAAGATGTTGTGATTTTTTATTATTACTACAAAAGCAACCTACCAGATGGTAGTTTTGAAATATGGTGGGAGAAATATAAATGAAGTCTCAATCAATTAGCTTCCCAGAACCTATTAAATATTTTGCGTCCTCGTGTAGGGAATAGTCCTCGTGTATCCTATTTTGTAGTCCTCGTGTATCCAGTCCCGTAATAACAAAAATTTTACTAGTTACACCTGTCATTCAACTGCTTTTCCTAATTCTTTTTTCTTACATCAGTAAAGTGCTGGGATAATTTACCTCTTCATATATGTAATTCTAACTCTTTAAACAATTTTAGATCTTGACTAAAGAATCACACGTGTTTTAATAAGCGCCCTTCTTGCTTACCAAGTGGTACTCGAAATCCATCCATTCACCATACTAGAACGAGAGTTGTTTTTTTTTGTCAACTCAACCAGGACTTATGCCTTAGAAAATGTAAAAATTACGATGGGTCGCTGCTATTTCCTAGTTGTCAGTGTGGTTCTACTCATGAAACAATTGGTCGTTTTTTAATAACTGCCCTCTTTACCACCAGGTCAGACATGATTTATTTGCAAATCTCTGCCCTCTTTTGTCAGCTTTTAGTATCAATGTTTACAGTCTTGAAACAGATGAAGTTATACGTCTGTTCCTGCATGGGAACCATCTGCATGGGAAATGTCTCTAGCATTTCGCTCCCAACAGGGGAAAAGATATATCAGTCGTAAAACCATCTGTTTCAAACCTAGTTCGATGTTGCATCTTCTATAAAATTACGTTTAAACCAAACATAAATGAATAAAAAAAATGAGAAAATTTTTATTATCCTCAATCGATTTTCAGTGACAAAGTGACCTGAGTTTAACGCAAATACTGAAAAACGCTAGTGCATGTTGACTTTGTTGCTGTCACACAAGGTTGTTAGCTAACTAGCTATGGTCTTGTAGTTAACTAACTCCTCTGACCTTGAGAATTACTGAACGCATTTGTTTAATGTAAAATGGCACCAACATTGTACATTTCAATTTTGAGCCCAATAAATTAGACTGAAACAAACCTAATTATACGACTAAGGTTAATGAGAACGCGAGAATAAAACTAAAATTTTTAATGACAAATTAGAATGCCGAATTGGAAAGACAGAGAGAGTGGGTGAGCAGGCGAGATAGAGAGAGGGAGGAAGAGAAAGAAAGAGAGAGAGAGAGAGAGAGAGAGAGAGAGAGAGAGCGTGCGTGCGTGCGTGCGTGCGTGTGTGTGTGTCCCAATGAGGTGTTGCAAGTTTTTCTTTGCACATTCACATGAAGACGAGAGTCAGTATTTAGTAGATGCTTCTTGTTCTTAATCCTATTGATAAAAAATTCGTTCACATAAACAATAGAAAGAAATTCAAGCAAAAATGCAGACAGAGAGTCAGCGGCTCAAGTTGTTGTACATCGAGATAAAACCAATTAAGAAAGTAATTTACATTAGTCATTCTCGTTCCTCGTTTCATTGACGTCAAACATATTGGTCTTTTGCTTCGCCCCCGCTGTAACGTAAGCTCGCTCAGCAACATTCGGGACAACAGCTCACACTGAACAACAACTATCTAAGCTAAGCTAAACTAAACAACATGACAGTCACAACTAATGTCTAATCAGCAGACTTTTTCATAAACACAAATATGCAGAGCAGCAGCTATTTTTAAACGAAATTAACACTTTAAGTAGCCAAAAATGACTTTTCAATTTATACAGAATGCAGAGACGAAGTTTCACACCACTACAAAATACAGAGACATAAGTATAATAAAGAAATTAAACCAATTAGCTTTGCTTTGCGATAAATGAGCAATAAAAATATTAAGTCTCTCTTGCCTTTAACATAAGAACATCAAGCCTGCGATGTATTTTTCTAAATTAATTGGTCATGACAACTTCTAGGCATAGTCATTGACGAGAAACTGGACTTTAACTTTCATGTCAAAGATCGAGCTTGGGGCAAGTGGAACAAAATTAAAAAGCTGTGTTTCAAACAAAACGGAATGATATTATAAACCTATTTCAAACCAGGGTAATTCCTCCTATATTTTATGCTGTTACAGCGTGGTTAGATGATAGCAGCTGCGGAGGATTGAGGATCTTTGGTATGACGCTATTTAGTCAGCCATAAGTGTTGAATATAATCTAGAAAAGACAAAACGGGAAGAATTTGTTGCTTGCCGCCATTGGATATTTTACTTGCGGGAAAAGTTGCCTAATTTATTATTCGATCATTTGCCAAAGCTTTGCAGGATCTTGTACGAAAAGAAATAGATTGCTCTGTTGATATGCAAAATTTGTACAACAGAAGCATGCAAAAGCATTTCATCTCATCACGCATAGCAACTGCCAGGTCGTTTATCAACGAAGTTAAGAACAAAATATAAGATATAATAGAAAGCCTGGGTAACCTAACGCAGGAAACATTTATTGTAAAGAAATCAGATATTAGACATTTTTTCATATCATTGTGGTCCAGAAGAATCCAGCATCGGAGTCCGCTTGGCAAGAATACCTAGTAATGAAACTATGGCATTTCTCAATTCAATTGAATTACCTAGACACGAAAATAAACGCCGAATAGAGTCAGCTGCCCTAAATTTGCTACTAGGACGAGATTGTAACCGTTTTTATTATTTAGTAGCTCTAACTGACACCAATTTGTGTGTCTGTAGGACAGATTGACAAACGCCAACATATTTAATTTTCCACTGCCCTTTAGTAAGAGCAGACTTACAAAAATAAATGAAAATAGCTATACCAAGTTTTGATTTAAGAGATATAGGATAGTACGCTATCAAAACAAAAATGCTTGTTTTGCACTTGTAAGTGTTAAAGATTTGACTGATAAAGACGTTATAAATTAAATATAACTTAGATTGGAAATGAAGTTTTCGTTATTTAATTACAGCTATTTGCATAACGTTTGACTTATAAGTCACTATATGTATGTAATTTGTTCAGTATTATTTCTCATTAATCATCCAAAACACATTGTAGATTTAGGTGTTTTTTAATTTATGTTTTGTTTTCTTATTTTCATTATTTTGTTTAGGTCTTTGCCTTAACTTTGTAGCCGCAATTTTTAATACGTAAATGTGTATATTAGTAGAATTGTTTCCTGCACATAGAGGGCTATATTGTTATTGTTTATAGTAGTACAAAATAAAGAGTTTTTTCTCTTTCTCTTTCTCTGTAGGCGTCAAGGCGGATTGGATGTCTTAGGCCCCTTTCATAGTGAGGACTCAAGCAAAAAGACGCATGGAATTGCTGTCAGAAAATCAGAAAATTTCCGATTTTTTCTGGAAATCCCATGCAACAAGAAAGTTCATTTCACAGTTTTTTCCACGTGTTCAGTTGGCTGTAGCTACTGTACGAATTGTAGACTTGTAGGTATTATTCGTCAACAATTAACGGCAGTAATTAATACAATCATAATAATAGTAACCACTTAGTGAAAACATGACGTTGTGTTCGTTGTCCAAGTGGTTACTATTATTATGATTGTATTAATTACTGCCGTTAATTGGTGCAGCCAATTAACAAAACAAGACAGCACCGGGGTGTTGTTGCTGCCTTGTATGGACATTTGAGAGACGATCGGAAGAAATTTTACAAGTGCTCTCTAGACACATTTGATGATGAGTTAGTAGTTTTGCTGCAGGACTATTACTAAAACAGATGTAAAATTCTGAGACTGCGTTGACCCTCTAACTACATAATTTGAAATTTTATCATGTCTAAATTAAGTTATAGTAGTTGTAGTTCTCACATATAAAGTACAATTAATAATGTTAGACAATATAATGTCGGACCTGTTTTTTTTTAGTAAAGCTCTACTGATCACTTCAAAATCTGAAAATATTCATAAATAAAATAAATATATGCATGCGTTATTTTTGTTTTCCCTATAGGCATTGCTGATGCATTAATAAGACATAAAATCTTCTGTCTTTTAAAAGTGAGATTAAATCTTATAATTTTATGCTGTTAACTGTTGTTTGTTAAACAAGAAAAAATTGAGGAATTAAATTTTAATATGAATTTCGCGAGGATTCCTCACGAAAACAAAACATGCAGCATTTTTACCATGCAGCAATTTTCCTGGTGAGGAGGATGCATAGCTTCTAAATGGCAGGATAATTCCTCACGAGGAACTGCATGAGGAAAATTCCTTATGACGTGTCACTGTGTTCCAGTTTCGTGAGAAATGCCGCAAGGAATTGCCTTAACCAAACATAAAAACATTCATTAATCCATGCTCTCTTATTTTAAAGTTACAACACTCAGTTACCGGTACTGGCCAGGGCCTTAATTTACCTTTGCACTTTAAGCTTGGCTCATGTTATGTGCAAGATAAAGTGGCACAAACAGAGAGTTACGATACACGTTTTAACTATTGCTTATCAGGGCATTGTATATTGAATATTTATTAATACATTTTATTAATGCATTTAAAGGTAATTGAATTTACTATTTTAAATTGTTAGAAACGCATGCATATGCAAGGAAACACGTGAGTTTTACACATCTTTATTAAAGATACAAAAACATAATTAAAGCATAATCCTAACTGGAGATAAGATTAACCGGCAGATACTGAAGGCTTATTTAGGAGTAATAATTGGACATTAAATTCGTAATGGCCTTGGCAATATTCACGGACTTCTTCCTTTCAATAAATCCGTCACTCCGAAGTCGTTGGAAGATTCAGTAATCGTGCTGTCTGGTGACTGCCCTCTGGCGGGACATCTGTGCAAGTGCGCGGCTTCATTGCGCATGTCCAAGCGAAGAATTGGCTCGCCGGTAGAACCGCCTTCCTCGACAATCAACACTGCAAAAATTAAAACAACTAATTAATTGACCTAACTGCTCCCAAACTATTTATTAAGAACATATTAATTTTTGGCTTGTTTTTTGGTAAATTAATTTCCACTGGTAGAGAAACCACTCTAAAAGGGATCTTAACATGCAGCAACATTTAATTTACTGTTAACAGTCCACAACAATGAAATACAAAATAACATGCGACATGAACGGTAAGCAAAAGCAGTTTTTGTGATTTTTTTGTTACGTTTTAACTGTGATAATTAGACGGTTTCTTTCTCTTCATCAAAAACATTGTACAATTCCAGACATCAGTACGTGACAAACATTTAGAACTATTTTTAGCTTTTTTGTTCTTCGGTTTTACAATTCGACCTTTCAAGTGTGGAGCACTTGGCTCAGTGTAGAACAGTGAAAGTGAAAAAAAGCAGAGTAACTGAACTCATTATGCGAGTAAACTATTACAAAGAGTCATGCGTGTATATGAAGGTGTTGGATGCGCAAATAGCTGTGCCCAAACAATATTTCAGTTACTTCAGTTCAAACTATGTGCATAATGTTATTGTTGTCATCATCGTTGTCGTTGTCGTTCTCGTCATCGCTGCCATTGTGGCATTTTGCGATATTGCTGGGCAAAATGAAGAAGAGCTCATTCATTTATATAAATTAAGTATAGTGCTAAAAATACGTTACTAAAAATTACTTTACTTTTTCGGCAAAGTAGATTGGGTCTGGTGTGTTCTACTGCTAAACAGAAGACTCCATTTTGTTATATACTTACGTTCCAGTGGCAGAATAGGCATATATTTTACCACATGAGCGCCAACGTGCTTGTAGAGGCGGGACTAATTAAAGCCTCTGTAATTAAGTGATACTTAATGTATTAAGCGTATTTGTATCTTACTCTCCTTTTCAAGTTGACTGAGGTTCCCAGTCAAAAGATCCATTTTGATGTAGATGCGTAGTTTTATTCAAATGAGTTTTAATTAGTCATGACTGCTGTGAAGTTATTAAAGACTTAATAAGTCTGTTAGTTAACAGGCGTCGCAAGTCCAAGTGTTTGGGAAATCCAAATTTGGAGCTTGCGCATGTGCAACTTGACCTAAAAAAGGGACAAAACCAGCGAATTTTTGTATGTGCTTATAAAACTCGTCTTGAAGTTTTATATAGTGTATAATGCGCATGCGTAAACTTATTGTACGCAAAAACTACGTTTCGGGTAGCGCTTTAAATTGTAGAATTTGAAAATTAAATTCCCGGACTGTAAAACTATTTAGTTTGATTGTTTGTTTCTTCATAGCCTCTAACACATTTACATTGTCAAAAACTAGATAAAGAACTAGCAGTGCGCATGTCAGAAAGGTAAGAAAATTACTTCATCAATAAACTCAATACCATTTTTCTGACGTTCTGTACTGAGGTATGCTGGGTATGTGGGTTTCTGACGTCATCACTCTACTTGGCTATCGACACAAGAATTATTCCAATTACAAAGAGTTTTCCAATCCAAACTTTGTAAACACGTAAACGAGCTGACAGATGCAACTTCATATTGCATTTAAGAAACATATTTCAAGATTCGCTGATCGCCCTTTTTAAGCAGCCAAATATGAGATAAAAGTTTTCAAACTAATGTGATTTTCATGCTAATGCAAAAGTATCAAACGCAAAACATGCTAAACATCTACCTGAACTACACGAAACTGAACTTCCAGACTACACGTCTAGACATAGGTGTCGCTATTATGCAGCTGCATATACATGGGCTCGCCTATACGGTAAGCATAATGAAAATAATTGTTTAGCTAGAACAGGGAATTAGAAACAATAGATGAATAGAGGTAGTAATTTTACAACATAAAATGCTGACAAGGTACTACATGTATAACACATCAATATAAATGCTTTGTGGCTGCTTACGTTATTAAAACGAGTAACCACATATATGTATAGAAAGAAAGAGGGGATAATAAGTATTTATGTGAGGGAAAATCAGTCCTTTTGCAGCTGTGAGATAAATTTGAAAAAAACAGCGCAGTATATGTATTTCAAGTAGGCCCTGTGACTAGAGGTGTGGAGGACAAGGTAGATTTCACCCATGATTTCTGGGTGGAAACTGACAGGTGAAAGACTTAAACCGGACAATTGTGTAAACATTAGTTCAGAATAAAGAATGCTCTAAGATATTGAAAACTACAATAGCTTTTTTTAAATCAAAGTTTAGATTAAATAATAATTACCTCGGATACTGAAATTTTGTTAAACTTTCCAAGCTACGCGCGGCTCGGTGAATCTACTAACATTGGCAATTTTGTCACATTCGCGTGGCCGACAAATAGAAGGGGGTACCGTGATAACCGTTGATCATGAACTGCAGTGTTACTTTCTGACGTCATATGACGTAGAGCCCATTTTCGTGACATCACGCGTTTAAGCAGTAACACTTACGCAAACGTGCTTGGCTCGCAAGGGAAGAGGCCAACCTTTGCACGTTATTCTTGCACATTGCACAAGCTAATTATAAGAAACAATTGCTAACTTTTATAGGCAAGAAAATGTATATTTTTAAATTAAAATGAGATTGGGTCTAAACAATCGTCCGGTTTTGCTTTAAGTAGCGTTTACCTGGCATCTGAAATGCATTATGTGTTATCTGCGGAATAGCCGCGGAATAAAAATTAATAGGAAATAGCTACAGAAAAAATAACACATAACGCAGATCTGATAAACGGGTGCACTGAGCACAATGAAACCCATTTTATATATTCCGCATCCGCATAACGCATACGCATCCTGGATACGCCACTTAAACATGCAAAAAACTATTTTTATTGCTCCAAAAACATATCCTTTTGCATTACACGTCTACCATAGGTCATAATGCTGAACACTGCGTGCAATGAAACATTATAATAAATTTTGGATGCAATACTGCATCAAGGTAAAGAAAAGGGTAATGACATATGAAAGTGAACAGAGAACACGTTTTAGCTTATCCACATACATTGGTATTCTTTAATACTAGAAAGACCGGAAAAGTTTACTACCTAGAAGGACCATCATGCGTCAATTGACACAATCATACTTTTCATTCCTATACAAAAAACTGGTAGCTATCAGTGAGATTTTACTGAAATTCAAAGATATATTAGAAAATTAATACAATTCGTATGAAATTGAAGCAACTTATACAGCACTCTTATACTTATACTTATACAATGACTCGTCTAACGGCAGATTTCGTAGTGCTTCGACAACTTACATTGAGAGGTGACAGTCAAGAAAGTTCACACCACGAGTTTGACGCTTGTAAGTAAGATATCAAAAGGTTTCACAGATCTACATTCATATTTACTATTGTGATATGTATTGCACAAAATAATATAATTCTAGATAGCAACCTTTAACAAGGTTAAAGTGACAGTTAAGCCTGAAATTTTCCGCAGTAGTAGTTTACACAAAACTAGGAGATGTAATAAAAAACAGAAACATATCCTCCGGAGATATGATGTATACAGAAAATAAAAAACTGCGTCAGTTGACAAACTCGCCCTTTCTAGTATTAAAACGTTAGAGAAAGAGAGTGAGAGCGAGAGAGAGAAAGAGAGAGAGAGAGAGAGAGAGAGAGAGAGAGAGAGAGAGAGAGAGAGAGAGAGAGAGAGAGAGAGAGAGAGAGAGAGAGAGAGAGAGAGAGAGAGAGAGAGAGAGAGAGAAAGAGAGAGGGGAGTTTAAAAGCTGAGCAAACATAAATATGTCTAGAATCCAAATTAACTAACCCACGGCGTCAACACAATTGACGTATGATATCATTACCACCTTATAAGTCTCACTAATAGGAAGTTGACAAGCAGAACTCATAGAACTAATTTTATAGGCTTCCTACTTTGTGAAGTCCGTGTATGGGGCCTTACCTTCCTCAGCTTCCGAGTCATCGCTCCTCGTTTGAAGACACGACCTCTGCGGTGATTCGACAACATCATTGGCTATCTTATGACGTAGGCTAGCAACACCTGATAACGCAGGACTGACCGGTGGCAGGCGAATGTCCACCACTGCGCCATTCTCGTTTACTATCTAGAAAGTAGAGATTTGGTCAAAGCCAGGGCCGGATTATGACCCCTTGGGGCACTAGGCTAGTGATATTATGCCTCCGCAGACGGAGTCACCCTCTAACTTGCCTGCACTCGTCTTGAATATTTTTTACTTCTGATGTATTTCAGCGACGCTTGCGTAGTTTGAAATAACTTACTGCAATTTGTTTAAATAAACTAGAATAACTATCTTTTGTTTGCCTATAAAAATATTCATTAAAAATACCACTATTTTACTATTTATTACAAACCAAATAAGGACATATTTCAACACAACTGTAGTGAAAAACAGATTTTTTTACCAAATGTTACCAAAGCTTGAGGGGCCCTAGGCTACAGCCTATACTAGTCTATAGGATAATCTGGTCCAAGTCTATAGTTCTCTAGATAGTTATCGTCTACAATTTAACCAAATCCAGTGAGAAGGTAAGAGCTTCCTAAAGTAATTTTATTGCAACATGAGGGTACGTTCTGACAATCTGTGGTTGCAATAAAAATAATGTTGACTGCGGTTCGTAAATAAATTAGCATTTAGATGCAAAACAATACCATACAGTGGTCAAAACTAATACTTATTGTAATATCTTACGAATAATAGATTAACACGTTCTCAGTCTAGTACTGGCCAAGACAACACTTTACTATCTAACAAAAATCTCTATCATGTTGTCTGGCAATGCAATACTTAATTATGATCAAAATGTTGTTGTATTTAACTTGGCTGAAAATTTTATTGAAGCTACTACAAGATTTTCCCCTGGCCGACCACAGAACACTACTTTTTCTTTCCTTTTCTTCAATCTATCTTACGTGTTCCTTTCATCTTCCCTTGATTTTTTTCTGTTGTTGTATTAGTTAACTTGCGCTTTGTTTCGATGATGCTGTAAACATCTGAGGCATATTATCAGCTTAATGGCTGTTTGCCAAAGATTATATTTGTTTTAAAAATTATAATATGTTTTATAAAAAGAGCACCAACCAGATCACCACCTTTACCTATCTAACACAAACTAAGTCAACGCGTTTGCAATCTAGCACTAACCAGAATTTAAATCAGTCTGCTCACATTCTAACGATGTTTAACAGTTTGCTTTCGCCGTGAACAAGGGCCGAAATCTGAGTGTAACCTCAATGGCTTGTACTTATTTTGCACATTAACGCAAGAAAAACATGGATGAAATAAGACGAGGAGAATGGAGAGAAGCAAATAAAAAGGAAGAAAGTAGGAATGTGATGCATACCTTGTTGTTTAAAGCATACAACTTATTCGCTATGTCACGAGCAATAAGAAAACTCATAACATTTGCAAGGTAAGGTTCCTTGGTGAATAAATACTCCAGTCCTTGCCTCTGCCACAAAATGTACCGGCAGGTTTCTGCAGCAACTATTGATACCTGCACACACAAGACATTGAGTTGCTATAGTAACTAATTAATTCTTCCTCGCATCAACATTCAGTAGAAAAAACATATTCCATCATATTCCCGCCAGTCGAGTCACAGCAACCTGGTATAACAAAGGTTTTCTTAAAATAAACAAACTTATCTCCATCTAAAAATTAACTATGAAATTCTGTGCATTTTTGTAAAATGTTTAACGATTGGTTGCGAGAACGACTTGTAACGAGTTAAAATCAGTAAAAAATAGCTAGTTAAACTTAATAATGATTTCGTTCATTGTTTTCTTTCAATCTGCTCTAAAACAAGAAGATTTTTACAAAAACTCTCGCATATCACCTAGCAGTTTATCACAGGAAATTTCTGAGCATCAGAAATTGCAGTTTCTCTGTGACACGCATAACTTGCGGAATGAGGACACCCCCGGGTTCGAATCGCAATAGAATAGCAAAATAGTTGGTACTTTCATTTACTTCGTTCTTAAGAATTTTCAGTAAATAAACCTGGCTGTTGTAATGTTAAAATAAAAAATCTTTGTAAGCTTAATAAATCACAAACCATACCTGATACTTTTCATCGGATCCCAAACTACAGGATTCAAATTCGGGTGAATCCATGAACTGTTTTCCCGTAATCGTGTGAAGAACTGATTTGGGTTTTTCGACCACATTGACACTAAGTTATTCAGAAAATACAAAACGAAAAACTTAGAACAAGAGAAAAACTTTGTTGGAATGCACTTAATCACAGCAGTTACACACTGTTTTAACTACAGTAAAGTATTATGTACGCCTACAAATAATGTCCTAATATAAGTTAGTAATGTCCGTTGGCAGTCTCTCTAAGCCAAGAATAACAACATTTATTTATTTATTTATTTATTATTATTACTATTATTATTATTATTATTGTTATTGTTATTTGTTATTGTTATTGTTATTGTTATTATTATTATTATTATTATTATTATTATTATTATTATTATTATTGTTGTTATTATTATTATTATTATTATTATTATTATTATTATTATTATTATTATTATTATTATTATTATTATTATTATTATTATTATTATTATTATTATTATTATTATTATTTACTTGGACTGCAACTGCACACTGCATAGCTGGCACAGGAAAGTATTGTCTGCACAAAGTTGCAGCTACACTCCTGAGTTAACAGCACAAGGAAAACAATATCTATACAGCTTTACAGTGTATTTCCTGGAAAGACACAAGTTTATGCAGTTGCACCATTACATTACTGACACGTGAAAACTATTGTTTACATAATTGCACCTGCATCCCACCATTTGTGGCATTGGAAAAGCATACCTGTAAAAGTCTTTGCAGCTGCATTACAGGCACAGGAAAGACACAAGTTTATGCAGTTGCAGCATTACATTACTGACACATGAAAAGTGATGTGCATAACCCCTGTTTCACTAATTTCGATGATTGCCTTAAGATTTTATTGTTAAAAATTTATGTGGTATACCTCATAAATTTGTGTGGTGGTTTTTGTTGGTAGGCCTATAACATTTAACCATGTTATTGTATTCCCTTGGCACAAGTAATGATGATGATATAGTAAATGATTGACATGATAAGCCATAATCGTAAGTCATGTTCCAAGGAAACGTCTTGTGTAAACAAAGAAGTTCGGAGTGCAGCGTGGGTTACTAGTTTCTGCCCAACTGTCTAAATATGCCATACCATTTTATTGTTGTCATGGTCCATTTTTCGTAAAAAATTAGAATACGGAATAACTCTATTGTGACATCAAAACACAACATTAAAACTGATAAAAACGTAATAAACGATGAGAACGAAAACGACAACAACACCGTAGCGAAACAGACTCCTTTATAGGGTGACTTTGCAAGCAATTAACCCAAAAATTGAAATGCAGCTGACTGAAAGATGCAAAGTTATAACAACAGTGAATTTAAGAACTCACGTTCCAGATATAAGCAGAGCTAGCCTATCACATCTTGTCATGTTCTGCATGGCGTACGTCTCACCTTTCTGCATTGTGATTACCTGCGCGTATTCAAAATCTACCAGTTTCTTGAAATCAAGTCTTGGCACCTGTGAAAAAGCAAGAGTGCTGTCTGGATAGTAAACGGGATTTGACTAGAAGTTTATTATGAAATTAGAAGTACAAAACAATAAACCAAAAATCGTCAAATGTATGCATGAGACAATAAAGTCACTAAGAGAATGAATCGAGAGAATGAATAAACGCAAGCAACAAACAAACAACGGTCGAGTTAAATTATAAACAAATCAATGAATAAATCAATGAAGGAATGAGTGAGTGAATGAGTCAATCAGTCAAAAAATGAATTGAATGAATTAACGAATGAATGAATGGAAAAGAAAAAAGAAAAAAACGAAAAAAGAAGGAAACAAGGAAAAAAGAAACAAATAGGAAAGAAAAAAAGAAGAAAATAAAGAAAGAACAAAACAAATAAACAAATAAAATGAATGAATGAATGAATGAATGAATGAACGAACGAACGAATAGACAAATGAACTGCAGCAGCAACAGCTTGGACAATTTCCATCAATTTCCATCTTACCTGAATGGGTTGAAAGAGTGTCTGATAGACCTCTTCAAGATCTTTGGAGAAGCGTACAGGTCTCATTCGGTAAACAATGTAGAGTGCTTGCGCCATGTTGATTACCATGAAGCTAAAATGCCATGGAAATACGTCAGGGGCGCAGACGTTCCACGCCCAGGTCGAGTAGAGAAGAAACACTGAAAGTTTATTCAAAAGCAAGCGACTTTAAACACTTATAAGATGTATCATGCAAAGAAATTCATTTATTATCAAAATTAATAATAAGGTCAGTAAGCTTAACTTAAAACTATTCTGACAACATGTTAGAATTTTACACATTTTAGTGCTCAACCAATGTCACCACAATTAGTAAATCACTGCAAGTGATAAAAAACGACTTTTGGTCTGTCAAAGGGAACAAAATAAGTAAAAAAGTAAATTGCAACACACACATATATATGCCCATACATACGCCCTACATACATACATCTGCCCATACCTACACACATGCATACAAACACATTATGTAGGTATGCAACTTTTTAAATATAGAATAAATAGTTGTAAATGTGATATTATTCACGTAACGACTGAGTACGACAAGTAATACACTTGTCAACTTTAGCATATTACATTTGACGCTTAGACTGGAGAATGTAATTTTAATTTTCCAATAAAACTACCTTGTCAACTAAACCAGGTAACACGCCTGAACCACCACAACAAGTTTCAATATGCCTTCAGTTTTCTTAGCAGTTAGCTGACTAGCAACCTTCATCCTATTGTAAAGTCTTACTGAGTGATAAATTTTTTGAGTCTACATTTGAGGTTTTGCGCAATTTTCATCTACTAACGCACCGATACTCAGAGCAGAGATGGTTTCTTTTATAAAGGTTTTGAAAATAACGGGGGACTTTTGAAGCACCCAAATATCCTATGATAGTAATGACTGTAGACGGCATTATAGTAATAACTTCATCGGAAGACATGTTTTCACTATAATCTAGGTGCACTCACTGGCGCTGGCTAAATTAGGTCCGCGCCCTCTTCGAACTCAGTTCAATAGCAAAATTACAAAAGCATTTTGCGAGAGACTCAAACGAGGCATCGATACACGTGGCGTAGATCAATTTAGGCATAGATACACGTGATACACGTGACATAGATCAATTGAGGCATAGGTACACATAATACACGTGACATAGATCAATTGAGGCATAGGTACACGTAATACACGTGGCATAGATCAAGTGAGGCATAGGTACACGTAATACACGTGGCATAGATCAAGTGAGGCATAGGTACACGTGATACACGTGGCATAGATCAAGTGAGGCATAGGTACACGTGATACACGTGGCATAGATCAAGTGAGGCATAGGTACACGTAATACACGTGACATAGATCAAGTGAGGCATAGGTACACGTGATACACGTGGCATAGATCAAGTGAGGCATAGGTACACGTGATACACGTGACATAGATCAATTGAGGCATAGGTACACGTAATACACGTGGCATAGATCAAGTGAGGCATAGGTACACGTGATACACGTGGCATAGATCAAGTGAGGCATTGTGTGTTGGTTTCACGTGGCATAGATAAGTGAGGCATAGGTACACGTGATACACGTGGCATAGATCAAGTGAGGCATAGGTACACGTGATACACGTGGCATAGATCAAGTGAGGCATAGGTACACGTGATACACGTGGCATAGATCAAGTGAGGCATAGGTACATGTGATACACGTGGCATAGATCAAGTGAGGCATAGGTACACGTAATACACGTGACATAGATCAAGTGAGGCATAGGTACATGTGATACACGTGGCATAGATCAAGTGAGGCATAGGTACACGTGATACACGTGACATAGATCAATTGAGGCATGAGACATAGACGTAGGAACTTAGCGTTATGTAACCGGAAACATTTTAATGTTTTGCTGTGATCAACTGAATTCAGCACACACTAAACTCTAGTTGATAAAGTGAAATTAAGCCATTATGACACACTTAGAATTTTCGTGTTTGTAGCCAAAACTTGGGTGTGTTATCTCCTAACTAGTGAAAATAGAAAATTCGTTCTCTAAAATTAGGCTTGAATTCTGATAATAAGACTATATAGATTAAGAAAATAAATGCATTTATTGATGAAGTTTTATTTCACCTGTTTGATACTGTTGTTTTGTTCTGAACTGTCTTCACCGTTTTTAATTAAGTGAATTGCTGATATTTTTCTGTCGTAGCTGAACTACGATCTAAGCCAGGCTAGTGACTGCTAAACAACTCTAAAGTCTGAGTTTAATCGTGGTATAGAAATAAGTATAGACATAGAAGTAGATGTAGAGGTGGATATAGATTTCGCACACACGGTTAAATACAATAATTACAAGAAAAACAGACAAGGACTAAAACAATGAAGCCAAATGATAGGGCAACGTAAATGGTAGAACGATAATAGAATAGAATGTGTGAAAAACGTTTGGTACTGAATCTGGATATGAAACGTTCACCTTTGAATTGCAAAGTCAACACCCTGATCACTAGTCCGTTAGACTAATTCAACTCGTACTATTTTGTACGCCATGTAAGTTGAATATATTGCCAATATAATTATGTTTTGAAAATTATAAATTAAGACACTCACCTATAACAAGAAATAGGTGGAAAATTAGAAGCCCTCTGCGGGTGTTAGGAGCCAGCAAAGCTAGGAAGAGGATGATGTTGGCTGCGTGATAAACTGGTTTCTGAAAATGCTCCGCCCACCGGTCGCTGCATCCTCCCACGATGTGATGAGATTCAGGTGGCATCTCGGTCGTCAACGTATCGTAAACAAAGTCGTAGAAAGTTGAATCGTTGTTCGTCTCCATGTTGGATAAGCTGAGATAGACCGAAAAGAATGATCTTGCCAAACAATATTTTGTATTGCTTTATTAAAGAAGTGTCTATGACTGAGTTTAATACGTAATCTTTATTAAAAAATATTAAAATATCTACAACAATGTATAAAATATAAAACCAAGATAAAATACAGCACAGATATAAATTTCACAGGTAAAAACGGCCAATTAAGAGATTTCGGATAAAAGAACAAAGAGCTAAGGCTAGGTATGCCTGTTGATGAATGAAATTTTCATCTTTTAAACGTTTTATGTAGTTCTGTACTCTGCAACCCCCTCCTTTCCCAGCCCCATCCAACGCTAGACCCTGTACCTAGTTTATTTGCAAGGATAATTGTTAATGCACAATCTCCCTTAACAAGATAAAAGAATGCGATAAATTCGCACAGAAACAGTTTTCCCAATGGTCACCCAACCAGTGACTGGACTTGCATAACTTCGCTTAACTTTGGTCGTTATGTTACTCTACTGCTTCGAAGCGTCCTCTACCAAAAGCTGTCCAATGTGCTAAAGAATGTTTTGTCTTCACACTTGCATGTGCAAACAATCGTATCTGCGCTCATTTTTATATGCGTTTTTGTGTACCCAGCATTACTACTAGCTTATTTAAGTACTAACTGAATATGTACACTTAAGTGTTTGAGCAGCAGCAGTAGCAGTAGCAGTAGCAGTAGCAGCAGCAGTACCAGTAGAAGTAGTAGTAGTTTTCATACAGTGCCATTTTAACGCTTGTTAGGCACCTAAGGAATATAATTTACGAAATAAGAATACGTAAAATACATACAGTATTACGTAAAATACTGTAATACTAATCATAATCACAATAACTCAGAACATGGAAAAAACAAAGCGTCAACAATTTCTGCATCTTCCCCCGCCCCCATCTAAATGTCTGCGGTTTTGATACAGTCAATGCTTGTGTCTTCTCCAACTATTGATCCAACACTGTGCTTAGAGGAGCTGATAAAATTCTGAACAAAATACATTCAATGATGCCGTGCTGAACAGAGTTTTTGTACGTGTAATATAATATATGACTGCAGGGGCAAAACGTTTTCAAAAACAAAAAAATTTGCATGATAGCTAATATCAGTGCTCTACCTTTAATTCAAACTAAGATTACACGTCGTGTTGTTTTCACATTCATTCTGCAAAATATGTCTGTTTCATAACTTACTAATTATGCTATTTGCACAACGTATTCCAGAAATCACATTGCTTACCTTTTTAACTTCATATAATAATAATCTCTTTAGACTTGTTATATCGCATCTGCCTCTGTCTATTACATATTAATTGATCTAGGCCTACCACCAACACATTACTGGCAGGCTTCCTTTTTACTACATTGGTAGCTTATTCCAGGCTTCACAAACCGAAAAGCTTCTTTGCGCAGGTGCCTGTTACATTTAAAGGGGAACAATACACTGTTTTAAACTATACCTAAAAATAATCTAATGTATAAAATACTGAAAGAGAACATAAGTGTTTTTAAGAGTGACGTACGTGAAAGAATTACTAGCAGAGAAGTTTAAGTGCGCGCTCCCGCCCAGTTACATCTTACATGTATTTCGCCATTTGCTATTTAAATAAACAAAGCGAAAAGCAGGTGCTGTACCTCTCAGTTTCGTTGTAATGCAGTGCACACGTAAGAGAACTCGTGTATAAGCACAACAGTAAATTTGAAATTTAAATTTCTAAACTTAAAACTAGCTAAGTTTTCGGAAGGCTGTACAGTATCACTGTATTTCAGTTTTCGCTTTTGCAAACACGTGCAACACGCTAGTAAATGTTCGTGAATATAATCAGTTACGACATCATCACTAACGTCGCTCGGTGGTCGTTAATTAATTTCTTAACCTACTATTTTATTAACAGAAAAACTTTGGCATTATTATAGGTATTAAAATCTATACTTTTTAGCGAAGTTCAAAATGGGGCGGGTACGAAAAATCATCCTACTTTTTCACCAATCAATAAAGACTGGTTATAACTGCTGCGACTCATTGAGACATCGTTACCCCAGAATCTCTTTTAGGATCGAACATCGTTATAAAAAAAATAAAACCAGTAAAATAGAAGAAACATTTGAAAAAACGTTGCTTTCAAGAGTTGTAAGCCAACAGAGACAAACAAAAATTATTAGAACATAAAAAAGCAATACGTTATTTTTATATAACTAAATTTTATTGTGATCCATAACAGCAGCAAAAATACCCCAAATAATAAACGCACGCACACTGCAGTAAAATACGAGTGTCTTCATAAAATTCTATAATTATAACAATAGTATATTTTTCAGTATACTATGATCTTGTCTATAAGAGGAAATGTCACGGCTACGTGAAGGCGATGATGATGACAAAAAACTTGGTGATTTCTACAACTACTTCACGCAACCAAGATGGAAAAGATTTCGTTTTTCAAATGAGAGCAATAACTGCAACCACTACCCAAAAAATTTTCAGAAAGTACTTATACGTAATTGCTGAACCTATTCAGAAATATTCTAACATAAACAAACCAAACAAACGTGTCACAGCACAGCAGGCTACACAAGTGTTACAGAAGCAACGTGAAATCTGGTAATCGTGATCAATGACAAAGTTACAACAGTATAAACCGGCAAACCATGGCAAACTGACAAATAACATCCACTGTAAAACTACAATTATTTTCGACACACAAATTGTCCCAAACAAAGTAACATATACCGTTTCTGAAACAATCATTTAGACATGTGAAAACAGTAAAAAATTAATGTTTAACTAAGGAAACAATTAAAAAGCGACGAGACAATATAAGCATCTCAGAAACAAAATGACAAAGCAAAAATATTTCAAAAAACGTTGACGCTAACAAATATTCCAAAAGTTATACAATTGTAAGACATTCTCAGAGAAACAGAGACAAAGCAGCTTAGAAGCAAAAATCTTTTTACATAGTTCAAAGGAAGATAAAAAATGGTGTCACAGTAACACGACTTTAACTTTACTCTAGTGGAAAATTGTGCGACAATTAATGAAACTGTTGCAATATAGTCAGCAAATTCCATTTTTTTCAAAATAGACGTGTACAATTCATTTCAGATCGAGTCTGGAACACAAATATGGTGGCTTTGATACGTTGTGGCGCCACCTCTCATCAAACCCATCACACAATGAAGTAACCATGCTTTAACCTCCAATTTTCAACAAATTGTATGTTGTTTCACTATAGAAACTGTCAAAAATATAAACTACGAAACACCTTTTAGTGCATAAACGCACGCAACTATTATTTTTAAAAAAAATAGAAACGGCACTTTTGAAGATTTATCATACAAGTACAAAGGTACATTATTTCTCTCATGTTTAATTTTTCGCTTATTTCAAACTTCACCTAAAAAGAGCACGGCCATTGAAAGAATAAATACCAGGTCACGGTCTTATCAATAATAAGTAACAGTTTTCATCAATATGATTATAAGCATTACAACGAACTTGTCAGGATTTTTGTTTTACCGAACTTACAAAAATCAAAATTCAACTATTTTCAAATTTCATGGACTTTGAAACGAGAATGAACTTCGACGGTGGGCAATTATGCATAATATATCGGTGCATATAATACGAGCATCTGGAAAGTAACGAAACTTTGATCATAAAATGAACGCTGTCACATCCATGTGATAAATGACAATCCAATTCATTTTAGTCATAACAACTGTTTCTTGCAACAGAATTGCAACACTTTAATTTAATTATCGTTGAATTCCGATAAAGCAATTAATTTCTAAAACGACTTGTTAAGAACACGTTTAAGTACAGGAGTTTTCGTAAAGCATTTTTGCGCTGTTGGATATTGCACATTATTACCACAGCATTTTGAATAAGTAAGATTCAAGTTCTTGTGAAAATTGTTTTTTTGCTTCAGCTGCTGTTGGAGCTATTCAAACAATAAGTACAACTAGGTTATAATACAAATAAACAGTTACTTATTTAATGATAAACCACGATAACATAATATAATTAGGAA
The DNA here is from genome assembly GCA_030141605.1 of Tubiluchus corallicola. NCBI lineage: Eukaryota > Metazoa > Priapulida > Priapulimorpha > Priapulimorphida > Tubiluchidae > Tubiluchus > Tubiluchus corallicola. The sequence goes on from JAQGDQ010000390.1 coordinate 41,115, forward strand.
GTAATTAAATAAAACTAAAGCATATCATTTGCCAACAAATTCAAAACAAATACATATGTGAATCAATCAAATTAATTAAGTACAACTTTAATAACAGTACTGAGAAAACATACTTGATTTACTCTTCATAAAATATTAATTTTGATATAATTTTCCGACACTATTCCGATACACGCATGATGGTAGTCATTTTGCTAACCTTTGCCTTCGTAATCACACAAATACATTTTCTTAGAAAATTGATGTGGAAAAAGCAGCAACCCAATCACAATAGAGACAAAAGTAAATTACACAAATTATGAGCAAGTATGAAAAATTAATATTATAAAGATAGGGTGAAGAAAGTTTCTATCGAAAATAAACCATGATGCAATAGTGGAATATCTATAGTCTACTCAAGATACTTAGTTAAGATCAAAATTACAGGACGCTATACACTGTCGGAAATCTACCATGACGAAATAGTGGAATATCTATAGTCTACTCAAGATACTCAGTTAAGATCAAAATTACAGGACGCTATACACTGTCGGAAATCTACCATGACGAAATAGTGGAATATCTATAGTCTGCTAAAGACACTCAAAAAGACGGAAATTAGAAGATGATATACACTGTCAGAAATCTACCATGACGAAATAGTTGTATATTTAAGATGGTCTACTCAAGATTCTCCGTTAAGATGGAAATTAGAGGATACTACATACTGTTGGATATCTATCATGATGAAATAGTCGAATATCTAAGATAGTCTATTCAAGATGTTCAGTTAAAATGAAAATTATAGGATGCTGCACATTACATATTTTACAAACATTCCTGAGTAAAGTTGAGGAGTGCAGACTTATACGTCCATTCAAGATGCTCAGTTAGTATGAAAATTATAGGATGCTGCACATTACATATTTTACAAACATTCATGAGTTAAGTTGAGGAGTGCAGACTTAGGTGGGGGGTATACGTCCAAAAGACATAAAGTGAATGGAACGGAATTAAAGCACAGTACAAGATACAAATAAATGGTTGAAGAACAATAGTTCTTAAACACCTAATGCTGCTAAATTAAACGACAAATTAATTTATTTTGAACTTCACCACTTCCTATAGTGCAGTGAATATAAAAAAGACATTCAGCTGTAATAATTTAGCTGCTAAAAAGTTTGAAATCAAAAACTGAAATCAGGAAAATGGTAAACCCAACAACAGCTGACAGGACCGTCACATTCATCATGGCTATAGGGAACGGACATGAAAGTAGTGTCAACAGCCCTGAGCCAGGACGTCTTCTTATCTCTCAAGTTACTAGATGCCATTCACGTACAAGATAAGAGGACTTTATCCTTACCAAGGTACAACCAGTATAAAGGTAATTACAGTGCTGTGATAGACTGATACCAGCTGTAATTCTGTTTCATGAATTGACGTCAAGTACATGGATTTTATAACCAAAGCAAACGTCATTAAATGCCATGACTGGTGTTCACCACACAAATCAAGTTTTCATACTGCGAGCAAAGTCCTAGCCAACATTTTTTTATACTGTATCTACTTAGATTTAAAGTGTTAAAATACCAGTGTTAAGCACCGTCTATTTAATAAGTACGTATACTGCTTCAGTAGAATAAAGACCAACTGAATAGACTTATGCTCCTGTTTCTTATCAGTTTCAGAAGTTTACTACCCTATGTTTAAATACAAAGACAAAATTTCAAAAAAAAACAAACAAATAAAGTCTATATATAAAATAAAAACACACTCTGGTACCTGGCGACTTCACTTGTGCTAAGAAATTATCACCTTTATAACAAGAACAGAAATATTACATTGACCTTTTAGCAAAGCACATCATTATTGTGTTCAGCGAAGCATAGTTTGTCTGATTAGCCAGTCAGCAGATATTACGATTGATGCACGACTAAAAAAATCTGTGTATGGTTAAAATACCCTTTTAGATAATTATTACACATACTTTAAGTGGCAACTGCAGAACAGGGGGGAATGTTGATCTTTAAAGTGCAATAAGTATACAAATTATACTTGCACATGTACAAAAGACAGTTATTCAGTAACCTGGAAAAAGCTAACTAGTATACATGTACACACCTACATCAACATGATAAAAAATTTATAAATACCTACTGTGAAATTAGGGAGCACAGATGGGTAGGCAGCTAGCGAATAAGATAACTAATCAATAAGCTAAAATTAGGTGCAACTGAATTACAAAGCAGGCATAGTAAGCATTGAACACAGTATAGCTGTTTCAAAGCACAATTTACATGTCACAACCAAACACAAACCATGTCAACTTAAACCAAACACAAAAAACATTTCCAGAACAGTGGCACAGATGCCTACCAATTGTTAAAGGAAAAGTCCATCCTTATTTTAACAGGTTGCTATGAATGCAGTCACATTTAGGTGTAGAATGTCGCAGCATGCATATTTTGCCACACTGTAACACTGCAAGTCAGTTAGCCAAATAAGGTGGGCAAGTACGATATTAATTTGGTATGTGCAAAACTGGCAAATTTTTAAGCATGATTCGATTTTGATTTATTTCAACAAAAATCACATGTTAAATTGAGAATAAAAATGACATAAATATGTTGACATTATATTACAATCCTGTTGCAGAATATCTAGGACTTGTCAGTCGTTGAAAGAAACTGGTGGACTTTTCATTTTACAGAAATATCAGAACTTAATAAAAAATCTTATGAGCTTTCCCCAAGTGTTATAAAAACTATAGAGATTTTCTTATTTTACTTTATAGAATGCTACTGCTCTTTCTTGGCTACGATTACAGTAGCTAGACCAATCTTTTTTCTGCGTTCGTCACACAATTTTACGTGCTCTGGTAGCTCTCCGTTTTTACTCATTTCTACAACCTTCTTCTCAATCTCAACCAGTTCCTCCGCTGAAGCCTTCGCCCACGAAGAGTTGTATCCCTCCCTTAAGGCGCGATTAAGCAACCGTTCGGTACTATAATAGAGCTCGTCGGACGGCACGAAACGCTCTTTCAATGGCACAACGTGATCAATGATCTTAAAGCCGGCATTGGTGATCATGCCATCAACATAATCCAGCGGCGGATATTGCTTCAGGTAAAAATCGCGTGTAGAGCCAGAGAAAAAAGCATCTGCCCAGTCTGAATCCATACCTTGATGCTGACCACATGTCAAGATGCACAGAACACCGCCGGGTTTTAAAACTTTGTGAACATTTTGCAAGGTGCTTTTCATCAAATGATAGCCGTCACCAGTGGCGTTTTCGTCGTAAAGATGATGCATGACAACGTTGATCGTAGCTGCATCAAATGTATTCTCTGGAAATGGTAGATTGGGTAGCACCTCATGTACGCTGTTGACAATCTTACCGTTATCAAAATAAGTTTTTAATTTTTCTTGAGCACGTTTCAGCATTCCACTGTTGCCATCTAGCAGCGTTACCTTGCCAACGCCGTTGTCCAAGAAAATTTTTGTGTAATTACCAGTGCCGCAGCCAATGTCCAAAAGGTGCCATTCGGATGGAGGCTTTCCCAATTCCACGAACATGTATCCCAACTCGAGCTTAGCGCCAATGGGAAATCTAACAGTGTCATACTTTTGATGAATGAAGTCGTAATCAGCGTAGAGACTCATGATGCTGAATATGTAACTAAAAAAACAAGAGATTAGATTTCACAGGCCTACAAATAAAATTCTTGAATATCAGTTAATGCCTATTAAACAGAGACTTAAGAATGGATAAATGTTTGGATGGACTTGATCGTAGAAGTACAAACAGAATTTAAGAGCATTTGTTCAGCTAATCGGTCAACTAGGGTTGTCAAACTTACTCAATGCAGGTTTGTCAATACAGTCAGGGTTAAATTATATTTACTGTTTCAGATCCAGGGCTCATATACTGATAAATGCGCAGATGAACGTACTACCTCAAAAATGCTCCTAGATGATAAACTAACACAAGCTCAGCATAAAATTCCATTCAGATCGTTCCTTGATGTATGTACTAATGCTAACTTATCAAAACATGCTACTTTGTGACTATGTGGTTTTAGTACTCCAGCAACTTAATATTACCAACCAACGTTAGCGAGAGTAATTGTGTCCTTGCGTGACTTGCCATACAGTTGTAATTACTATTATAATCAGCAAGAATGCAAGCTCTCTCCAAAAAGTGGACATTTGGCACAGTTTGCTATTAACATCAATATTCCTACACATATTTTTACTTGATAAGCATAACTAATTGATTATGGGGAAAATCGTTGGAAAATAACTCGGTATAATCAAAGCTGTTTAACGCGAAACAGTCCCATAGAAGTTTAATGGCTGGTGAGCACCGATGTGAAATGAAAACGTTGTGGACACAGGGAGCGGTATTTATCAAATCCGTGCCTTCAAACTATTCCAACCTTGTCAGATTATTGTCATCGCTTACTAAATTTCGATATCACGCTAATTCTTTAAGGGATACGGTTTCTGCGCGTCAACGTTTCAATTATTGGGTTAGAGTTATATGATACACAACCTAAAAAGATCGAAAGTTTGACACAAAGTGCTCAGCTTAAAGTTAAAGACGATAAAAAATTAATGTTCGCGATTCATTTTTTTCAATTAACAGACAAAAAACGCACAAACATAAAATTAAAAATAAATCAGAACTCGAACTTTAATGCACCAATCAAAATAATACTCAGGTTCACCTGTTAATTAGTCTTCTCAAATGCCACGAACAAGCCGAACAAGTACCATTCAACAAAGTAAAGGAAGTCACTGCCACTGGTCAGTCACATGCACTCTACGGCACCTATTAAAAAAGTTGATGCACCGCTGATTGAGCGCACGATACACGTTTAATACTACAAGGCAAGATCCGCAACAGCTACTGAAACAAGAATCTAAGTTTAGCTTAATTAGCGACCAAAGATAATTGTCAGAGGAGGTATAAAATCAAAATTTTTGTAAACAATTATTATGCATGTACTTCTGAAGTCAGTGAAAGAGCGTATGGGTGACTACTAGGGCTGAGCATTCTCTATCAGAAAGCGTATTCAAATCGAACTAGTGACTTTCGAAATCAAATCGAATGGAAAATCAATTCGAACTCTGTTTCAAAGATTTTTGGAGCCACAAGTAAAAAGTGGTCTTACAGAGATTATTGATATTAGGTGAGAACTTGACATATGCAGTACATGTACATGATAATTTATGCCACCAAAGTGTTGCTGAATTAGTAAAAAATTAAAGAATTCATCAAGTCCTCAATACTCGTTCCGTCTCCACTGGTGTTCGAGCATTTTGAGGATAACCCATGAGATGCCATTGCCACACCTGAAACAAAACTGCAAAGCAACACAGCATTTCTTTGAGGATGTCAATAGTATGATTAACTTGTTAGCCATACGGTCTAAAGCTCTATGATCGTGTCCAAGAAACCTGTCAGATGTTTATTTGTATGTTAGTGTGTACGTTGTGCTATTAACAGTTTATTATACATAGCTTGGTGACGTCAATTGGGACGAAAGATAAAGCTTAGGCGCGAACTTATGAAGCTTTACCTTTCTTAGCTATTATAAGTTTTTGGTTTGATTCGTATTGAACTATTGATACAATTTTTGTGCCGTTTTTTGTGTCACTGCAATGATAACATGACTTTTCGTTAAGTTGACTACTGACCACTGACCAGTGTTCGCCAAAGTCAATAGTCGCTTTGCATGAATATTTTTCATTCAAAATACTTGATGTTAGCTATTACCTCGTTGAGGAAAGTTGCATTACACATAGGAATATGCTGATACAGATCATAGAAAGTCAAACTAGCTAATAAGCTAAATTTTTGTTCTGCTACTTCCATTTAATATGCCTAGCCAGTGGCTGATGAATTCCATTTAACTTGCAGAGTGGGAAAACCGTGTAAAAATTACAACTAAAATATCTAATAATGCAACATACACTTCTATTGAAGTTTTGTAGGCATTAATTAATTAATTATCTTAGTCACAATTCTGAGAGGGTAGCTGACATTGATAACTCGTAGTTCTTTCGTCACCCTTTCACCACTAATCAACAATTACTTTTGCACTTTGTAATATTATTGTATGTTTGTTGTGGAGAGCGCTGGCATCAATTAGAATTGCATAGAACATTGTAGAATGTTCTGTCGGAATGACCGCCTTACCGTCTGGATTGTTTGGGAACATTAGTTCTGGAAGTTTCGTCGGGGCGCTATATAAGGCGAAGCAGGCCGCCGACACGGGAGCACACAGAGCACGCAGATCTAACACGGACACATACTTGTATACTTACATTTTCAGATATACTTAAACGTTTTCCAGATTTTCACGTTTACAGTAATCATTTCTCGTTCCTTCATACTTTTGTGTTGTAGAATTCTCGCTAAATAAACTAGTTTTATTTGACGGCGTGTTTTCTGGTTCTCTCTATGAGCCTTCCGAGAGAAACAAAACACAACAACGTTGTACAGATTTATCAATCACTTAGTTATGTATTTTGCTATTATAAAATGGTGATAAACTAATAAACTTACTTACTTACTTCCTAGACTGCTATCTCACTCAAATGTGTATTCACCTGTTTATTTATACCAGATAGTCCGACCCAATTTGATGCACTTGTGCACCTAAAATGGAATCATAATTTTATTTTGATAACTGAGATAATGAAAATTCGACAAGCAAAATCTTCTCTGACTATATTGTAGTGGTTACTGCAGTATTGTAAATAAATAATGTCATTTTATCTTTCTCCTTTGCGGTTATTAATTTTGCAATGTTTTTGTTCTGTACATTTTCAGCCATTTTGTGTATGCCACATTTTGTATCACCATGAATAATTTATGTACTCAAAATAGCTTCCTTGAGACCTTTTAGACAAAATTTTTAAATTACTCTCACACTTTTATAATATCAATATCATTGCTGCTTTCTTCAATTTGATTTATATTGTTACGCAAAAAATGTTATTAATTTCGCACACCCGTCTAAATGTAGTGGTCACATCTACACAAAACCATTACATAACGGCATTGAATAGCAGGCAGGCATAAAACCGCCTCTGTGGAATGGCCTCGTCGGTTCCTCATGGGCTAACGGGCAGGTGCGTATTCTATGCCAGCACCTGTTCTGTAAACTACTTTCATGGAGCACAATGGATTAGATACCAGCTGAGTTATTTTCAGTTATATAACTTCACTTTGTTTTACACATTTGAAAGTTTCTGCACAACTATGCCATTTGAGAGTGAATCAGCACCAACCTGAAATTGTCGAAAGCATTTCTTTATCTCACAAATTGTATTTATTTGGAATTTGCCTATTTTACAGATTAGAATATTTTAAAGTTGATACCAAGCCATATCCATAATCCAGAGATGGAGGTATTAGCTAGTGTGCTATTAAATTTTTTCCCTCCCCTATACAAAATTTGCGGTTACTGAGATGTTAAATATAATGGCACCACTGCAGGTAAAGGGTTCCCATTGGGTTAATGTAGGCTCTGTGAATTTTGATGGATTCTGCTGCCAGTGCTTTTCAAGACTTAAATTGATCAATGTTTGTTAACTACATTTGCTAGAAGCCTATTTCATGGATCAACAACCCGTTGTAGTTGTTGGTGATGGTGAGTCTGGTGACATCCTGTAACATAATCATCTATGTGTGTTAAGTCATACCACGTAGAATCCTAAAGGAAAGGCGAATATTAAAAACATGAGCAATTAATGCGATTATGATGTTGAGTATATTAGACAACAACCAACACGGTCGCGGAAAAACTGTAAAGCGGTCAGAGGTAGCGTCTCATTTAGAAAACTTCTCGTACTGACATGGTCGCTCCCATTAATGTTTGGTAAATTTCTACGTGTAAATTTCGGATTTGTTTGTTTTTGTTAAGCTTATTCACAAATCATATGATTCTTGAATATGACTGATGCTGCATGTAAACTGCTATTGCAGCAAATTGTTTGTGGCAAACAAGCGGCTTGTATTTGTTTATGAATTAAAAGGCTTATTTCAATTTCTGAGCCTAAGGTATGTAGGCTGCTAATGATATACTAAGTTTTTGTTAATCTTCCCAATTAATAGTATTATTTACATGTTCTAAACTTTAAAAAACACATATTGTTTGATTTGTTGATTTTTAGTATGCTATGCCAGGATGTCACAATGTGAAAAATTCAGTATAATTTGGCTTTAACTTTAAGCTTAGAATTAGAATGCTCTTTAGGTGTTTTAACTGTAGCTATCTGCCAGCCCAACAAAATGTATATGCCAAACACAAATTAATTGCTAAATTAATCCATTCTTTGTAGTGATTTGTAGGCTAAAATTAAAAAAAATATTTTACAGCTTAACATCTAGCTATGCTTTTAACCCTCTAATCCTGGATATAGTGAATGTCTATGGTAAAAAGATTGTTAAATCAGACCTGTTCCACAGACCAAGCTTCAACTAAGCGTAATCACTGTTTTTCACATTCGAGAAAATGATACTTTGATGTTAAATTGTGTGTTTTTTATACAGTTTGCACAGCAAACCATAACCTCGCACAACTGCAGAGCCTACTCATTGTAGATAGTTATGGAAAGATCAGAACAGAGCTTATTGTCAAAGATGATGAGGTGTTAAACTTTAAGTACATAAATGCAAACTAATTAATTGTTGCCTAATCATAATTACCAGCAAATAGGTAATACAGTATAATCTACTTACATCGAGGCCTGTCATAACAAGCCTTAGTTATTACAAGTGAACTTGAAGTAAGTAAAAGTAAAGTAAGTAAAAAAATTTATTTGTCTCTGAATGTTACAAAATAAACCTGAAGGTCCTGTCAAATCTTAAGTTCCATAATGTGTTTAAACCTTGCTTACTGTGAGCTCCGTTATTATGAGTTTTTGATTATTACGAAAGAATTTCACTGCCCAGTCATTGTACTGCTTCTGCATATAATGAGTGCACGTTCTAAAACAATGTTTCGATGGCTTACAGCATCAATTTTGCGAAAATAATAATCCTTAATTAATTCCCAACTTCTGTAAATATTCATGATGGTAATGATGGTAATTAGTATTATACTAAAATTATACTTCATGTAGTGGTGCGTCTTGCCTTGATTTTACTAAATTAGATGGCTGTAGAAAATGTTGAATTTGTCAATTAAATATATTTGCAGGCCACTTTGAGAAGTCATTTGAAGGCATGTATGTACCACGGTTTGGTCGAAGGAGACACCATGGTGGCGGTTTTGGCTTGCTGCTTTTATTATCTCAGCTTTACCGAGTTGGGTTTGATCGAATTCCTCCCGTGACACTTGCTACCATTGCGGCACAGGCAGCCATTTTTCTTCGATTCATAAAAGGCCTTCCTCACAACAGAGATGTCTGCATCAGTGCAGTTAATGTGTGGTATAAAGAAGACTACAAGCGGTAAACTTGAAAATTAATTAAAGTAATTTTAAAATGTAGGCCAGCTGAGCTTAGACATACTTGCACTGATATAATAACCTTTGTAGCAGCTATAAGAATACGGTTATTCGTTTTTCAATGTGCTGTTTGACAATACACAGTCGCAGGGTTGTCGTAGTATTACTATTGTGAATTTTTATAGGGCATTTGGCAGCATTCTCATAACAGGAGTATTTGCCAAGCATTTTCATTTTATGGTGTTTTTGGCAAAGTTTAGATTCTAAATCTCTCTCTCTGTCTCTCTCTCTCTCTTTCTCTCTCTTTCTCTCTTTTTCTCTCTCTCTTTTTTTCTCTCTCTCTCTCCCTCTCTCTCTCTCCCCCTCTCTCTCTGTATCTCTCTCTTTCTCTCTGTGCCTCTCTCTCTCTCTTTCTTTCTTTCTCTTTCTCTCTCTCTCTTTCTCTCTCTTTCTCTCTCTCTCTCTCTCTCTCTCTCTCTCTCTCTCTTTCTCTTTCTCTTTCTCTTTCTCTTTGTATCTCTTTCTGTATTTCCAAGACAGTGGATTAGCTATTGTCATCTGAGTCTTTATACATTATTACATATCCTTCTAATCAAGGCATTATTACTGCAAATGATTTATAGCAACAACACTTGAGCTAGTGTAAAAAATACTGCTGGTCACTTGTATGATGTAGTGAACAATCATACATTGGAAATGCATAGCACTTTAAGCTTACGTGTTTAACACTCAATTAGTGTAAGTTCCCTGCTTTTGTTTCTGAATAGTTGTCTCATTCTCATTTTTCTAATTTGCAGGTTGCTGCTCGGTTCATTTTTCCATTCCGGTGACATGCACCTATACTTCAACATGGTTTCCTTCCTCTGGAAGGGTATGTCCTTAGAGAGAAGGTTTGGCAGTGCATATTTTGCCTACCTGCTTGCCGTACTGTCACTCACCGTCAACATAGTTCTTGTGGGATTGAGCTTTATTGCAGAGAGATTGTTCAATGATGGATCGTATCTCATGCAATGTGCAGTGGGTTTTTCAGGTACGTATTTACGTATTTTTTGTACTTTTATAGAACTATTCTCCTTTAACAAATAGTACAACATTGATTTATGTCATGTTGTTTTGAAGTCAAGTTACCCATCCCATTTATGGCAACATTTTAGATTTTTTGTTATTCGTATCATTTTAATACTTTGTTAGGTTCCTGCTGCTCGAATTTTTGATTAAACTAACAAGTTTGCAAACTTTAAATTTAACTTGTGCACTGGAAAATGAGAATGAAAAAACAATGATTTGACTGATGTTTGGCTAGCTTCATTTGCTGTTTAATGCCGTTGCCTGTCCTTTTTGTTAAATACAACTTGAAACATGTTTATTTATGATGGGAAAAACAAGTAACAGCCAGCACCCACTCAATAAAAGACATGGTTTTTGTTCAGTTGCAACATTTCGACATGGTTACATGTCATACCCAACATTCACCATTAAAAATATACACCTTTACAGCCCACAGGCATTGGTCTGAAAATGAAGTGTGTCGGAGTCACTTTACTCATTTGTCATTTGGCTTAGTATAACACGAATGTAAGTTTGCTATTTAGTATTGTCTTGTTTGGTTATCACAATGCTGATTTTTGTATATATTTTTTACACTATATTTTTATTAGGTGATTCTTGCATGAAAATGCCATGTAACCTTGTCGAAACGTTGCAGATTTGTATCTGAATAAAACTCATGTCTTTTCTTTTGTGGGTGCTGGCTGTTATTTTTATTTGTATTGTAAATTACTTTTGTGCTTGTGCAGTCAATATTGTCAGTTTTCTAAATGTCAGTCTGACATTCTGCCATTTCACTACATCTTCATGTTGTAAAGGTATGACTTTTGTGGTGTCTAGGTGTCATATTTGCACTGAAAGTGATAACAACGTACTACCTTCCTCCGGGATCTACGAGAGTCATGGGTTTTTTCCCGGTACCTTCACGTCTAGCTTGCTGGGCAGAATTGTTGCTTATTCAGGTAGCAAGAAAGACAATTTACAAGCTTTGCACAGAAGCAGTTGTTATTCATTGTTTAGGGTGATAGGATGGTATGGGATTAAAATTAGCTGTATTTTTGAATATTTAATTTCTATTTGAAATATAACCATAACTAGATCAAAATTTGTTAAAAACAGATCGTGGTTTTACATTTTTCATATTTTAATTGTACTTGAGTGGAATATTTTATTATTATGTTGCAAAAATTCTTATAATATCATCAATAATTTTAATTTTTCTTTAATTTTTAATTTCTCTCTTTCTAGTTACTCGTACCGAACGCATCATTCCTAGGCCACCTTGCAGGAATTCTAGTTGGCATAGCATACACCAGAGGGCCACTTAAGTCGATTATGGATATATTTATGCTACCTCGTAAGTGCACAAATACGTCGAATAACTTGCACTGCTGGTAGAAAATTATTTAAGAAAAATATGACAAAAATTCTAATTCTCATTTACCATTAATAGATGATTCTGTCAAGAATTTTTTTTGTTTTAAATGTTAGTTCCAAAATTCAACATCATTTAACACTGTAAGACTGCTTATGTATGTAGCATTCAGAGTTGTTACCAATCCAATAATTTTGGTTCATTTTACTGATAATTAAGATAGCAGTTTCAGTTTTGAATTTCCGATAATTACTATGCATCAGTGCCGAAATTTTTGGTTAATTGTCGGCAAAATGATGCCATAAAATTATAATAAATGATGCCATAAAATTATAATAATGCAGAGAAATTTCTTACCAAAAAAAACTCCCTAAAGTTGGCGAGAATAGTATTTAATTCCAAATCTGTCTATGTAGCTGACTATGTAGCTTAAATTACTGAAGCTAATCGTTTCCCTGGCTTATTCTCTTGCTCAAATAATTGTAGATGGTACTGAAAATTGTCAACCATGTCTTCACTTGCGAGAGTCTGCAGACACAATAGACGACATCCTGTCACAGCTATTTGAATTAAAGTTTTTTTTGACTTCGAGTAGTAACTTATAGATCCCTGTAATACGGTCTCAATGATTTGCATTGCTTTCCTCAAAAGTTTGGGCTTTCGTGCTGGCATAACAGCAAGTTTGTGTAATAAATTGTTTTGTGTAATAAAAAAATTGTATTTTAACATTACCAACTTATCGTTACAACACGTTACAAAGTTACATTTTGCAAATTTGAATACGGAATAATTTTATATTGCCATACTTATTTGCATTGACATGACATCAGATCATGTATCTTCAATTTTCAAAAGGCATTTTGGTTTTCATGTCGCTTTTAACTTGTATTTTGTCTTGGCTGTTGGTTCAAAGTTTTGCATCAGTTTCAAATTTTTGTTTCAGTGACAACACTGATGGCTTTTATGCATTGCATCATATTTTGCATGGATACATGAATTTCTCTATCTCACCTACTGATTCAAACTGCCGTCACCCCTTCAAGTGCTTAGCAAAGTTAGCATTGCTTAACTTTTGGAATACTTTTGAACTAAGTACTGGAACATGAAGTTTGTGGTTACCTTGAAGAGTGACAAGATTTTCGTGTTAAATTTTCATTTGCATATTACTTACTGGAGTCCATTTTTACTTACTGAGTACTGAAATTACTTTTTTCAGAATATTCGCATTATTCTGATGCCAGTGGGAATGAATGGGCCAGCCGACCTCAGTCCAATTATACGTTCCATTCTTCTGGACGATCTGGTTACCGTAACCAAGGTAAACAGTTAATACTAAATCATGGTTGTCACATTTATTTACAAAAAATCTTGTTAACACGATGCCTAGAATAATGATGAAACCAATTGAAAATTTATGTACTCCTTTATGAGAAGCAACTCTTAATGTATTATCATAAGCAGTGAATAACTAGAATGTGACTATCGTTTGATCAGCTCTTATAAACTGAATGTGCGTAAGTTTTTTTATAATTCGAGCGCATGTCAGCCAGAATCTGGCATGGTGTGGCAAGACTGGACTCTAACTTATTATCAAGGCACATGATCTAAGATTAGGCACTGAACCAGTAGCTGTGCCTTAGCCACATTCGGATGTATGTACATTCAGGTAAATAATCATAATCTGTCGAGGCAAACGATAAATAAATCGCCCAGAGTGAGTAGTTAACCCAGGTGTTCATGGGCCATTCACTGATGAGCATTGGTCACAAAACACATACATGACCACTCAGCTATACTTCTCTCCTCAAGAGTTGCAATTACAAAAACTGAATTCAGCTGCACCTGTTTTCTTAGATTATTTTGGTGAAGTGAGACCTAGAGATGACAATGATCTCCGTGACAGTATGAGACAAAGTGAAGAAGATGAAGATGTTGCAGAAGCCATTAGACGAAGTCGAGAAGGTGAGTGTAGCTATTGTCACTTTGGCGAATTTTATATAGTTGAGACACTGAACCAGCAGAAGAGTCTTAATCATGTTTCGATGTTCAATCAATGAAATATAGTATTAACTTTCTATTGTGTGTGTGTGTGTGTGTTTTTGTTTATATGTATTTGTATGATTTGTATGTATGTATATCTATTTGTGTTTGTTTGTATTTATAATCTTTATTTTTCTGCACTTTTGCTTGTACATGCACTTGCATGGTGAGGATTCATGTACCAGTTGTAAAAATTGTCTGATCTGAAACAAAATAAACTATGCTTATACTATGTAGAGCAGGTTTTGGTAGAGACAGCAGCTCACCTACCTGTTTACTAACCAGGCCGAGCTTCGCTTACCTTTATGTTTCTTGCCAATTTTATTTGTAATGAATAAGTTTTACTTCTGAGACTTAAATATTCTTTTTTGATTAGTTTTAGTTTGTTGCTTTTTGCTCATTCACTTTAATTGTTATTAAGTTTTAGTTCAACAGCAGAAGACAAAGGTTTCAGTATCCAATTCTGACCAGATTTTTAAACTACAAATGCAGATGAGATAGTGCAGTGAGCTATCTTAGTTGTGTGAAGCAATATTATGGTTCTTCTTGCGATACCATGCCATTTTGTAATACGGTAATTTTTGTTGATGGAAAATCCCATTATGCTCTAGAAAACTCAATCATGATTTCATTTTTCGGATGTTTTTAACTTCTACTTCTTTTGAAGAAAGACATTTTGGCAAACTGTGTTCCACAGTATTTCTTGGGACAGCAGAGCAAGCACATAACAAGTAAAAGTGGAACGTGTTATGCGACTAACTACACTTACAATGCTTTACTCGGGTGTTCAGTTTCTCTTTTTCTGAACAGGGTTATACATTTACTGATGGAAAATAGAGAAGTAATGCAATAATTGTGCAGTTAGAAATAAGTATCCGGAACAAATATGTTTAATGTGAAAATATTGCACTGAAGCCAATTTTTCAGGTACACCCCTTTCAGGTGTATTGCAGTGGCTCGCCTCTTACGAAGTCATTGCATATCAGCGTTGCATACTGGGTTTACCGAAACCGCTCATACGGAATGGCTTCGTGAATTCAGTTGGTGAACGGGTACGTGTTTTCCACCTCAGCATCTGTTCCGTAATTGCAACCAGCATGAGGAACGCCTGAATGAAGTCTGGCAGTTTCTTCCTATATGCGTTTAACTCACGTTTTTATGTCGTTGCTACTGTTTATGGAGCGTAAGTTTGCAACAACCCAGTATTGAACCCTGGACATTTGGGCTGCCGCCATTGCAATATTGATATTAAAATTTTAGTTTTTTCTTTTCGTACATGTGAATTTTTTTCTACTATTTGTTTTATTAATGCACGGAAGTTTGGGATGAGTTATTCATTTTGGTGTGTACTATGAAAGTACATTTTTACCTGTATGATTTTGTTAATCAATTTCATTTCAGATTACTACCATGCACAATCTCGATCAATGTCAGAATCTCAAGCAACACCCTCTGCCCCGCCTCCAGAGGATGATCTACCTCATGACAACTGCTTGTATCCGGAAGAAGATGAAGATGTTGCAGAAGCCATTAGACGAAGTCGAGAAGGTGAGTGTAGCTATTGTCACTTTGGCGAATTTTATATAGTTGAGACACTGAACCAGCAGAAGAGTCTTAATCATGTTTCGATGTTCAATCAATGAAATATAGTATTGTGTGTGTGTGTGTGTGTTTTTGTTTATATGTATTTGTATGTATGTATATCTATTTGTGTTTGTTTGTATTTATAATCTTTATTTTTCTGCACTTTTGCTTGTACATGCACTTGCATGGTGAGGATTCATGTACCAGTTGTAAAAATTGTCTGATCTGAAACAAAATAAACTATGCTTATACTATGTAGAGCAGGTTTTGGTAGAGACAGCAGCTCACCTACCTGTTTACTAACCAGGCCGAGCTTCGCTTACCTTTATGTTTCTTGCCAATTTTATTTGTAATGAATAAGTTTTACTTCTGAGACTTAAATATTCTTTTTTGATTAGTTTTAGTTTGTTGCTTTTTGCTCATTCACTTTAATTGTTATTAAGTTTTAGTTCAACAGCAGAAGACAAAGGTTTCAGTATCCAATTCTGACCAGATTTTTAAACTACAAATGCAGATGAGATAGTGCAGGGAGCTATTTTAGTTGTGTGAAGCAATATTATGGTTCTTCCTGCGATACCATGCCATTTTGTAATTTTTGTTGATGGAAAATCCCATTATGCTTTAGAAAACTCAATCATGATTCCATTTTTCGGATGTTTTTAACTTCTACTTCTTTTGAAGAAAGACATTTTGGCATACTGTGTTCCACATTATTTCTTGGGACAGTAGAGCAAGCGCGTCACAAGTAAAAGTGGAACGTGTTATGCGACTAACTACACTTACAATGCTTTACTCGGGTATTCAGTTTCTCTTTTTCTGAACAGGGTTATACATTTACTGATAGAAAATAGAGAAGTAATGCAATAATTGTGCAGTTAGAAATAAGTATTCAGAACAAATATGTTTAATGTGAAAATATTGCACGGGAGCCAATTTTTCTGGTACATCCCTTCTATATTGCAGTGGTTCGCCTCTTACGAAGCCATTGCATACTGGGTATACTGAAACCGCTCATACGGAATGGCTTCGTGAATTCAGTTGGTGAACAGGTACGTGTTTTCCTCCTCAGCATCTGTTCCGTAATTGCAACCAGCATGAGGAATGCATGAATGAAGTCTGGCAGTTTCTTCCTATATGCGTTCAACTCACGTTTTTATGTCGTTGCTGATTATGGAGCATAAGTTTGCAACAACCCAGTATTGAACCCTGGACATTTGGGCTGCCGCCATTGCAATATTGATATTAAAATTTTACTTTTTTTTACACGTAAATTTTTTTCTACTATTTGTTTTATTAATGCACGGAAGTTTGGGATGAGTTATTCATTTTGGTGTGTACTATGAAAGTACATTCTTATCTGTATGATTTTGTTAATCAATTTCATTTCAGATTACTACCATGCACAATCTCGATCAATGTCAGAATCTCAAGCAACACCCTCTGCCCCGCCTCCAGAGGATGATCTACCTCATGACAACTGCTTGTATCCGGATCTTAGCAACAATGTAAATAGTTACGAAAACATTCCTGAGAACAACGAGTACGGATGGAGGGCAGAAGTGGTTGGTAATCCCGTAGATATGGATGACTTGCGGAGACGGAGGTTGGCCAGGTTTGACAGTTAGCAGGCTGCCGGTGGCTGTTCCAGCTGTATTTTCTCACCTGTTGTTGTAAAAATTACATTTGGTCATATCATGTTATGCCTTTTTTGCGTTTGCTTTCTCTGTGTGTGTCTACAGAAGTTGTAGAAGAACAGTTTTAACGTTTGTAAATAAATCAAGGCTGGTGTCATAACTAAACCCAATAAAGAGTAAACTGTAAAAATGGGATTCATTTTAAGCTTTTAGAAATGTGAACACTTCAGATACATGAAGAAACTTCTAGAGATGTTCTTCATTGGACTTTCAGTTTATTGAAAAATTTGAAATCTGATTTGAGTAAAACACAGATGAATTTTTTGATAACAAAGCCTTTAAAACTTTAAAGCTTTTGATGCCACTATAAAAGTCTGCTCATTTAGACATCATTGTATTTTATGAATACTTGCAACTTTCCCATTTTATCAATTGCTTTTATTCTGTGACTAACATGTTGTAATCATTTGGGAAATACTATATTTTCAGGATGTGACACACTTTCTAACTTGCAGTTAATGTAATGAGTTTTTGAAAACTGTTAAAAGAACTGAGTTATTATGCTGTGTTTTTGTATTTGCTGTCAACACGAGTGACTACATGTTATTGTTTTATATATTTTATAGCGCTAAGATAATAAAATGTTCATAAATTTAAAGGAAAAGACAAGTGTCTTAGCATGTTGGGTTTACTTTACTGCTATCAGTTAAACTTAGAAAAATATAACAAAAGAATTACAAAAAAACTCTATGAAGCATTCCATTAATTTTCAGTTAGGCTGTATGGAAGTTTTTTAGGTGCAACGGTTGCTGTCATACCGTTGAAAATCAAGACACAACTGGTGGTTTAGTGACTTCTCGTAAGCGCTTCATGACTTTCTGTGAGCGCATGCTGTTTAAACTGTGGTTCAAACTTCTGAAGCCTATCTACTGTTCATGCTAAATATGACATTAATTAGCTATCTAATTTTTTGTGAAAACTTATCGTGCTTTTGATGGAAACTCACAGTACTCAGCTTCAGTTTGTGGACGACATCATTGGTGAAAGAATGGATATTCAAAATGTGAGTGCCAAAGCTTCAGGCTTCAGGATTGCGACTTTAAAGTGATTTTACTAATTATGCGAGACGTTTTATTACATTCTTATTACCACATGCTGCTAATATTTTTCACGAACACGCAAAAGGCTTGGCCTTTCCTTTATTATGGTTGGTCTTTGCTTGTTTTAAGCGAACTTATTTATTGATGCTTGCATTTTTTAAGCTAAAGACACCGTTCACTAACACCATTTTATTAAGCAAAATACACATTCAACTTAGCATGGATAGTAAATACGTAAATGTTTAAACTAATCTGCTGCAAAAACATTGATAACCAGTAGAATCGACTATTGTAATAGCTTTTTGATAAATGTTCCTAAGTATAAACTTGAACAACTTCAATATTTGCAAAACTCGGCAGCTAGACTTACTACCTTTACATCCATTTTTCATCATTTGCATTTGCTAGCGATTGAGCAATCTGTTAAGCTGCTACTTGTATTTAAGGTGCTTCATGGCAAAACACCTGATTACATTTGTGACATGAGTCGTCGAACATATGCCAATCAGTATAATCTGAGAACAAATGATTACCTTTTGCTTACGGTTCCAAAAGCGCGCTGTTCACTTTGGGTGGTAGGTCCTTTGCTGTTGCACGACAAACTCTATGGATCATTTTACCGGGGCACTTACGAACGCTAATGCTTTAAAATAGTACACAATCATTGAAGTGATCATTTATTTGTCGTAATATTCTTGTATTTTCTGAATCTGCGTGTTTTTTTTATATTTACTTATTGTAATTTTATGAAATTTAGTAGGCTTATTGTTCGAGCATCATTTTTAAATCTGTCATGATTTCAGATATTTTTGTGAAGGGTCATTGAATATTGTCAATTGTGATGTCTATAGACTTAGACGCTATACAAAATAAATATTGTTATTACTGTTATTATTACTATTATTATTATTGTTATTATTATTGTTATTATTATTATTATTATTATTATATTAGCCCAAGCTTAGTGTTATTTCTCACTACATCTTGAAGATCCATTGAGCTCATAATTTAATATGCGTAACAAAAAATCATTAAACCTTATAATTTAGCACTTTGTATGCACCCAATGAAGAAGTATCAATGGGTCATTTTTATAAATAGTTTGCACTCATTAGCTGCTTTCAGAAGGTGTGTTATTCGGGTGCTATGAACTTCAATTGCGTTTTTAATTGAGCATATCCAATTCTGTAAATTTTACTGTCAAGCAAACTGTGCATCACTCGTTTTTGATTCAATTTTAATTAAGGACTAGTTCTGCTACCCTATAATACATTGACAGCTATGGCTGAAAACCTACAAATGGAGGTCATCGGGTATCGAAATTTTGAGACTCCTATGCCATACTAAAATGTTATCAAGGTAATAGCCTGTTGGTTTTAATGGTACATGGTAAAATTATTCATGAAAACTATAAACACCCATATAATATACAACAGCACAACTTCTGTATAATATATTATATTATAAATATTAACTAATAGTAACAACTGGGTGTTTCTTGTATTATATTATCACATAAGTAAATTGAGTAAATGCTTGCTTAGGTGTCTATAATATACATAATAAATATATCAGAATGACAGCATAATGCTCAAAATAATTACTGATGTATTGACACATACATTGGCACTTTGCAGTTTATAATTTAAGCTCAATGCTTATTGCTTAGTATATATTCACTGCACCTTAATAATAATTAGTTGTCATTACAATAAAATATGTCTACACTTGTATTACCACTTTGGCACGCTGCATTACAAACATATGCTGCAGCAGCAAAAAATCTAAAAAAGATAAAATGATGTACTTAAAGTTGAGCAGACAGCAAAAACAATTGTTTACGAAACTGTAAATACACAATAAGTATGTCACATTTTACCAACATGAGTGGGGCATCTCTGATGAATCTATGAATACAATGTGTCACTATTTTGCAGCATGAAGCGATGCAGTAACACATAAATTTCTAAAAAGTAATATCAACTCTCTCAGCAGAGAAGTGGTTTTAAGTTCTTGGACCCTCCATATCACGTATTTAAGTTCAATGTTGCATGATCACAGATGCGTAAACGCTACTGTCATAGCTGAAGTGAGGTGACCCATTATCGTTTGGAACTTTTGCTACCTTTTATGCTGTCGATGCTTCCACTCTTGCGAAGTCTACTCGGCTGTTTGTGGTCTTTATTCATGTTCGTCTCTAAACAATTTAAACAGAGTAACAACGACAAGTTTTAATCTACCCAGGCAACTATTAAAAATTCTCGCTATTTTCAAGATTCCCGCTATTATAATTCCAATTCAGATCATAAGCAAAGTTCTTTGCTCAGTATTCTTGAACATTCTAGACCTCATAGCGAAAACTTCAATTTCTCAGGTTGTTTCAACAGCTCATTAGCAAATTTAGTAGCTTCCTATTAGGCAAACTTTTAAGAAGAATAAGCCTTTTCACAGTTCCAGCGATTGATGATGAACCAGACAGCACATTTGTGTACACTTGACAACGCCTCACAGTCCATGTTACTCTAATAGTAACCGTTTTAACAGCTAGTTAGAACTTTACCTAGTTCAGTTTTTCTTGTTCCCGAGCAAAATCCTGTTAGTAAACCTCTCTAAGCATTGATTAATGGATAGTTAAGTAAGTTCCAAGCAAAACAATTGAAGTTATGCTTTATTTTACCCACATGTTACGTGACCGTTGTAGTGAAGACGCGTTGCTCCGGTATACTTAGCCTTTGACCCACAGCAACTCCTCGTGCACTCAATGAAACTGTGAAAAGGCTTATTACCATAAAGATATTACAAGAACTTCGAAATATAGTCGAGCACACCACAAGCTGTTCCAGTCTTTGGTTTCTGTCTGCTGAATTCATACACCACAAACAGTTTGCCACATTTTGTTTTATAATATATATATATATATATAGAAATATTATCAATTTTTTTTATTAAAACAGCCTTATATTTGTCTGACAACAGCAACTAAATAACTTTGTAACTGTGATGCTGACGCATACAAAAACCAAACAAATCACTTTTTTAAAAGCTACATACACAAAGAAATACAGTCAATAGAGCCTCAAGTAGAAATTCTAATGAGTGACATTATATCAGGTGGTGCAAAAAAACGTGGTGAAGTTTTGATCACAATGTTATATGAAGAAAATAATGGATTTGCTTAAAAATTACCACACTGATGTTACATACGCTTATGTGTAAATGCCATAATTTTTAAGTCATTTCCTTAGATTTTTCCAAGGGTACAGAAGTCTTAAAACAATAAGTAAGTTCCAGAAAAATTATGACACTATTGCTAAAATTTATAGCAAGTGCTCTATGTGGCCATCATTTTTACTGCAATCTAAATGAAGGCATTTCTTCCAACGACTAACACATTTTCTCACTTCTTTAATGGGTAGTTGGTTCCAGCATTCAACAATTTTTAGCTTTGAGTTCCTTTGCATCATACGGCTCTGTGCAGCTGTTGCGTACTTTTTCCGGAGGATTAAGTTTCGTTTTTTTCTGGGCAACAAATCTTTATCAGTACTTTATTTTCAGTAGTAAAAACCAAGATGTAAAGTGGATTTGTGACTGAGGGCTTTACATATATGCCAACGTGACTATTTTACAATTGATGATTAGCTAACATTCATTTCAATTCAATTCAATAGATTTATTTTGCAAAACACAAATACTTATGCACCACAAAGGCACTGGTGATCAATTTTTGTTAATACAAAATCAGGATATAATTCATGAATTCTGCACTAGAGACTTAAAAAACTAGCTTATGTTACGCCACTAGAACGTACTACTAATAGTTAGTGTGAGTTACAGTGGGCATTAGTAGTATTATCCCGGCATTGTTCCAGCACTTAAATTTTTAAAATGCAAAAGTTTTAAATATAAATTGTTTTAAATATAAATTGTTTTAAATATAAAACAATAACTAAAATATTGTTAGAACCATAAACTTGTTACTTTCGCAACCAAAAGACAACATATCACAATATCACGCTGAGAAATTGGAACTTTATAGTGCACTTGCTTCTAATGATATTGCAGTCTAAACTTCGGCACATTTTTTCTGCACCACCCAATATGTATGTGGTAATGTTTCACAGAAATGTTGTCTGTGATTTTATTTTTCGTTTGGCTTTGATAACAGCTCTGAAAATTAAGATGTTTCAGTAAGAGTAGTCACCTGCCAGAGAGGTTATTTATAATTCGTGGGACACAAGATTAAAGAGATTCTGTATTTTTACAATTTCAGGCCAATTTTCAAAACACTTAAAATTTGTGCAAGCCAGATGAAATGCAAATCACTACTACAGTGACTAGAAGGTAGTGAATGCATCGGATCATCTAGACATTTGATCTTGCAATAAGTGAGAAGTAAATTTATTTCGACTACGATTATTGAAAATTATGCCGGTTTCGGTTTTACCGGGAAGAAATTTTAAATGGGAACAATGGCAATTGCAAACCTGATTTCGGCATGCTGATTTCCAGGTTGACTGTAGACGGCGGCTTAAGTGATGGAATCGACACACAGAAGGAACTACGGACGGAATGAACACTGCTGCGTGCCGATGAGGCGCGAGACGAAGTGGCACTGCTTGCATTGCTGGAGGGCAAACTAGGTGGCAACAGATCCATCTGGAATCACCAAGGAAAATCATTTAATTTGCCATGTCTTGGGTAAAACAACCTCCAAGCATATTAAACAGAAAACTCAGGCATTTTTACCATTTTTTTTAGTTTTTGGTAAATTCTGCCTGCAATAAGCCTTTCCACAGTTTTGCTATGTGCATATGCAGTAGCTGTAGGTCAAAGGTTAAGTGTACCAGAACAACGCGTCTTAACTCCAACTGTCACGTGACATGTGCATAAAACAAGACCTAACTTCAGTTATTTTACGTAGAATTTACTTAGCAGAGTATTAATCTGTGCGTAGAGTGATTTACTAGCAGGATCTTGTGTGGAAACAACAAAGTGAACTAGGTAAGGTTCTAGCTAGCTGTTAAGAATGCTACTATTACTACAGTATAGGCTGTGAGGCATTGTCAAGTATACACAAATGCATTGTCTGGTTCACTTAACCTTTGACCTTTTCACGATCATCATCAATCGCTGGAACTGTGAAAAGGCTTACTGAACGTGCAACTTCCTGGGTGAAAAGCGAGCATGCGGTTCATTCTTAAACATTATTTACAGCACAGGGTTTGTATGCCAACATTCAAGGTTCAAATGAAGATTAAGTACATTTTTATGTTGTTTTTCGATCAAATTTGACTGGTAACTTAATTAGTCAACAAAATGTCAACTTTTTTAATACAATGCCCAGAAAACTTTAGTATATATCCACTGTATGTTAATGGCCTCCAAGACATAAAATTTTCCTCACATACGTAAGTATATGTTATTTAATTACTAATTTAAGTCAGTTTACGACTAAGTGTACAAAAAAGACTCACCTTAGAAAACAGTTCGTTAATTTTACTCATAATTTCTGGATAATTGGCCATGACCTCACCAAGAGCTTTTGTTGCAGTTCTATAACTCTCCTTTAAGCTGCGAACCTCAACATCTTTCTATTAAAGGGGAAGAAAAGGCAATGTCAAACTACGTCCCGAAAAACAATGCTAAACTAGGTCTCCCTAAAAAAACAATGTTAAACTACATCCCAAAAAACTTTCCACACTAAGTTATTTTACTAAGAATTTCGCTTACCTGCTTGAAAGACTCATGTAACTAGAAAAGAAAATTCGTATTAATTAAAAATGTTTGTGTCACCTGATAAACTGTTACTGACTTACCTTCCCAACTGGCACCACTGACTCACCAAAAAAAACCTATTTTTAATCTTATTGACAAGATACATAATTTAAAATTTTGCTTAGTTTGCGATATATAAGAACAGCAAATGTGATAAGAAAGTGCGAAATAAATTTGTATCATCTAGTGACTCTCCCACTTATTTGGGAAGCTTGCGTTATGTCAATGTATGCAAGCTGCCATTTTTATTTTCATTTTATATTTTCAAATTTTACACAATGTTACTTGAATAGTAAACTCTGCACATGGAGAGATTTCATACAGATGATTTTCTAGCAAAGTTTTTCACTTGTATGTTGAAGTTCACTTATCTTGTCTGTTAATACAAGGCTCGTATATTACTTAAAACTTCGCAACAATCAAACCTCGCTAGCCTCCCCTCATTATAATGCAAGCCTCCCTATCATACCAAATTTTGGCTAGTCCAGATTTCCATAATGCATTAAATATAGGTAATACAGCCAAGCTATAAGTTATGCATAAGGTATAACGCCAGCTAAGATAAAGCACAGCGTATTGCTCCTGAAAAACAGCCATTGTATTGTGAAAACAATGATTTCTGACAAGAAATACAATTATGGTGTTTAAATTAAGATCTGCACAATTAAGTTTCATAGTGAGTGACTGTATGAAAGTGAATGTTGAGGTTTTGAGCAAGTAGCATGCATTATAAGAGTACAAGAGTTGAGTAGCTAAGATTCAGTAGTGAACTAATGGGAATTTAACACCTATTAAAGCTGCCTGACTCAAGTTCAAGTCATGTGCGGCAGCTGTTTATAGTCTTAATTATCCAGTAATCAACGTTGGGAACATGGGTGGGCCACATGGGTGCATATTTCTCTTATCAGTAGTTGACTAATTAAGATATATAGTCGTGTTCCAGACCTAGCATTATAACAAGGTTTGATTAAACTACATTGAGTAGAAAAACTAAACTGTTACTTTGTTTCTCTATCGCCAAGAAGTCATAAAAGCTTTCTTAAACATTTTCCACGAACACTTCAAGATAAGAAAATACATTTCAAAACATGTTGTTCTTCAAGCTTTCTTAGTGTGCACAGAACCAAATGCTTTCCAATCTTAAAACTTGAGAAGCTGTGCACTGCAGATGATAATAGCTTAAGTTCACTCAGTGAGTAGACTCAATGATATGAACAAGCAATATCATCTAGATTAATTCACAACACAATTTATCATTTTTCAACATCTGTTATGAAAGAGCACCGACCTCTTCCAAAGTTTCGGCCTTAATTTTCTGAGATGATCTCAGCTCTTTTGCATATCTGGCATTCTGAAAATAAAAAATATAACCAATGAAAGCAGTCATGAGGTCAACGACCCTCATGAGTGATGCTTGTTAATTAATTACATGTCTTACAGTAAATAACATCACAAATATGAAACAGCTCTCCTGAGATTTGCCACCTTAACATAAAAAAAATTGAATGCCCTTATAGTTTCAAAATAATTATTTTTGCTTCTTACAGAAGCTTTCACCCTAGCAGGTTTCATAAGCTGAAAAATTACAGATAAAATGCTAAAAACGGTATTTAACAACGTAAAACAAAGATATTAAAAGCAAAAATAGTAGCTAAACTTCACTGATTTAAAATTTTAACATTAGCTAGTTCACACCAATTTTAACACTTTATCCATAATT
Source organism: Tubiluchus corallicola (assembly GCA_030141605.1). Lineage (NCBI taxonomy): Eukaryota > Metazoa > Priapulida > Priapulimorpha > Priapulimorphida > Tubiluchidae > Tubiluchus > Tubiluchus corallicola. The sequence goes on from JAQGDQ010000390.1 coordinate 66,835, forward strand.
TTTTGAGATTTCAACAGCATTCAAAATTTTCTTAAGTTAAAATAACACCACAAAATTTACATTACAAAAAATGCCCTTTCTGAAGGCATATCTCAATTTTTACAAAAATATCGTATGTTTATGACACAACACTATTTGAGTTGGATGCAACAAGGTTCGAATTATTTAGTATATTGGATCCTTCTAGAAAAAATGAACCCCGAAAAAGTTAAACTTTTATCTGAGCGGCATAAGAATTCGAAAAAAGATATTTAACATTGATTTAAAAAATATCAAAGAATTTTGCAAAATATAACAACATTATTCATCATTCATACTTAATGTCATTTTAAACAGAAACCAAACAATGGTTTGCAATAAAAATGTGTCATTAGTTCTGAAGCTGCCAACCAAAACTAAAGAGCTGCTTAGAAAGTAACCATATTGTTTAACTAGGTAGTCAAACAATGGACTATAGCCTTCATCTGAGTGTCTTACATCTCACAACAAAGTCAAAAAATAAATCAGCCACACAGTCAAATGTGTTCATTAAATCCTACATCCAGCAGTGTACTTGACCAGTGTGCCATGCTCCACATTCAACAGCTACATGACCAATGCACCATGCTCACTAAACATTCTCAATTACCTGTTTATCTACGCGAATAATCTTGACATCCTGTTCGCTGGTGTCCTTCTCCAGAACGGTTAGTTTCTGCTGCTTATCATTCAGTAAGTGTTTGGTAACCGCTTCTGTCTGACGTAGATTGTGGAGCGTCCTTTTCATCGTCTACGTAACAAAGAGAAGAGAGAGAGAGAGAGAGAGAGAGAGAGAGAGAGAGAGAGAGAGAGAGAGAGAGAGAGAGACAAACAGACAGAGAGACGGAGGAAGGTGAGAGAGAGAGAGAGAGAGAGAGAGAGAGAGAGAGAGACAAACAGACAGAGAGACGGAGGAAGGTGAGAGAGGGAGAGATTATAGAGGTTATTGTTATTATTATTATTACAATTCTTTATTCAAAATTTAAAATTACACACGCATACAATAGTTACAAATGTACAATACAGAGACCCTCTGTTTGCAGGGTATTGTAAGCGGACAGTTAAAATACTGGTATACCTATAAAATTTACTATTACATTTATAAAAGTTAAATACAGTATTAAGATGTATAATAATATATTCAGTGATGATGATGATGATGCAGATAATCACTATAAAGATGACAAACAATAACCATGATGATGATAAAATCTTGTCACCATTAAATATCAAAGTACCAAAGTCTCTATCAACACAAAATTAAACTTTAGGCATACAATGTCACAGCTTATACTACTGAAATATGGCATTAGCTAACTAAAGTCATAAATTAAGATAATAGCCAGTGTTTAAGGTGAATGTAGGTCTACGTAGTTCATATATAATGTTACAAAATGTTGAGATACAATATTACCTCTATATCATCAGTGAGTTCTCTGGCTTGCTTTCTCTTGAATTTGCATTTGTCGGTGACGGCTCTCAGTTGAGCTTCTAATTCTTGTCTGTCCTGTTGTTCAGCACCTAAAATGAAACAGCGTATGTAAAAAAACTTGTAAAAAAGCTAAACAAAACATTGTAAAAAAACTTCTAAACTGATAAGCTAAACAAAACACCGTAAAAAACTTCTAAACTGATAAGCTAAACAAAACATCGTAAAAAACTTCTAAACTGATAAGCTAAACAAAACACCGTAAAAAACTTCTAAACTGATAAGCTAAACAAAACACCGTAAAAAACTTCTAAACTGATAAGCTAAACAAAACATCGTAAAAAACTTCTAAACTGATAAGCTAAATAAAAGATTGTAAAAAAACTTCTAAACTGATAAGCTAAACAAAACATCGTAAAAAACTTCTAAACTGATAAGCTAGACAAAATATCGTAAAAAAACTTCTAAACTGATAAGCTAAACAAAACATCGTAAAAAAACTTCTAAACTGATAAGCTAAACAAAACACCGTAAAAAACTTCTAAACTGATAAGCTAGACAAAATATCGTAAAAAAACTTCTAAACTGATAAGCTAAACAAAACATCGTAAAAAACTTCTAAACTGATAAGCTAAACAAAACATCGTAAAAAAACTTCTAAACTGATAAGCTAAACAAAACATCGTAAAAAAACTTCTAAACTGATAAGCTAAACAAAACATCGTAAAAGAAACTTCTAAACTGATAAGCTAAACAAAACATCGTAAAAAAACTTCTAAACTGATAAGCTAGACAAAATATCGTAAAAAAACTTCTAAACTGATAAGCTAAACAAAACATCGTAAAAAACTTCTAAACTGATAAGCTAAACAAAAGATTGTAAAAGAAACTTCTAAACTGATAAGCTAAACAAATCATTACCAGTTTATAATGATTCGTCTTTCTTGTTAACAGATCGACGTAACTATGTACGCATAAAACAATTTTGACAGTACTGTCTACACAGCAGTCATAATGCCATGTCACCATCTACTGAAAATCTTATTGAACTAATAGAAGCTAGTGCACATTGAACAGAGCTAAAAACAGCACATTTTTTCATTTTAAATTCCCAAAGTTTCTGTCAATATGATATTAAAATAAAAAATTTTGTAGGCATGTTACTACTTGCTATGCACAAATCTGCGTTTACGCAGATAATGAACATTTGTCTCTGTAATTAAAGCAGCAGCATAGCTAATAGGGAAGCAAGGGGAGGAACCGCTTTACTGAGCACATTTTCAAAGAGCTGGCGCCTTTTCTACAATTTTTTAACTCTTAAGTTCATTTGTTCGATAAAAGTTGAATCTTTTTATATTATTTAAATTAATCGTATAGCCTTGGAGGGATTTTTGGAAGTCATTACTTTAATTATGTATTTACTTTAAAACTGTATCCTCCTCATGTTTTGATTTTAAAGACAAAATTAAAATGTATAATCAATGCGTTAAAAATTGTTTGGTATGTGCCCCGGCACCTTTTTTATATGCTTGCTCCTCCTAACTTTAGAACCTGGCTGTGCTCCTGAATTAAAGTGTATGCATTAATCTGAATACTGATTCAAACCCTTTTCTCTTTGTACTAAACACAAGCAGAATACTATAGATAGCAAACACAGCTAGAAACTAACTTTTGTCAGTGAATTTCTCGAAGGTTTGCTTGTAAGCTCTGTTGTGTGAATACATGAGATTTAGAGTATTCCTCAAGGCCTGAACTTCCTTCTCGGCACGGTGAATTTTGCTGTCCAGCTCATCTCCTATTCGCTGACACTCTTCCTTATCCTGCGCTGCCTATATATAGCAAAGCGATCAGAACAATTGCAATAAAAATAGATTGAAAACTGGAGCCTCATGGGTGGATTTAATAGTTGCAGGAATTAATATTTTTTCACTGACACTTCTAATACTTTATTATAAGCAGCAGTAGCAGACGAAAATGTAAATGATAAATAAACGTTGCATGCACATGAAATATGGTTGTCCAATTCAAAATTTGAGCTAAAGTTTACAATTCCCCATGCACAAGAAATTAGTTCATGAAGCAAAACAGGGTTGGAGTTAGGATTACGGTCAGGGTATTTAAATTGTGTGGGCAAACTCCTTCCAAAATTTGCAAATATTTATACTAAATTTAATAGAGATGTGCCAACTGAAAAAATTCATTATGGTGACATGCAGATTTCCTGGCATCCACAAGCTTCATCACAACCCCGGGGAATAGGACATGTGAAAATTGGGTGCAGACGTTTAGCCACCAGACATTTTGGCGATGGCTCACTTGGACAAGAGACATTTGAATGCCAGCATCCATGCATATTCAGTGCACTGATTTGATAAGGCAATAAGACACTACTAAAATTAATGACATCTTACGCTACAAATCTTGCTGTCTTTCCTGCCTTGTAGGAATCCTTTTATTTGCCTGATTAATGATTAGCCTATAATGTAATGTTTAAAATTTGTAGATTTTTGTCAGAAATAAAATAATTATTTCCAGAGCACGATTGCACAATTAAAACTATAGTGAAGCAACTGTAACGAATATGGCATGTGCAAAAACACAGCTGTTGAGAGTATAATATTATCACACATTTCGCATGAGATGCAGCAGAAATGCTTACAGTAATTGCTAATCACTCCATTTGGCTCCTTAACTGATCTAGATTCTAACAGTTTTCGGATTGGCAGCTAATATAAACACTATATACAACACATTATACATCATTTCTTCTAATTACAGAAGCACAGGAAGCGCTCGATGAATAGAGTACATTGTGACAGATATCACTAGTTAAATGCTGTACTAGTTGTAGTGACACTAAATTTTGGTATCAACTGATTCTTTAAAGGACATTTCTGTCTTCAAGTGTTTTAGAACATAGACCTAATACTGAAAGTAGATCGACACAAAGTGCAGCGACAATTGAATTGTCTTAATTGTTATATAATATAATGTAATGTAATGTAATGCAATGCAATGTACTGTAATATAATTAATATAACATAACATAATATAATATGATATTTTATTGCATATGTTTAATTTAGTGAAGTGTTACATTGTGAGAGTTAGGAAACTATATTGAATCATTAAAAATTTAATAAGCAAAAATAAAAAAATAAGGCACAGTATTAAATTTTAATTGTGCCCAAATGTCTCATGCCCAAGTGTCCTCACACACAAATGTCATGTACCCCCAAGCCTTGGTTAACAATAACCTCAACTGACATAAATAAAGTTTAAATGAATTAAACTGAGCTCACATTTGCAGAATCAAATTGCAAGAGACATTTCATAAACTTTTTTTATTATAATGAGTCATAGTTATAATTAGCACCAGTGAGTGCATAACATTGTTCTGATTGACTGACTAATTATTGATTACAATTAATTGTACCTTAATAACATAATATGCTGCTGATTTCTCTTCTTGGCCTTCGGGAGGCATCATCCCAATCATTATGACTTCACATCTATGAGCAATTAATTAAATACATTCATTTTAATAACTGGAAGCAATCATTAAACTACCTGTTAATTAGATAATGGATCTACCTGACAGGTTCATCAGAAACTCAATACAATAATAACAGTTTCTTATACATTAGCGGTCTTATACATTTACAGTAATAGCAGTTTCTAAGCTTAGGTAAGCAAACCAGTAGGGATATAGAGAATGGTTTACAGTAATAGCAGTTTCTAAATTTAGGTTAGCAAACCACCAAGGATATAGAGAATGTTTTACAGTAATAGCAGTAACTAAACTTAGGTGAGCAAACCACCAGGGATACAGAGAATGGTTTACAGTAATAGCAGTTTCTAAACTTAGGTAAGCAAACCACCAGGGATAGAGAGAATAGTTTACAGTAATAGCAGTTTCTAAACTTAGGTAAGCAAACCACCAAGGATATAGAGAATGGTTTACAGTAATAGCAGTTTCTAAACATAGGTAAGCAAACCACCAGGGATATAGAGAATGGTTTACAGTAATAGCAGTTTCTAAGCTTAGGTAAGCAAACCAGTAGGGATATAGAGAATGGTTTACAGTAGTAGCAGTTTCTAAATTTAGGTTAGTAAACCACCAGGGATATAGAGAATGGTTTACAGTAATAGCAGTTTCTAAATTTAGGTTAGCAAACCACCAAGGATATAGAGAATGTTTTACAGTAATAGCAGTAACTAAACTTAGGTGAGCAAACCACCAGGGATACAGAGAATGGTTTACAGTAATAGCAGTTTCTAAACTTAGGTAAGCAAACCACCAGGGATAGAGAGAATAGTTTACAGTAATAGCAGTTTCTAAATTTAGGTTAGCAAACCACCAAGGATATAGAGAATGGTTTACAGTAATAGCAGTTTCTAAACATAGGTAAGCAAACCACCAGGGATATAGAGAATGGTTTACAGTAATAGCAGTTTCTAAATTTAGGTTAGTAAACCACCAGGGATATAGAGAATGGTTTACAGTAGTAGCAGTTTCTAAGCTTAGGTAAGCAAACCACCAAGGATATAGAAAATGGTTTACAGTAATAACAGTTTCTAAATTTAGGTTAGTAAACCACCAGGGATATAGAGAATGGTTTACAGTAGTAGCAGTTTCTAAACTTAGGTAAGCAAACCACCAGAGATTCAGAGGAATGTTTACGCTAAAGACAGTTTCTAAAAGTAGCCTAGCAAATTATCACAGGGATATAGAGAATGGTTTACAGTAATAACGGTTTCTAAAATTAGGTGAGCAAACCACCAAGGATTCAGAGGATGGTTTAAAGTAATAAGTTTCAAAACTAAGGTTAACAAACAACCAGGGATTCAAAGGATGGTTTACAGTAATGACAGTTTCTAAACTTAGGTTAGCAAATCATCAGGGATCGGAGAATGGTTTGCAGTAATAACAGTTTCTAAATTTAGGTGATCAAACCACCAGAGATTCAGAGGAATGTTTACACTAAAGACAGTTTCTAAAATTAGCCTAGCAAATTATCAAGGATTCAGAGAATGGTTTACAGTAATAAGTTTCAAAACTTAGGTTAACAAACCACCAGAGATTCAGAGAATGGTTTGCAGTAATGACAGTTTCTAAACTTAGGTGAGCAAATCACCAGGGAGTCAGAAGATCGTATACTAGTAAAAACAGTTTCCAAACTTAAGTTAGCAAATCACTGTGGATTCAGAGGATAGTTCATAGAAGTATCATTACATAACTACAAAAGAAACATTTACAGTCCTAAACACTTAAATCCGGAAAGATAAGAAAGGAACTGCAGTTTGACCAATGTAGATGTGCATGTTGTACCATATACACAGTGATTTGCATTCAGAAAGAAGCTGTCTCCAAGTGATGATAGGACTGTCACATTTTCACTCCTACATGTGGAGTATTACGCACTGCTTGTGCTGATAATGCTTATTTCTGAATAAAGTCGTTACAATTTGAACAACTTGATATCCGTTGAGATAGAATTGTATACTTGATATTGCATATAAATCTATATATATTATCATTCTGTACTGAGTATATTCTGTACCATGTTAATAAGATCATAGGTCTAAACGGTCTAATAACCCTCTAAGTACTAATGTCAGACAAAATGTTACACATTACTTTTGAGTAATGAATTTATTCAAAAAAAAAACAGTAAAATAAATGAATGCAGAAACAAGTACGATATTCACGACAATTGGAAAGTAGTTACATTCACCCACCTTTTTCTTACTTTATCGATTTTTGAAAATCTTTCCTGCAATTCAAGAGAGAGGGTGCCTTTCTCTTCCTGGGCTGTCTTTATCTGAGATTTGAGCATATCTCTGTGTGATGTGACTTCACTGTATCGCTCTTTCATAGCCTAAAACCAGACGGGTGAAATTAATTCGTTTCTTTGACAAAAACTGAGCAAGTGAAAATAAAAGACAATGTTATGGTAAAAGGAACAACAAGGTTTTGTTTCGAGTGTTTAAGATAAAGACAAAGACAAGATTTATTTACCGTCGCTCATTTAATAGACAATATTAGCACTAACAGCAATTTAGTGACTTACACTTACAACAATACAGGTAAAGATGCAACACACTAATAACAAATAAATGTAAGGAATATTTCCTGGCATTGGCAGCTGCTAGACTTGAACTGAAGATGGCGTGGTTGCAGTCCAAAATCTAGACCACTTGGTCATAGAACACAAGGCAACTGACACGTGTCATTTAAGAGGCTATGGTTATTACTGGACAGATTGAAAAAGGAGGCGTAATTAATGCAAAAACAAAGACAAGATTTATTTACCGTCGCTCATTTAACAAACAATATTAGCACTAACGGGCTATTTAGTGACTTACACTTAAAACAATGAAGGTAAGGATGCAACACACAATAAATATGTAAGGAATATGTGCTGGCGTTGGCAGCTGCTAGACTCAAGCTGAAGACGGTGTGGTTGCAGTCCAAAATCTAGACCACTCAGCCACTCAACCCAAGGCAAATGACACTTGTCAAATGCAGGCTGTATTAATTCAAGGCATCTAGATGGATAACATAGGTGCTTTTAGCATTTTGATTAAATTGGCTTGATATAGCTTGAACTTAATGTAGCAGTTATGTAACGATTTTGGAATGCCAACAGTAAGTGACTACATTTGGCATACGTTGCTTATTAATACCATTACTGTGTATGTTTAAGGGAAATCCCGACTTGCTGTTAGATTGATTTTTGGTAAAAACTGGGTTTTGCGAAACTGGGTTTATTTAATCCAGATTGGATTTCATGTAGTTGGTATGTACAGCTTTTGCTAACCAATAGCAATGTTGCAGTACTGACTATTGTGTGTGTGTGCTCGTATGGTGTGTTTTAGGAGAGATGTAACAATTTTATATTCTTATGATGCTACACATTTGGCCATGCCTGGGCAAACTTTGAAGGTAGAGAAAAAAGGCTGAAACTGCAATCCTAGTGAGATTCCACCTAGTAACTCCGATGGTGAAAGCGAACTTGTGTAAATAATGTGAGATTCCTCAACGGGTTTTAGGTTCTCTTGATTAATATACTGAAACGTACAGTAGCAGAAAAATCACTCAACTGTTTCTAATTGTTGTCTTCGTTTTTCCAGATCCATCACCTGATCCGCTCTCGAATTTAGCGTAGCCGTCAATCGATGCAGTTCCAATTTCTTCAAATTCTCATCAACCATCAAAGCCTAAAAGTAAGAAATACTATAGTAATGTGACTAGAATAAGAATGCATGACTTCAGACACTTTTTCCTGAATACAAACTTTTATACTGCAAAATACAGGAGACAAAATTTTAAAAAATGTAGTGGACCAAATTATGGTACAATTTACACTTGCTAGTAGAAATAATATAGCAAATTTTTTTGTAACTAATGAACACACACATCTTACTATTATGAATAACACCAGTTTACAAAATGAAAACCATTTGATAGGCTAAGAATAATCCTTACCAGAACACTACCAGACAAAAGTCAAAGATGCTAAAAAAGTTAGCAGGCATGCATGCGACTACAATTAGTGCAATGACAAGTTCATTGTTGCACCTGATTAATTTGCGGGCCATTGAGAAATTTCAGTTTTGACACTATGTTCGTTAATTTTGTTACAAGGAGTATTTGTAGATAAAAATAGCCAACGTATCTTAATTTGCTGTTTGTTAATTCTTACAAAACTTACGAACCCTTAAGACAAGTTAAAGAAGTGTTGCGAGTGTGCAATTGCACTACTTACAGTCCCACGTGTCTTGAAAAATTATCATGAATTAATAAAGCATAAAAATGTTATTAGTTATTAATTTAATGAGATGGAATCTTATACATCAGTTTTGTTTATTGAACATCATTTTTGACAACAGTGATGATGATATGAATAATTAATTTTGCTCAGTATGCTTGACAGTTCTCAAAGTAACATCACTTAGATATTGTTGTTTGCTACATCAATAAAAAAGCTTCTATAATACACTTAAAGACTGGAATTACTTGTTTACCTGTCGCTTAGCAACAATATGTTTCAACTCTCTCTGTGCATTGTCGTTATGCAGTTCAATTTCGTCGTTCTTTGCAGTAAGGTCATGCTTTTCCTTCCTCACTCGCTCCAGTGATAATCTGACACGACGTATATCATCCTACAAAATTACGTGGGCATACTAAATTAGATATGACACATGCACAACCTCAGAGATTTTTCCAGTCTCTTCACTATCAATAATTTAGGAAACTGTCAGCTTAGACATATTATCACTATATGTTTTACTGCATAAATGGCTGCATGAAAGGAAATTATGCTCCCGGTAAATTAGCTTCTGTACATTAAATCATTCTCATCAGTGAGGTTACCATCGGAGGCTGTGTGAAGTTACTATTTTTATCTCTGTACTAAGACAATTTATCACATATGATAGTGTTTTCCTCACTTCCAAGTATTTATATTTCACTCATACAAATTTCAATAATTTATGGTAAGTTTTGTTTGAAACCTTTTGCATTGCTAATGACATTAGTCATTGAATTTCAAAACTGGTATGATCCTGATCATCAGGATGCATCTTGTGACAACAAAGTTTAACAGGAATCATAGAAAACACCATCACTCTTTCACTCAGAAAGCATAAATCATCTTAATTATATTAGGTGACATACATCTTATGTAATAAAAATTCTTGCATGTATATATATATATATATATATATATAAATCTTTGTCACATAAACTATACACTTAACAGGTATCATAAAATACATGCAAATATTATATGTATAACCATTCAAAGACTATTGTAGGCAATAATGTTAAACTAAACAGCTAAAGAAAATTTACAAAAGTTATTTTAAAAAATTGAATAAAAGATAAAAGATAAATTTTAATTCACAAGTTCACATCGATAACAGCTGTACTATGCGCAAATGCACAAAACATTTAAAATGACTTTAACATATGTATTTTTACTTTATTAAATGGAATTTACTTTATACTGTGGGTAATATATATATATATATATATATATATATATATATATATATGCAGCGTATTTTCATGTATTCCATACAATAAACTCTCTAGTGTATTATAAGACTGGCAGTACTTAACAATAGGAGCTACATGGTAAATTTTATATTTTTTTGAGAAAGCATTATACATTATTAAAGCACCTCAGTCACAATTTTTACCAAGGTAACATTTTAACAACATCTGCTGAATACCTCTAATCGTTTGTGTTGTTGAACGAGAGTAGTTTTTCTATTCATCTTTTTCTCCAAAGCTTCGTTCAGTTCTGCCACACGCTGTTCAAGCTTTGCCTTCTCATCTCCGGTTCTCATTCCGGAAAATCTGGCAAGCCTGCTCTCAATGTGCTGGATTTTGAAATCCTGTAAATAAACAAGGAGAAATCAGGAGATAAGAGGAAATCATCAAAAGGAGGACCGTATTAATCTAACAGCGATGCATTTTCTTATTAGAATTGTCCAGCTGGACTTTTCATTCAAGACCCAAATCTTGGTTAAATTCTGTTTTTCTTTTTTTTATTTTATAGCAAGAGGTATGATAATTCAAAACACATGCTTCATATAACTAGATAAGAATGCCTAAAACAGTTTAATGAATATAACTAGATAAGATAGCCTAAAAAGGTTTAATGAATAAAAATTAAAAGAGAATGTTTAACTCTAACTGGCAAGAATAACAAGCCTTGAATTAATTAGCTGTGTGCCCATTGCTATAAGGAGATATCATTTGCTGTACATGTCAAGAGATGGTATCTACCACCTTCTGAGTTACAATGCTTACATATACAGGTTGGTTTTGGAGCAACGCACTGGTTAGAGTAGATTTTATGGTAGAACTCTGTTTTTTTGTAATTCTATTTTTTCAGCAATAACATGAGTTAACAAAAGCATAGTGATCCTGAACAAGAGAGGACGTATTACAGGTTCAAGTCATGTGGCATTATAAGGCATCCACGTTTGGCATCCCATTTTTTACAGTTTTTGCATTGTAAATGCTATTTGACCTTCAACCACAACTCAAGGTCATTGATCACTCAACCATAACCAGTGCCCCATTTGGTACCATAAGGTATAAACTTTCAAGTCAGTGCACAGCAATAAAACAATAACTGAAACTCATAGCTAATTACCTGATTATAAATAATCTCTACTCATAGCTAATTACCTGATTATAAATAACCTCTACTCATAGCTAACTACCTGATTATAAATAATCTCTACTCATAGCTAACTACTGATTATAAATAATCTCTACTCATAGCTAATTACCTGGTTATAAATAATCTCTACTCATAGCTAATTACCTGATTATAAATAATCTCTACTCATAGCTAATTACCTGATTATAAATAACCTCTACTCATAGCTAACTACCTGATTATAAATAATCTCTACTCATAGCTAACTACCTGATTATAAATAATCTCTACTCACAGGTAATTACCTGGTTATAAATAATCTCTACTCATAGCTAACTACCTGATTATAAATAATCTCTACTCATAGCTAATTACCTGATTATAAATAATCTCTACTCATAGCTAACTACCTGATTATAAATACCGTATTTTCCCATGTATAAGAGACCCTTGTGTATAAGAGACCCCTTCAATTTTTAGGCAAAAATTCTGGAAAAAAGTTTTTTGGTAATGAATAACTTTATTCATCATAGAAATCATTAAATTCCTCATCACTCTCATCAAAAATATCAACTGGAGTCAGACCTTCAGCAATTCCAGCCAGTTCATCATCAGAGGAGTCACTCTGCTCAAAAATGGCATTGTCCTCTTTTGACATTTAAAAAAATAATAACTTACCCGGTACATTAATTTTATCATTAGAATTTAGCCATGGAGAAGATTTATTGAAAGGAAACTATAATTATTCGAAATAAAACAGTTGTAGAGCACTTATTTCTTTAAAATCATTAGTGTCACAATTTATGCATCTTATTGAAAAGACTTACTCCCATGTATAAGAGACCCCCTATTTTTAAAGTGAAAATTCTGAGCAAAAAAGGGTCTCTTATACACGGGAAAATACGGTAATCTCTACTCATAGCTAACTACCTGATTATAAATAATCTCTACTCATAGCTAATTACCTGATTATAAATAATCTCTACTCATAGCTAACTACCTGATTACAAATAATCTCTACTCATAGCTAATTACCTGGTTATAAATAATCTCTACTCATAGCTAATTACCTGATTATAAATAATCTCTACTCATAGCTAATTACCTGATTATAAATAATCTCTACTCATAGCTAACTACCTGATTATAAATAATCTCTACTCATAGCTAACTACCTGATTATAAATAATCTCTACTCATAGCTAACTACCTGATTATAAACAATCTCTACTCATAGCTAATTACCTGATTATAAATAATCTCTACATAGCAAATTACCTGATTATAAATGATCTTTACTCATAGCCAATTACCTGATTATAAATAATCTCTTGCTGCTTGAAAAGTTCTTTGTCCAATTTTTCAACTTTAGCTTTTAATTTTCTAGCCACAGCTTTGCTCCCCTGCACCTCGGCAATGATGTCGCCCTCTTTGTGTTCCATGGTGCTCAGTTCCTGCTTCCTCTTAAACTGTTCCGTCTTTATGCGTGCAGCTATAGTCTGAAACAATGTAATTTTTGAAAGCATTGGTCTTTTTTTGCTACTATTGTTGTTAATTTAACAAACAGACGTTTTGTGACAAGAAAGATACCGCTTGTAAGTAAATTTACATAACTTGAGGATTTTAGAATCCATGAAATAATCATTAGCAAATAACAAATAACCTAACAAAGATATAAGTAGGCAGAATACGCATAAAATTTGCAAAAAATGAAACAATTTCTTGGTTTTAATTGCGCCAAATTAAATGCGCTAACAAAGAATACAACATTATTAAGGTTGTCTTAGCAGCATTATGGGCCCCCAGCCAAAGCAGTGCACTGGGGCTTCTAATTACACAACCACTCACAGGAATAAAAATGGTCAATAAAATTAAACAAATATGTATTGTATTGGTGTTTAAATTAGTGTTTATACATTAAAAAGCATGCTGTACAGTAAATATTAATCAATACAAACGTTTGAACAGCATCACATGAGCCTTGAGAAAAAATGCAAAAATTTCAACACAAAAATGATACTCAATTAGTAAACCATACAGATGGAGATGGCACAGTAAGAAAAGAAATTTTCAGTATAAACATTTACAGAGAATCGTTTTATAATTAAAGTCAATGGTCTTCAGGATGTCATTTTCCAATGTGCTACGAAGCTGATTTTTTATATAAGTTTCCGTCTGCAAAATGAACGTCATGTTCACAATTTTCTTCAAAATCCTTGTAGTGTTTGAAATTATTTAAACACCAGTGCACATTTGTGTCATAATAACAAATATTTATACTTTGGTATAGTAGTGTATTTAATTATTGATAGCAAGTCATAACATCGATTAGCATGGGCTCCTAAGCCTGTGGGGCCCCCGGACAACTGCCCAGAATGCCCATGCGTTAAGATAGCACTGACTGTTATGTGAAAAGTGAAGTCTGGTGTCCTGTGTAAAGTTTGAAGCAACAAGTATACGTATTCCAACACTACAATGCGGCTAAGACAGACAAAACAAACCAAGTAAATCGTGTTATTATTTCTACAATATTATTTGGTATTTTAGTTTATGCCAAGGCTGTTTTCTTTGTTCTCACCTCAACTTTTCGTTGTTTGTTCTCCTCCTCTTCCAGCATTTGTTCCATCTGTCTAGCATATTCTTCTGCTGATAAGTGAGATTCGTTTACTGACTTTAGTTTGTCTTCGAGAGCTTTCTTTGACTGTTCTGACTGCTCTAGCCTATAATTAAATGATATGAAAGACAAAACTACATTTTGGCCACATATAACTACATTTTCGGAAAAGGAAGTGAGTGGTCACAGCATGGGCTTATCAATCAAAATTAAGCAATGTTGACCCTGGTCAATAAATGCATTGGTGACTGCAAAATCTGCTTCTAGATGATGTTGCCTCTATTATTTGCTAAGGGATGTAATGGCTAATTAAAGCAATCCCGTAAGTTCAGTATCTGACTGTGTCAACTTGAGCTATGCTAATTTCTACTATGCATTTACATTTATGCAAAAATCAACTGTATTGTCAATTCCTTTTGCAAAAATCATGTCAAACATAAAACCATTAATTATCAATTCAATGAAAAAAAGTATGGTAGCAAAAAATAGTTAAAACACAATAGTCGCATACAAGTAAATGTCAATGAAATATTATAAACACATACAAACTTAAAAATTTATTGTGCATAACGCGGTGGACAAAACAAAACAAACATCGATTCATAGTCCTTTTAAGACTGCAAAGTAAAGAAGAAGAGAATATGATGCTGGCAGAGTTGTTACTGGGTCCAAAACAAACAAACAAACAGAAACTGGTTAACTCTGTACCCACCTAGCCTTTTTGTCTTGTATAACTTTCTTCATGCGAGCCACGTTGCTACGTAGTGATTCCAAGTCCATTCCAGCACGATCAACAGAGCGCTTCAGAGCTTGCAACTGCAACAGATAAACTAACTAAACATCGAAAAGCAACATATGAATAAGCTACTGAAAAACCTCACCGGAGGAATGAAATTGTACACAAAGAAATACTTCTTAATTGTAACAATAAATACTGGAGGGCTCACACCACCAGAAGTTGGGTAGCAGATCAGCCAAGTTGGCTAGAATCCAGGCCTCCTGGAGGCAAGAGATCCTGGTTCAATATTGGAAATTCTGCTATCTTGTTGAAATTGTGAACTTCAATGAGTGTTTTGTAAAAAAGTAAACATCGACACAGAGAAATTAAGTTTAAAAAACTTGCCAGTAAATTATCTTGCATCTTCCATGTTAGTTGAACTACATTACAGGTGCTTAGAAGGTACACACACCTATCTGTTTGCCTGCTGAATCAACAAGACCATTCCATATCAGGAGTTTTATACCTGATATGCAATGGCTTCATAACGGATCGAACCATCACAATGCAGAGGTAGGGGATGAAAATGGCATTTCGCCATTTTAAACCATGAAGCAATGGCTCGTAACTACAAATATTAACAACTTTAGTCTCCATGGCTGAAATTAATCTATTTTCGTTTACATCCCTCATCAATGATTTATTAAGACTAGCATCTTCCACGAGAAAGGATTTCCTAATTTAAGTGGTCTTGATTGCCCTAAGTCAACAAGGTAGTATAAGCAAATCTAGTGCTATAGAATTGTAAATGTAACAGAATGGAAAAAAACTTGAGGTGGACAGAGTTGAGTGAAGCCGCAATCTTCAACATCATTATCAATACAGCTCATCTACTTGAGGTGGACAGAGTTGAGTGAAGCCACAATCTTCAACATCATTATCAATACAGGTCATCTACTTGAGGTGGACAGAGTTGAGTAAAGCCACAATCTTCAACATCATTATCAATACAGGTCATCTACTTGAGGTGGACCGAGTTGAGTGAAGCCACAATCTTCAACATCATTACCAATACAGGTCATCTACTTGAGGTGGACAGAGTTGAGTGAAGCCACAATCTTCAACATCATTACCAATACAGGTCATCTACTTGAGGTGGACAGAGTTGAGTGAAGCCACAATCTTCAACATCATTACCAATACAGGTCATCTACTTGAGGTGGACAGAGTTGAGTGAAGCCGCAATCTTCAACATCATTATCAATACAGCTCATCTACTTGAGGTGGACAGAGTTGAGTGAAGCCACAATCTTCAACATCATTATCAATACAGGTCATCTACTTGAGGTGGACAGAGTTGAGTAAAGCCACAATCTTCAACATCATTATCAATACAGGTCATCTACTTGAGGTGGACAGAGTTGAGTGAAGCCACAATCTTCAACATCATTATCAATACAGGTCATCTACTTGAGGTGGACAGAGTTGAGTAAAGCCACAATCTTCAACATCATTATCAATACAGGTCATCTACTTGAGGTGGACAGAGTTGAGTGAAGCCACAATCTTCAACATCATTACCAATACAGGTCATCTAGTCTAGAAAGTCTAACAAAGTGCTAATCTAACCAAGGAGCGACAGCATCGACTTTAGCGTCATACGACAATTGAAAATCTACTAAGGAAATAAATGAACTAAACAAAATTGCTGGATGCTTCACTTCCGGTAAAGTTAAAATAACATTTACTAGCTACTATGCAAGTTTTAGAAAAAAATCAACGAACCTCATCAAAAAACTGCGTTTTCTCCAGTTCATCTTCCTGTAATTCGGTCCGTAATTTAGTTGCCGTTCGTTCAAGCAGTGCCAGCTTCTTTTCCGCTTCCACGTTATTTCCGTGCTCCCGATCGAGAAAGTCCCTTTTTTCCCGCATTCCCTTTTCCAGTTCAGAACTGTCAAACTTTGCTCCTGATAACTCCTAGAGTATAAATTGACATAACACAATGAAATAAAATGGAAAAAACTTTGTAACTTCATACGTCATTAGTCTGCATCAGCGAATTAACCTTAAAATTTGCAATCCATAAATGATCAAATGCTGCAATTCTCTAGCAGAACAGAAATGTGCTGACGAGTATTTGATTAATGCGTTATTAAAAGACAATTAATAGGTCAGTCCCTTTAAATGGTTTTACTTCTGAACTGAACATCTTACTACTTAATCTTTAATTAACATATAATCAATAATCTCTAATAAATTGAGACCAAAAAATATGAGAAAAAAAACTGTCGTTATAATGCACTCTTTAAGCGAATTGTTCAATTAAGCTAATCACAAATAAACTACAATCACAATTTTTTTTTAAAAATCTTAAAAAAGTAATGTTAGCAATTGCATTAAAAAGATTTTTCTTTTTCTTAAGGCAGGTTTAGGTCGACCTTGCAACTCAATGCAACTGAAGACTCGGCAAATCGCGGCATATGATACGCAATTAATTCCAAGTATATCCAATTGACATAAGTAAGCTTATTTTGCAACTCAACGCAAAGCAACTCAGTTCCAGCAAGTTGCTCGTGTTCTACTCATGACATGCATTTTAACCTGAGCATTGTTCGACGATGACTGTGGTCTGGTCAGAGTTATCTTTCATTCGCGCACGCTCAGTCATAGTCGACCTGAAGTGTTGCATCTCACAGAAACTAGTACTTTTCTTATTGCTGGACCTAAGCGTGTGCATACGACTGTTTCCTACTAGCTGAGTGGAGTTGTGTCATGCTGCAGGTTGACCTAAACTTGACATTATGTTTTGGATTAGAATACTGTTAGCTGGTATTCAGCACTCAACAACAAGGTTTACTACCAAAGTTAAAGTACTAGTTCAATACAATGTTCTAAGACAAGATTTTGAACAGGCAAACGTCATATTCGCATACATCCTCCTTCAATCAGGTAAATAGTCGGAAGGACAAACAAAACTGGCCAAATCAAATTTCTTGATGGTCACCAATTCACTAACTAACCATATTCAACACTGCTTAACTATCAAGCAGCTATTAGCTATATTTTAATATATTTTAAAAGCCTCACAGTAGCATCCTCTCTGCAACAGTTATCGGTTTCAATTCCTATTTTAGGAAGATAGGAAGTTAACACAACAAAGTGGTAAAGAGGTCATTTGGCTATACTACTTACTCTAATTTATAGAACTTCATTATGTTAGAGCTATAAATTTTATAAAATATGAATGCCCATTAGTATAGTTGAAGTGGAATTAAGAAAATGGAATTTTAAAGTACATCTAAAAAAATTTCTATATACAAAGTTATATTAATTAGCATTATGCTAAACTGTTTGAAAGACTTATGTAACTGGATAAGAAAACTGTTAATAATTTAAAATATTCCAGCCAAAGTGGTAAAACAGTACTGCATTGCCATCCTTGCGCGCACCACTGCTTCACCAAAAAACACATTATTGATCTTATAGATTATATAAAGTAATTAAAACTTATGCTTAGTTAGCAAAGTGTAATAATAATAATAATAATCTTTATTTAAAGTCGGCTTTTGACTGCACAATTAACATTAGCTCAAACAGCTAGTATCGCCGACTACATAACAGAGACTATTATTACCCCGCTTTTACCTTAAATACCACGCGCCAGTCAGGGCAATAGCAGGTAACATTTAAAAAGTCTTTGGTATGACCCAGCCGTTCTGCATCGAACTCACGACCTCCCAGATGGTGAGTGCATGTATTACCTCTACGCTAAACCGTCTGCTTGAAAGGTGTCGTACAAATACTCTGATTATTTTTTAAACTTGACGCAATGTCATTAGAACTTGTTTCAGTAGATTCACTGTTAAAATGGCTGTCCCTAACAGTCATCGCAGGACTTTATATTTTTAAGTTTTATACAGCAGTCCTGCTAACGCAAGCCCTGTATGCAATAAGTGATACAAAATTTCAAGACGAATTTTTAAAGCCTTATTTATTTAAAGTTTTATTTATGAAGAGCGTTTTCTTGGGCTTTAAAGAAAAGCATTTAAGAAAGTATTCTAAACTTGGGAGAAAAAACATGGCAGTGTAAAAAACAGGTGGCCTACCTCAGTGACACGGTCGATATCGGAGTCCCTTTTCTGCATCTCGTCAATCGTCCGCTCCCACTGCTCAATCAGTTCCTTCCGTTCGATGTGAACCTTCCGAAATTCTTCTGCCACTTTATCCAACTCAACCTGTTAAGAAAACAATGGCATTGAGAGAACCTCAAGACAATGTAACAATGCCAGTCTACTGCAATGAATCTATCCAATTCAACGTTTAAACAAGTGAACGCATCTTCGAAACAGCAAACAGTGTTAGAGCATGTGAGATTCCTCAACATGTTCAACACGAACAGTAACATGGATGTAAGTAGGTTGAACATCGACTTTCTTTACAGTCAAAAATACTCTAAAACTACTTGAACATAAGTTCATTTACTGCAGAAAATATCAATAAAGTATTGTAAAACAATATTGAAAATAAGGACGAAGTTTAGGTATCGATTTGGTGTCGAATGGTAAAAAAGTACCCTTCACCAAAACGTTTACCTATCAGGAGGGCAAAAATTTGCAAATTTTTCCACCAAAAGGTTAAACTCCTAAAAGGGTAATGCATAACTAGAAAAAATGATCGGTAAACACTTTTGACGAGTAGCAAGCAGTGCAAAACCCTGTCATACATATGAGATAGGACTTAAATTGCTACATCTACACTAAATTCCTCGATGAGAGTTACATGTCATATACTTTAGTATCACGTAAAGCACAGCATCCTATTTAAAAAGTTTCGCCTTAATAACCAAAATGAAACTACTAAAATAAATCGATACTTGTGCACTCAAAGTTTCAGTTGTCTCCTGATCCAAAGCTCTTCTCTTCTTCTGAGCTTCTTCTGTCATTTTTTGTAGCTGAAGTTCCAGGTCCTACAAAACAGAAAAAACAAAATGAAAAGGATTTTGCCAACCCGAGTGAAAAATCAGAATTAAACAATGAAAATACACTACAGCAAATTACATTCTTATTTATTATAAAGCAGCTTGCTGTTTGGGGATTAAGTTCCCTGCTGTTGACTTGGCAGGTAGTGAATGCTTAATATGTGCTTTTTTAGTTTTTCTTTATTGTACATTTGTGTCTAAACAAATAATATAATATGACCTGACATGACATGACATAGCATAACTTAACAATACAATATATGTTATATCAGTAAATATTAAAGCTGAAGCTGCTTTGCCAATTTTCCACATTTTTATTTTCAGTTAACATCATCAATATCAATTTTTATAATTTATTGATATCAAACCATCTGCAGCGCACAAACTGCACTTATATACACAAACCATATACTCGTATAAAACACCCATCTTACGTCGTTGCACTTAATAAAAACCCATGAAGCTGTGGTAATCTTCATATTACGCTGCATGCTCAACTAATTAGCAACGTGTTACCTTCACTTTAGCTTCGTCCTGGCGAGCATACTTCTCCAGCGTGTAACTGTCCTCGTCCTTGCGTGCCGACTCCTCTAACCATGCCTCCAATGCCTGCTGGTCCCAGTTCAATTCTGCCTTCATGTGTCGCATCTTCTCCTGTTGTTTAAAAACGCCAGTCTACAAGAAAAAAGACAAAGTGTAATGGCCAGCATGCAAATAATCTTATTGGACGGTGCTGCCATCTAATGAAAGAATCGGTAGGCATTGTTGCACGGTCATGTTTTGCATTCACAATGTCTAGCGTGCTGGCTGGATGCCATCATATACGTTTACTAGATTACTAGGATTTGTGAGATTTATAATGACAACTGCCGAATTAATTTGATAAATATTAGTCTTCTGATAAACAAAGGAAGTCAACACTTATTTAAATATAAATCTAATATGTTGCAAAATTTAACTAATAGACCAATACTGTAATACTGTGTTGGGGTATCCATTTACATATGGTCAGCGAAAAGCAGGCATAAAAAGTGCCATAGTTGTTTAAATATATCTTGCTTGTATATATCTGCATATTAATGATTTAATTACTATTCTCGTCAATAGATGGAATCGGAAGCAAGTAACTATAAGGAATGCCTAGGTCAACTTTTCAGTCTGCAAATTCCGAGGGTGCACAAAAAATGAATTGATAGTGCGCAAAATGTGTGTCCGATATACAATAACCAGATCAGTGACTTTAATGAGAGCAACTATCTTTAGCAACGATTTCTAAAGCTAAGGCAGTTTGGAGAACTAAACTGTCAGGGGACACTGGACAGAGAGACTGGGCTGAGTGACCAGCTGAATTTGTTTTCGATCAAGACAATAAAAAAGCTACAATAAGTTGTCAGAAAGCTGAAATTTGTAAAATAATGGTTAAGAGATAGGTTGGTCAGCCAGGTCTGCAGCAGAAAGCCATACGTTATTGTTCCGAATCCTGTACAATAAAGTCCACAACTCCACAGACCTACACCATAATAACATTGAAAACTGCCAATGGTACTATCTGCCCCAATGATAAGTAGTTTTAAAACATTATTTATACTTGGAATTACCAACAAAAATATGCACCTCTTGCATTTTATTTTTTTCTCTCAGGTCATTCAGTTCATTGGTCAACCTGCGAACGTCCTGCTTCAGTCGGCCTTCGTCTCTAAGCGCCAGTTGCAGTAGATGCTCTTCTGTTGCAGCTTCCTTTTTCTTAGCAGCCTGTACATGCTGAAATATTGACAAGATTCAATATACGCTGCTGCCATCTATCTACGAACAAGCAAGATTCAATATAAACTACTGACGTTTATCTATAAACAAACATCAGAAATAATTTTAGAACAGTACTACTGAATAATTACTGTACACTCATATCTTGGTTTGTCAGACCTCGCTTTTATGGATATCGGAAGAATCGGACAAAATCTAGACAGTTAGTCCTGCATACTACAGACACAGTTCGTTGTTTCGCGAGCTGACCCCTAGTTGGTGGGCCTCACTTTGTAGTCTACCTAAACTGTGAATTCAGTTTTTATGTTTCTGAAATGGAAAGACTTGCTTTTACAAGATTTTGCTTGTTTCGCTTTAATTCATATGATAGAAAGAGGGAGATGGAATAAGCAAATGAGGGAGAAGCACCTCGGTGTCGTTAAAACTGGACATTTGAGAGAACTTTATAATAATTTGGATTACAGTCATTACACAACAGTACGAATCAACATAATCTGATGCATTTCATTTATGATTGTTTCAATATTTTCCAGTGATCACATTTTAACTAACCTAAATCTCATGCAGTTTTTGAAATTAATTGTAACTGTCACCAGTCAATAAATTTACTACTACTAAAAAGTTTAATAATGCGTCATAATTTAAAAATATAGAGCCAATTATGCAGAATTATTTGAGTCAATTGCCAACAGTTTTCATATACTTTTACATAGGATCGGCCTGTCCTGAACGTTTTTGAGATAATTAGGCAACTGATTCTACATTACCATCAGTCTAATACACAGTATCGGTAAATATGGACAATCAGCAAATTCGGAACAATGATTTTAGTGTAGTGTACTATATTTTATTACGAGTTAAAACCTGTGTCTTCCAAGTAATAAAAGCCTAAAATAGAGAAAGGTAAAAAACAAAAAGAATGAGAATGAATTATATGCACAAAAACATTAAATTGTTGGTAAATGCATGAAAAGGAGAGAAACTAAAGTTAAAAATTTGTGTAGTGTGTAGTGTGACTAAAAGTGTGTATGCATAAAATTTTTCAATATACAAATGAAAAAAAGCAAAATGGTACGGCTAGTGCTGACTACACTATGAAATACATCAATAAGACATACCTGCAAATGGTCGAGCTCCTGCCGAACATTCTTCATGTGGTTCCTGTTGTAACTGATGTTGTCCTTGCATCTTTCTAATTCCACTTTTACTTCTGTAAGCTTGTTTGTGTCTTCATGTAACTAGTGAAAATGAAACATTTAACGACTGGTAACAATAGATCCACAATCTTGTTCAGTTACAGTTACAGTAAGCTCACATAAAAACTATAATAGTGAGTCGTTGAAATTGTTCATTTTCAGTTCAACCAAAATTCATTCACTTTTCCAAGACGATACATGTGTGCTTGCAAATCAAAACCATCTTCTAGCTGGCATAGTTAAAACTCTGTTATGATGTTTCAAAGTAAAATGCATCAAAAATTGGTCAAATATCAATTTTTGTTTTTTACAAAAACAAATGATAAATGAATTGGACTTTTACATTTTAACATCAAAACATTAGGAACTTGTTTAGAAAATACTAAACTCCTTATCCAGTTCTCTGTCTAAAAACTAGTATCGCATTTGTCAAAAGCACATATTTTCAAACTGCGATACTAGCTCGTGGAAGCAGTCATTTGGCTTGGGCTTTTTGCTGCTGCCAAGCCCAGATCTTTGTTTAGAAGAACCATGTATAGGATTTAATCATAACTTTAATGTGTTTTTGCAAAGTCCATAGCAACCGCCTGTTTGTTTGGTTGCTAAATGTTTTCTAACAGCACTTTTCTGGAGATTATGTTTTTCAGAGTGCAGCCTACACCTCAACTTCAACGTGGATTATCTCAAGTTAGAAATGACATAACGCCCTGAACTTGGTACTAACAAGATCCTTATGAAATTCAGCTAGGATATGTGAATAACTAAAAATGCTTAACTGCTGACTTCCAGACATTTTTGCTGTGCAAGCACACATACAGTAACTTTTAAGGCTGACGCTTAATGTAATGACACTAATTGATAATAGTTTAATTGCTAAATACATTAATGAAAATACTATGCAGTCTGCATTTAAGTAAAACTGCAATTAATAAAACATAAAAAACAGTAAAATTGTGGCCAGCTAACAAAGATAAATATAACACGACAGCATCCACTGCTATGCACCCGATGTTGATCAAATTCCAAATGACTCACAATTGACTGGCAAGACAGCCAAGAGATGTGTCTGCCTATCAAATCACACCTGTGGTAAAATTTGACAATATCAGAGTATAATATGACAGCAATGACAGGCCAGATAAAGTTCGAATTTAATAAGCAAAGGCGTTAGGACAGGAGTTTCATTTCAAGCATTAATGCAGACTATTTGTGGCGTTATTAACTGGTGAGTATTGTTATTTATTAGTAATTGATATTAATACTAATAACAAGTTAGTTCCCTTGTAAAACCATTTTATTCACACTGAAGTAATAGTAATTGTAATAGTATGAGGAAATAATCCACCACTGCCACAATGTAAAACACAGAACACCATTTTACAAAAAAGGACGACATGTGCATTGGCACTGTGCAAGTCATTTAATGTTGGCAGCTATTAATACGTTATACGATTACAATGATATTTCAATATTTCCAACTCTTGCACTTTTTAATATTGGATGAAAAGACAACGGGTAGGAATCCACAGCACGATCTACTGTATCTTCCAAAAGAGTAGTACAGAATGCACAGGCAGGCGATCAATCAAACATCTATACTATATAGCATAAATTATTAGTTCTGTAATAATACTATAATTATTAATACTAATAATTAATAATACTTTTATTAATAGCTTATCTGTAGTCTGTATACTTTCAAACTAATGAGTAATGTCGGTAACGATAAAAAAAATAAAACTTAGTAAAAAACTTAATTTAATAGTAGACTTTCTTTGATATTACTCGCTTTTTCACTAAGTTATTCTATCGAGTAATTTAAAAATACTCCATATAATAACAAAAAGACGAGATTATATATTAATATTAATTATAATATTATTAAGTATTGTAGTCCATACTACATACCTTTTTTTCAATAGTTTTATTGGCTGCATTTGCCGCTGGGATTCTCGGACCCATCCAACTCATTTCACTCAACACGCTTTCCACTGTATCCATCTTTAATTCAATTACAAATTCGATTATTTTCACTAAAACGAAGATTAATAATTCAAAATGCCTCACAAAATCACAGCAATAACTTGTTTGCGTCTGATTATTAGTGGTTGCTAGGTTTCTTGTTTTGCTGCCACCTATGAAGTGGCAAAGAAATGAAAATTCATGAAGCCAGCCATGCCTTAATAAGTAAAACTGATTTAGTTGTAAATTTTTGTGTACGCACAGCTTGCTTAACTTACGCAATCTTTTGAGAAAAACAAAATAGGCCTTGATAACTTAATGCAATATCTCTAATTTTGGATTATGTAACAGTTTAAAAATTGCTTTCAAGTGAATAAAAAAACTGTATACACTATACAGTAATGACTAATGCGATGTTCCTGAAAAAAGTTAAACACACTAAACTAACATGGTTTACAAAGCCACTATTATTATTATAATTATTTTTTAATTTTGCTTATAATATATGTGGGAGGTTGTAGTGCATTATTCTATTTCTGGTTTTTACAGAGATGCAGCAATCATGCCCAATTAAATTACAAAGCCATTCTGCAGCAATCATGCAGTAGATTCAGAATTTTTTACACTGTTAATTAAAATAAGTAAATTTAATAGCTTTTTAGTACGTTTGACAGTATGACATAAATTGGAATTAACTTAAAATAAAACCTTGCTTCCGTATTGCTTCATAATTGTATAGAAACAGAGAAAAAGTAAAAGAACAAAATGCAAACATAAAATTTAATAACAGCATAAATAACTAGTTTATATTTTTGATTCTGTGCAAAGCACACAAGAAAGCATCACTTTCTATCATCAAATCAAATGCAATATCAAATTTTATCAAGTATTTTGCATTCATTAAAATTTGTAGCATGATACTATTAGACTATGTAGACTGTGGAACTATACAAAAATGTTAGTTAATCCAGTGCAACTCACATCTCTGGATATCGAGGGTACAAAGGTGTTTAAATGCAATAGAATGCATTCGGTCTTCTCTCTTAAGATACAATCTCAATAGATCTTAATACGATATCTCTCTTAAGATCGAATTTAGGATTTCTGGCTATATAATTATGCAATACAGTGCTGTGAAATTTAAGCAATCAATCAATATACACAATTTGCAAAAACTCACAGATAAGAATATCTTTGTGAAGTTCCTCTATAAAATACTTTTATAATGCGAGGCATTTATATACATTATAAACCTTAAACTTTGTGATTTTTAAAAATTCATTTATAATCTGTAACTATAATAATTAGTCGCAATGGGGCATATAGCTATGCAGGACTATTTACAAACACATGTTCCTGATGGACAATTGTTTATAAAATCTCCGATATAAAATTATACATTCCATGTAGTAACTTTTATAAAGATATTCCTCTGTGTGATTAAAATTCAGCAATCGTTTCCTGCACAACTGTTTTTATTTTAAGATAGCAAGTCACTGTGCAAAACAACATTAAAAAATGCCCAAAAATGCTAGGTGAATATTAAGGGCAAGTTAAATATCTACTGCATGTATAGCACAATCTAACAAGCTAATTTCCTTTTTAGTTTACAATTTTAAAATAAAATTATTTTAAGAACATTAAAAAACAATGATAAAAAACATTGATGTAAAATCTAGAAGTAACTAACAAACAAAAAACATAAATGCATAACCTTTCATTGTGCATTCATGTTTTTTACAATTGTATTATTTTAGAAGTCATCCTATTAGAGTGCTACAAAGTATAGTATCCAATATACATTGTTTCCAAACAATGATAAACTAAGACTTTTATTTTTACAATCAAATGTAATCAAATCAAAAAAATTCAAAAGCAAAAGTCACATCTACATATAAGTATATGACATACTATATAGCTCGTAGTCCTGAATTAATGCAACAATTACTGAAAATCATAGGCGAAGTGATACTAAGCTATCGTTGCAAAAAATAACAGTGTGATAGTAAATGAAATTAATTTGATAATACTTTATCAACATTATTATTGGAAAACTGATTAACAATCTGCCGAACCATACAGTCAAACTCAGTAAGTACATTTGGGTCCCAGTCAACTTCTCGGATTTTTGCACAATAGTTTTCAAACGACTCTAAATGCAACAATTTGTTGTTCAACAACAAAACAACTAAAAATCCCAACTTTTGCAATGACAGCTTTAGGTGTCGTTTTTGCAGCACCTGATGCAACAGAGTAACCGACATCATTTCCTCAACATACTGGGTTACACCAAAATGGTTGAGCCACAAATTAACAAACTGCAGTTGAAGCATTTCTGAAACACATTCCGGTTGTGTGACAATCAGCGCTACATTCAAGTCAACTGTCACAGTTCCGATGGTCTTTTTTACAGCAGGCATAAGGTCCTGTCTGCGGAGAACAGTTTCCTCTGCAATTTTTAAGAGTGATATAACCTCATCAGTAGTCACAAGGTTATGCTGCAATAAAAGGCACTTCAAAAAACGTTTTACTGCCATGATTACCTCTGATGGGGCAAAAGCATTATCAGAATGTACAAGAGCTGATGTCTCTATGATTTCATCACTGGTTTCCTGGGACAATTCTCTGGCTTTTATGGTCTTTGCTATAGCAGCAGTCAGCTCTGACTGCAAAGCACTTTCTGTTACATGTGCTCTACACCATGCCATAACTTTCTCTACTGCTATATGCACAGCTACTGAAAAGCATGTAGAGATAATACGAGTACTTGAATCATATGACAAAACAGATGGAATAACCGTGATAAGTCTTTCGTGGCACAGTTTATAGGCTGTTTCCTGCACAGCATTATAAAGAAATAATTTAACATTTGTAGCTTCTGTGCAAATCTTCTCAGTCATTTGCTCATCAGATAAATCCTTAATAGTACACTCCTTCACAAATGTGTTCAATTTATCCAAAGCAGTTGCTTTAGCATCAGACACCAATGTCTTCTGGAATTTTTCAATGACACAAGAAGATACTCGGTCAGCAGTAAACTCTACAGACCTTTTAATATTAGGATTTTGATTATTAAAGAAATTTTCCTCTAGGTGTGATTTCAGCTGCTTGGACGATGGTGGGACAGACTCGGGTTTTGTCGATTTAGGTGTAATTTTCCTAGCAACACATTTACTGTTTTTACCCGTAACAAATTCACCCAACAGCTGTTTTAGCTCAGCCAAGTATGGACAACAACTATACAAAATGGAGTGGTCAACAAGACCAAGGACACAATCTACCTGTTGACGTTTTAACAGAAGTTGCACTGGAAGGTCATTTTCACCATTACTCACAATTTCTAAGAAAAGCGTATTGGGAAAGATCGGCAGTTCAAACAGCCACCCAAGCATTGTCACACATAGTAAGGCGTTTAGGTTAAAAGACGATGAACCCATTTTTAATTCATCAGATAGATAAATCCTCAGCAAGAATTTAAGTACATTGAGGTAGTAAGGCAGACGAGGGGATACTTCATCCATCATGCTCAAATATTCAATAACCCAAGGAAGCGTAATAACTAATCGATGTGATTCGTAAGCCTGTTGTATGTGACACACAATGTCAATCGGTGGCAGAACACAGCTCCGTACATCAATTTCCGCATTTTGCACACTTTCGGGTAAACGTGTGGAGTTTCTATATGGCAGAAAAACAAGAAAACCCAAGAACTTTGCAAGCAATCGAAGACTTTCTAGTGTGCTTGCATAGCTATTTCTCTCATCTTTGCCTAATTCTGTGGTGCAAGCATCACTTTCAGATAGTGTCACAGTCATGTCATTCAGTTCTGTGATCTGCGAAACTAAGCTGTCAATCAAATGCTGGTTAAATGCAACATCATTTGCAATTAAGATAAAATCGCGAAAAAATTCTTGCATCCCAGAGAAAGATGGTGAAGGGCAAGGTCCTAGCAATGTTGACGGAATAACAAATCTCTCTTGGAGACGCTTGAATTTCAGTGGATCAACTTTTTTCAATTCTCCCAATAATCCAAGTGAATTTCCATCTGAAGTAATATTACATATATTGACCTTGTCTTTACACATTGCTAATAACTGAGCTAAAAATAGCCTAGCAAAGTGCAGATAATTTGTGATTTCTCCCTTCGCTGAGAATATGTAGCGAATCTTGCGGTATAATTTTGTGCCCAAGGACCAACCCGACACCGTGCGATTGCTTTCCCACTCCCTTATTACCTCATAGAACTCATCCCGTTGCTTCCGAAAAAGATGAAAAGACTTATCACTAGGGAAATTCCTTCTGTTATCAGTGTCAGCATGAAAAAATACACTACTAGCGGATGCCTCTTCAAATGATGGTACGCAACTATAATCATCCTTGCAAACCAAATCAATGTATTCTTTCAGATTTGCATTAAACAAGACTACCCTGGGATTATCAGATAATAAACGCAGCACTTTCTTGTCTAGTAAACCTACCAATGCTTTAAGGTTGTCTAAAACCTTTACTGAAAAATACACACAATTGTGAATGGAATTCAGGTATTGGTTAGGTTCTACTGCATGTAGCTCTGTGACAACTTCATTTTTGCACACTAAAAGTTGCATTATAAAATATAATTCTAGTGCTATGTTAGGCACCAGATTTTCTCCAATTATGCCAGAATAGACCTCTGCAAGTATATTCAGCTGTTCAACGTTAGTCACTTGTGACAGGTCAACAGCAACATTTTCATAAATTTTATCAAGCCGATGAGGTCTTGTTTTTTTGGGTGTGACAAATAACTGTTCTGCATTTTTGTAGCTGGAAGGTGACACTGAAACAGTCAAACAGTCTAAAGATTGGTTGCTTAACAGTTCAGAACTATTTTTCTTACTAGCACTGGAACTCGATTCCGATTCCTTAAACAAATTTTTCTTCGCAGATAAATTAGTGGAGTCATCCAAATATAGATTTTGAAACTTTTCACTGTAACTGGGTTTCAAAGCTTCATATGAACTATTCCCTGACAAAATAAATCGTTCACTTTCTGCCACATCTTCACTTTTGATAAGCATTGGCGTAATACGTCTGCTTTTCTTCTCACTTGAACCAATCGCTGACACAGGAAGTGGTGGAAAATCATCTGAACTCAAATTAAAACTAGCACAATTTGTCGGTGCACGTTGACCTTCAACTTCAAACTTCCTGTATAGTTCTTTTGACTTGTTAGAATTGCGACGATTTCTACTGCATGGTCTTCTCTTTGATTTCTTACTTGGACTAGATAACGTGTCGCTCACGTTTTTCCCAAGTGAAATCTCTGAAGAACAGTCATCATTTATAAGACATGTCTCCCATTTACTTCGAGCACTAGATTCCTTTCCTTTGTTAAATGGCGTTAAGTGAGGCGAGTCCGGCAAAGTTGCAGGTGATACAAAAGATGATCCTCCATTAATTGGCGACGAGGTAAAAAGCTGCGCGCGACTTGATCCAGTTCCCTTCTTGTTACACAATTTTCCAGTTTTCATACTAACGGGCGTTTTTACGGGAGTTTGTTGATACTGAGTTTGCAAGACATTGTACGACTGGTCACGTAAAAAATTCACAAAGAACGGAATAAAATCCTGCTTTATTTCATTTAACTGTTCTAGCTCCTTTGGTATTGCGCATGTTGGATCAGCAACATCACGGATCCACTGCAACAAGAATGTTGTTTTGATTTGACCACTAAAAAGTAAATCTAAAACAACCGCCATGCTTCTTTCGCAAGAATATGAATGATCGTCATTTCTTGGACTCGCGAAGAGTCATTGACTTGGTACCCAAACAGGATGTCGAGTTTTTTTAATGAATAATTTTTAATAATTGAGTTATTTATTACAGTGTTTAAAAGCCCTTGCAAACGATTCCTTCACTTGTCCACACCAGTTGAGCGGAACAAGACAAAGAATATTTGAAGAATCAAGAGAAATCAGAATGGGAAAACTAAAAAAAAAATCAAAATAAAATCTGCATTTTAACACGCATGCAATAATAAAGTTTAGCACAAAATTAAGATTTTGGAAAACAATCATGGCCACGGAAGAAGTGTCGCACGAAATTCTAGCATGCAGCATTAAAGGCATTTTTAATGTTAAGCTCAAATTATGACTTAAATATTTGTCCACACCATGGTTCTCATAGCACATGCTGCTATTATTAGTACAACACAATTGGTTTTTCACAAATTCTTCCTAACCCAACTGTCATATTAATATAATTATCTTTTAATCTTTTCTACATCTTTAATTCTAATGGTTGTAGCATACTGCTTGGCTCTGAATTGCAAGTCTACAAGTGTCTTTATGAAAATAAAGCCAGCAGAGCATGAAGCTACCATATACTTGTTTCGGCTGGTATGCTTGGAGCCATCGTTTTTGACATGCACATGGTCACCAGGGCGAAATTCACCGCTGTGAGGGTGGACTAGCTGTTTTAGGTGTTTTTGCAATAGCACTTGACAAATGATTCTGGGAGTGATTGTGCTGCAGTTGTTGAGCTAAAAACTCATGTGACATGGTAATTAAGTTGAGCAAAAGTGTCACTATCATGCTGATGTAAAATTTCTTTGACAGACAGACCACCTTTGATGATTTCTAATTGTGGAGTTTAGAATGAATACAGTTACAGCTAAAGTTGCATCTGTAAGAGGGCCACCATCGGGGCACGTTTTTTATTTCAACTTCCAATTTTTGAATAGTTTTTTCATTTTGGGGTTTTTGGTTAATGTTTTTGAGCCTCCTTACTTCCAAAGTAATACCATGACATTTGAGGCGGAAATTCCCTGTAAGGGATTGCCAGGGTGGCTCTATCAACACGAATGACAGCACATGAAGAAACTTAAATCTCCTGTAATTTTAACAAATGCATCTCATAAGCATATTGCATTCTCATTAAGTATAAGTTTAGCCTGTGTAAAGGCAGAGAATGAATCTCTCACCACGAGTATTTTCTGCCTGGTTCGGCAAAGAATATCGGCTGAAAATTTACCCAATGGGGTAAGAGGAGGATCAGTTGTGTGAGTTGTAATCCGAGAGGAAGTGTAGCCAGTGCACTACCATGAGCAGAGGAAGCAGTAACTGAATGGATGTAATGATCGACATTAAAGGCATAGTAGACTCAAGAAAGACTTTCTAAAGTTGAGATTTAGTTGGATGATATAAAAGTAGTATCTTTTTGCTGTTACAAATTACATAAGAACTGAACAAATGCTGCCACAGCTGACAGCTCCATCATAAGTTACAATAAGTTGATTGATAGTGTGTGGGATGGTGACAGTTTCAGGATTATTAAGGATAGTTTAGGCATGAGTAAAAGCTTGTGATAGATTGCCTGTCCACTCAACATGCTGATGCGAATCTTTGCCAGTAACTGCATTCGATGGGTGAGAGCAAGGCCGAGCATTGAGATGTGCATGTTTTGACATGGTAATCTGCACTAAACTATGAACACAAGCCTTTAACCATGGTTTATTGCATGTAGTGACGGGGCTGATCTCATAGAAACTGGGAAACTCTAATAGATTCAAGAGACCATGTCAATGCTGCGAGCAATGGCATTGCCCCTAACACATAAATCATCTGCTAGCTTCCCAATTGAACCTTGCTTTCATGTCACCTAAAACTCTTGCCATTAAATAATCTAGATGTTCACTTGAACGGCGCATACCCATAGCTGCTTTGTATGACCTCATAGACATTTAAAGGGTGTCATAATTAACATCCAGATATTTCAAAGAAGATCATATAAAACCCAAGACCTCCCAAAACAATCAAAGATGTCTAACAATGACATTATACATTAACTATGACTATGGGTGAGAATTCTCTGCCAGAAAGCAAATTTGAAACAAATCAAACGTGTGGCTTTTGAATTTGAATCAAACTGAATTCGAACTAAAAAAACTCGAGCATTCGATGCTCATCCCTAAATATTACCTGGTGGTGAAATTATCCAAAAACAAAATACAGTTATTTTTCGAATAGTTTCATCAACCGACTAATAATGGGTTAATTGTAGTTGAGTCTTTTACTTTTTCATTTACATTCAGTATACATCGCTGTGTAATTGAAAAATTAACAAACTTAAAATCGAAAGGATTATAGACTGAGAAAATTAGCATCGAGCCAAATATAATGTATAATGGGTTAACGTAGAGTGTTGACTAATGGTGTAGTCACAGAAAACACTGTAATCAGAGGTTAATACCACTGACTGCTTTATTAACATAATCAGTATGTCCAATATAACATAAATGTCCAACAGCTCCCATAAAGTGGATTAACCTGACTGTTCAGAGCACAGGTGTATAATAACAGACAGGTGACTAGCAGGAAACAAACAGAAAAGCTGGCCAAAACCAAAAGCTTTACATTCACGTCACAGATGGCGCCTCGTGCACGATAAGTAAGATTAACAAAAAACAAATAAAAGCTAAGTCTGCTACAAATGGATTTATACGCTACTAAATAGATACATGTATTAGTTCGCGTTGGAAAATGCTTATTGGATAACTTGCTAACAGCCAGGACGACAAACACTTGTGGGTGTGCAGTTCGTGCAAAATGCGCATGTAAGCGAACCGCATGTTGCACCTGTAACATTCATGCGCGTGCTAAAGACATATAGTACCAAGTCGCAGTCGGCCAGCAGCAATTGTAATTTGTGAATCTAAAAGGTTATTAAGTTAATTATTATTAAAACAAGTAAAATAGACTGCAACAAGCAAAGCTACTTAATATAGCTGCTTGTTTTAACTAGTTTTTACAACTTATTTGGTATAATCACAGTGGGTTAATTTCTGTAAACAATATTTAGAAATGTGTAAAAACTATCGTTTCTGTAATTTATGTATCGCACTTGGCACGGGCCTTACTTGCCCGCATGTAGTTGAAGCAGTCTGCCAAACATTTTGACCTTCGCTGAAATGACTGTCGGTAAAACTTGCAATACTAATACTAATAAAGAAAGGCAATGGTTTAAGATTTGCTTGTATGTGCTCTGAACTGGTGGCTTGCCTGTAGAAACGTCACACTCACAACTAGCACAAGGGGCCCCGTTCGAAAACAAATTTCAACGACCTTTCTCAGGCCCAATGCTATCCAAACAGAATTTTTCAAATATGTTCGAAAAATGCTAATTTTTTCTGTTATCTTCTTTGCCGGTCAGAATTTGATAGAATGGTGGTAGTCATTGTTAGAAAAACATAAATGAATTGAAGATTTAACATTGTTTTCGAATATCATTGGTCAGTTAGCAAACTCTTGAAAAATGTCCACAATTCATGTGGCTGCACATAATTTAGACAAACTTGAAAACTGTAAGTTAAACCGCATTTGTTTCGTAACTGAGTAACTAGTATTTTTATTTGTGTTAATTTTGTCTCAAATTTATAGTAATTCTTAAAAATAAGTTTCACAGTATTTCTACATGTAATATCTATGTACCGGTATTTAAATGTCGTATTTGATATATTATGCAACCCGAAACATATTAATTATTGTTTCATTATGTCATCCCTTTTTAGTGTTGCGTTGCAGCTGAGGTTACTGACTAGGGCTGAGACGGTTAGGTTTTTCAACTAATTATTAAACATTATTAATTGCATTCGGTTAACCCCATTATATAATCATAGAAATTCGTTCAACATTGTATTTTGTCAGTATGTGAATAAATTATGAACTTTTTTGAATATTTGAAGAATTTTTTGAACAATAAAATTAAGTTTATAAAGAAATATTTGCAATCCAGTTACCCCTCCAAATCATGCCACATTCACTCTTACATCGGGAAATCACCACGTGTGCAAATTCAACCCCAAGTAAGCGGTGCAGATTAAATCTAGCGTGTGCCAGTGAGAATGTCCAACATGGCGGCATCCTCGTAATATACGCGATCGAAAAACTTGCAATTTACTTTTTAGATGCTTCTTAGGCAACTAGATTAATTGAAACAATATTGTAAACAGTACAATTTTATGTAAGCGGGATATTACTAAGTGCATTCGCCAACTCAGAAAATATACAAGGTTCCATTAATGTGGATACGTAGAAAACTTGGTTAAGTAATGGTTAAATGGTTAGTGATTCTCTAAATGGTTTCACTAGTTAGCGGTCAGTTAAATGTTTAAACGGCTAACTGTCTCAACATTATTACTAACTAGCTCGTTTGAGCTCTGACTATTGTCCTGTTTTTCTGTTAATATTGTTTACTTGTTAAACCGCTGTTACGTAAAAGTTTGTTTTTCTGACAGGTTCTCAATCATGTTGTCTTCAAAAATGTTTCGGTATGCCGCTGGCACAGTGGCTGCAGCTGGGACAGCGTACTTGGTGTACACCTGTGGTAAGAATTTGCTGCATTGCTAAGTGTTGTGCTAAGAGGATTATTAGTTATTAGATTAAATTAGATTAAGAAATCAGCACATGTATTAAGTTATGTATGGCACAAACAATGTGAAATCTGTCTGCAATAACTTGTCTAACACAGAGCTATAATCACCTGCAGGCTCAGTAAATGCTGTTTTACAAACTTTGTTATACATGGATTTTTATTAAACATGTTTGATTTTCTGACTTAAAGTAAACCCATCCTGCTCACATGTGCAGGTTTGGTCCAAAAATTTGTATCAGATCAACAGAAAGCAGTCATTTTGTCACGTTTCAACTAATAGTTTACTGAGGTTATCCATGAGACAGTTTGCTTCATACAAATATTGCCACGTGCGGGCAGTTTTTGTCTTAGATGTTTTTTTGCATCTGATAATTTGTTACAGACAGATTTTTTTATTATGCGGAGCTAGTGGGTTATTAGGGTTGCATTTTCTGCTAGTGTTTATTGATGCAATTTCAACATTACATGTGAAACTGACTCAAATAAAACCCGTAAAAGATTTGCCTATAAATCTAACAAGTTCTTCAGCATCCATTTTTTGCAGAAATCTTATCTTTCTTTAGTTGTTTAATCAACTTTCACAGTATGAAACTCCATGGGAATTTAAATGTACTTTACACGTTAAATGATGGATCAGATGGATCTTGTTACTTGTTAACTGGTATTCAATATTCAAAATGTGTTTTGGTGTTGCATGTTACACTTTATAACTAAATGCATACTGCAAAAGTTTTATTCTGAAATTTGACCTTCTGAATTTTAGCAAAAGTGACAAGAGAGTTTGTGACATTTCAGTATATTGTTAGCCATCTAACAAACATCCCAATATCAATAATGAGTGGTTTTTCTCACTTTTTGAAGATAAGCCAAATATCCTAAAGACTTGCAAATTGTGATGGGCTGATCAAAATTTTGTATCGAGCCGATCAACTTTGCTGTTCACTGATATCGATCGATAACAAGTCAGATAAAATATGTAGATCTATATTGCTGTTATAAAAATTATATTTAAACTACGTTGTCTTATCAGTTATTTTACATGTCAAATACCCACAAGACTCCAATAATGAAATTTCGTTTTTTAACTGTAATCAGTTATTTGATTTTAGGGCTTTATTAACTTTATCAATAAAGTAAAATAAAAGCCAAAATGTTAATGGAACTTTGAAGTCTTGCCGAACTACCTGAATTAATAATTTCTATGTTAGGGGGCAACAATTTTCACCTCCTGGCCAAAGAATCAGAGTACATTCACAGATCCATAAAGCATACCTGAGTCATAAAAAAATTAATAAGTTTTCATTCATCTTCACTGCAAACCAGCACGTTGTCTGAACACAAAATTTAGCAAGGTGGTGTGAAATAAGCAGCTCAGCAAAAGCAGTTGAATGATCCAATCTCTTTTTAACAAAAATTCGCTGCATGTGTCTTTAAGCATGGTGAAATTTCACCAGGAAGGCAATTGAACGAAGTATGGTTGCCACCTGCAAATAATTTTGCCATAACAGTACGATAAAGTTGTCATTTTACATTTTCTTATGAATTCAGCAATTTTTATGACGTGATCGGTTCAATTGTTTATTGAACTGATCAGTGTTTTCAAGCTGAGCCAACGAGAACTTGATCACTGACCACTGATTGGCTTGATTCATCACTGCAGTATTTTTTAACCATTGGACTGTAATAAGCCAGAATTGACAAACCTTTGTAAACAGCTAATTAACTGAAGGAAGAAGGTTTCGAAACCTTGTGCTGTCAATTAGGATTTGAACCAAGAACCTTCGGGTATCAGGTCTCGTGCTTTACCATCGAGCTGTCAACCCACATGGCTTTACTACTCTCATACTAGTGTTAATAGAGTTCCCTCTCATACGAAGGGGGAATTCTCATACTAGTATTACATCATCTGTCAGAGCCACCTATCCACAATAAGGTGAAACTAACTAATTGATCAATGTGATCAGACATTTACAATTTCCTGCTGCATACACGATATTGAAACTTGGTGAATGGACAAAGTAAATAATCACGTCATATCAAGTTTTATCATCGCAAGTAAACATCACAGTTTTTCATATCTGGCACAACGTTAAATGATGGTGACGACTAAAAATATAAAAATGTTGCTCAATTCGAAACGTAGTCATTCCAGTACTTTTCCATTACCTCATACCATTAGCAATATTACATTCGGGCAGAGGACATTCGAGTTACATAGTAATTGATCAGCTACAGACTTGTGTCTCAGGGACATTTTGCCAAGAGTTCTTTCTTTGTACATTAAAATTATGTGCGTATCAACATTAACATCTTATGAACTGATAAGGTGAATTGTAAAAAGGTGCTCAAAAAGTAATTTGAGGTAACTTGAGTAATTTAAGTAAAAACATTATGTACAGTAGACTGAGCTTTCAACTATTTGCCAATTCATCGTCTTCCTTTCTGGTCTTTATATATTGTTCGCAACTGAAAACCTGTAATTGAAATTAAAGTCTTATTCTACTACAGTAGTATATGTGCACATTAGTACCATTCATATATAATTTTTTTTCTTCCTATAAAATATAGTCCTGTCTCATTACACCCTCTCTCCAGATTTTTAGAAGTGGGTTTCCTGTTTACGAAAATGGGTTCAAAGCCGGCCAAGAACTTCTCAATTACCAAGAGTGATATGCGAATAGGGTGAAGACTAAATGAACCCAAGACGCAGTCGCCCTCTTGTGGAGTTTGATACCATCGTTCATGCCAAATGAGCGTACCGTTGTCTTTCAATGACTTATAAATGTTTTGAAGATATTCTAAGGCGTCGTGCACATGTTCTATAACATTTATGCTAACAAGAGAATCGAACGTTCCGGGTTTGGAAAAGGCTTCACCAGAAGAAGAAACAATGGTGGTGGAATAATTGAGAATTCGTCCATTTTTGTACGCGCATTCTTTTACACTTTTCATATATTCATCTGCCATGGGTTCAACTAACGTTATGTGTCTTAAGCTTGAAGTGGGCTTTGTCTGGATCATATATAAAATTTGCGTAAATGGTCCTGCACCAATTTCCGCTAAGTTGCCAAGATTCAGTGGCACGTGCTTGTAATTTGAGAAGCCTTCCTGGTGCTCATCTGCCCGATCATTGTGTTGACCTTTACTGTTTTTCCACAGTAGAAATTCTTTCTCCTGCGCTTTTTTCCAGAGCATCATCGGAATTTGGACAATTCCTGTTGCTGGATGTGCAAAACAAACTGGGGAGACTGACGTTTCTGCCATGAATTTGTCAAAAGTCAAAGTTTCACCTAAATTTGGACACTGGATCTGTATTTTTTGTCTTACGGATATTTTCTCACAACAGTGTTCACCTGTATATCCAGGATTACAAAAGCAGTAATTGAAGTACCACCTACCACGTGGACAGGTGCACAGTGATTTGTTATCTAGATGCAACTGAGCATCCACACTGCAGCTTGAAGCAGGTCTGTAGGTTGCCCATTGATACATCTTACTCATGCCAAATATTCCAAAGCAAATCAGCATGCAAGCAGAAAAACCATGTGGTTTTAACAAAGCTATCGCTTGTGCTCTCATTATTTATCACTTACAAAACTTTGTTGCAATGACGTTCTGGTATTACTGCCACATACTCTTCACGATGTAGGTCTTCAAAAGTGTTGTAACGAATGGTTTCTTATTTCAACAAAGGAAAGCTATACCTAGGAGACCATAGAACCTGCACTGTTATAAATCAGTTATGAACTGCCCATATGTGCTAATTACTAAAGCAAAGAAAACGAAGGTATTGACCATAATTATCAATTATTTATTATGACAGAATATTCATGAATTACTCTGTCTAATAATGTTTTTCAGAGACATTTTTGTTGCTTCTTATATCCATATGCGAAGTACATACCAAAGTACATACCTTGCACATACCAGATCCATCTTTAAAAACCTTTGTCTACTTAAACGGCAGCATTTTGTAACTGTGAGGCAATTAAAATTTTATTTTGATTTATGTAATTATTTACTCCCTACTTACTTTTACTTTGTACCTATTACAAGAGGTACAGATTTCCACTCGTATAATACTCGTTATAAATATATAATATGTCCACCTGTTCAAGAACATATGACTTAAGTATATTATTTATGCATTAGTGTCCAATACTCCACAGCTAATCATTAGTAAGGTTTTTACTCAGTATTACCATGGATTAAAAAAGCATAGTAAAAATTTCTTTTTGGACACATATTTCTTCTCTTCTAATATTATTAATTGTAACTGTAATCATTTTTAGCTTAGTTAGCAGTATACATGACTGCTGAACTGACATGTTTTTTCTTTGTTTAATAATGCATCTAAAATAGTACCGTTTCATTGTTATCTGCATTTACTACGTAACCCTGTAATTGGTTCACTGTACTTTGGGTGGCCTGTACGTTATGTGGTGGTCTGTTCACCTTGTACAGGACTCCCTGGTCAATTTATTCTGTTGTATCTTTGCTTTTGTTATTGTGTTAATTTGTTGTTATGGTTAAAATAAATGAATAAATATCATATGCTATAATGGCATCCTTTTATGTGTGTGTTTGCTTTCCTGTTCTTTCATTTGATAGTCACCTGTTTATGTACCATTATCTATTTGTTCATTTATTCATTTATTTGTACTTTAAGCAAGCCTGTGGCCTGTTACGATTACTGTCGTAATTGATTGCAAAATTTGCGCCAATTGTAATTGAAATCGGTTTTGTATCTAGTCTTGTAATCAATGTAATCGTTTTCTGTAATCATTTTAAAAAGAATAATCCCACATTTTTTAAATTTATGCTA
Source organism: Tubiluchus corallicola (assembly GCA_030141605.1). NCBI lineage: Eukaryota > Metazoa > Priapulida > Priapulimorpha > Priapulimorphida > Tubiluchidae > Tubiluchus > Tubiluchus corallicola. The sequence continues at coordinate 106,933 of JAQGDQ010000390.1, forward strand.
ATAAAATAGTGTTTACCAGCTTTAGTTTTATTCTTCACATATTTTTCTTTTTTCCGCATACCAAGGATGCCTTTCACTAGTATGCTCACTTCTTAGGCATCCTACTTGCATACTTGTTTTTCTTTTTTAACCTTTGATACTGTTTTTCACTGTTATAACTGTTTTTCAACATGTATGTGACATGTAGATCTAATAAACTATGAACTGAACTATGACTTTGAAATCGTAACTCTCGGTTTATAACATTCTGACATGTCTGTCGACAGTAGGTGTACTATATTTGTCAAATTAAAATTGCTACTAAGCTACTTTCTGAAACATGTTTCGTCTGTTTTAGTGCGTGGGCGTCGGCTAGCTCTGCAAGCAGCAGAACTGCCTAATAAGCACGTCATAATTGTTGGAGGAGGTTATGCAGGAGCCAACTGTGCTATGGGCTTGAAAGGCAAGATGAAGGTTAGTAAGCACTCTCTTACACTTATTAATTTTTTTACTTTTGTCCAGCATTGATTCTAAGAAAGGTGTTTTAAAGGAAAAGGGGCCATCCAGATATAACGATATCAAGCGCTAGTGCCTGTCTAACTAGAGAATCGTGAAATGCGTACAACAGAAAAGAATTAGCCATGCAAATGTGAAAATACGTTTATGTGATAATAATTCTTTCACGTAAGTCATTCTTGAAAAAATTGTATATTCCCTTTCAATATTTTGTAAGAGTAAGTTGTATTGAGCATTAGTATGAGATTGTGTCCGGTTTTCCTTTTAACTGGTCTGTGTTTAAAATTTTTACATGGTTTGCTGTTTACCAGTATAATGAACTTACAGGCATTTATATTGTCTTAGGTATTTAAAAATATGTTTAACAGTTTAAACTGAACCTGGATTTTAATTTTTGCACTCGTAACCCAAAGGTCCCGGTTCAAGTCCAAGCTCAGATCTGACTTTTTCATATTTACTTATTTTCGTTCAAGTCTAAATTTTGTTGTAATTATTGGTGCATTCCATTATTATAAGTAATGTAAATAATTAATTTACCTTTCTGCAATATTGATTTTTATTTCTAGTACACGTTAGTTGATGCCAAAGATAAATTTCATCACAACTGGGCAGCTATGAGATCCTGTACAGAAGCAGGTAGTCACTTTTATTTTCATTTTCTGTGAATTGTTTAAAAACTAGTAAAGATGTACGAAAAACACCATAAACAGGGAGCCTGCATGCATAATCTGTGTAACTGCGAGCATGAACTTTTGATGTGATGCAGTGTTGGGCTTGATTAGTAAATGGGTGGATGATTGTTTTTGGACAGTTTTAACAGCAATACTGCATCCGGCTATCTATATCATTGAGAGAGGATGTCCTTCCACAACCATCAACATAGTAATAAATAGTCCTGTTGTTTCACAGCGCTGAACTTTACAAAAATTGTGCTCTCAAATTTGTCACTGGAATTGTTTAATGTGTAGTATTATTAATTATGTACTTGGTCACATTACTATAAGTAGACCTGCATGATACTCTTTTTTGCATTATGCCATTCCTTATGGCGCATTCAGATTAGACAGTTTTCTCTCGCAAGTTCTATCTGAGAGTAAACTTGCAAGTGTGAACGGTTTGGCAAGTTCTCTCTGAGAGTAAACTTGCAAGTGTGAACGGTTTTGCAAGTTTTCTCTGAGAGTAAACTTGCAAGTGTGAACGGTTTGGTAAGTTCTCTCTGAGAATAAACTTGCAAGTGTGAACGGTTTGGCAAGTTCTGTCTGAGAGTAAACTTGCAAGTGTGAACGGTTTGGCAAGTTCTCTCTGAGAGTAAACTTGCAAGTGTGAACGGTTTGGCAAGTTCTGTCTGAGAGTAAACTTGCAAGTGTGAACGGTTTTGCAAGTTCTCTCTGAGAGTAAACTTACAAGCACAAGAATTTGTGAGAGAACTTCCAAAGCTGTTCACACTTGCGAGTTTACTGATTGAAAGAACTTGCACAAGAACTTGCGAGAAAACTCTCTATAATGAACGTTCCATTAAAGTCATTGTACACATTAGAGTTTTTTATGCAATTGTTATAATCAATCACTTTATTGTAAATTTGCTTTAGATTTGTTAGAGATGTTTCTGATTGATATCTAAATATCTTATCAAATTTTATCAGTCTTTTGATTCTTTACATTGCATTCAAGGTTTTGCGCAGAAAACGTTCATACCTTACGAACCTTTGTTCAGTGATGATTTTCTACGTGCAAAAATCGTAAACATTGACACAGAAAACAGGACAGTAAAGGTAACATGATTAGTCTTGCATGTAGCTTCTCAGTTGTGTTGCTTTAGTCTAGGTTAGACTTCGTTTTAGTTTGTCTAAACATTTGTTGGCATGCTAGTTTAATTATTGAAAATACTTTGTGAACAACAAAGATATGTGCCTTGAAATTACCATTCGTGTGAAAAATTCATTGTGTTCCTGATCAAATCAAATGTTCCAGATGCATTAATCATTATTAGATAAAGTAAACATGTTTTGACATTAATGGCTTTTCTCTACATTAATTTCTTTAAAAACTTGAGAAGTATATGTATTCTTTCTGCTTGCAACATGCATATGAAACATTACTTGTTGTTCTGTTTTTTGCAAAAATAAATGATCATTGTGCTCAAAAATGGCTAAAGCACGATTTACCTGGCATCCGGAATATGTATGCAATATGCAGATGTGGAATAGATAAAATTGGTTTATATTGTTTTCAATGCACCTGTTTGTCAGACTGCGTTTTTTTTCTGCAGCCTTTTCCTATTGATTTTTTATATATGCAGCTATTCCGCAAGTAGGTAACGCATTCCGGATGCGAGGTGAACGCCACTTAAAGGGTAAACTTGGCATCATCTGAGATAGTCAAATTGTTGGACACTGTTTTTAGAGTTTTAAGTCTAATCTGTGCCATCAAGATGTATTTGAATGTGATTGTTATCTTGCTTAGCCATTCTTTTAACTTTTATGTGCTTTTATGGTTATCAAGAATATTTTGAGCATTTTTAAAGCTACGGAAATTACAATGTCTTTTAGTTTTTTCTGAACATTCATTACTAGTGGTTTAACCTTTTTGAGTGATGTGTGGATTTTCCTGGATATAACCTGTGCAAGGTTATACCAGGAGACCACGTAGCAGCACAGCACCGCCTGATGGTTATGGATCTCACCATAGCTGTTACACGTAGGCAGAAAAGGAAAGTCATGACGGAGAAAAGGATTAAATGGTTCAAACTAAAAGAGCAGAGACTTAAACAACTCTTTAAAGACAGATTGCTCAGAGAGGTGGACTACGAAATGGAAGAAATAAACGAATGGTGGAACAGGCTGAGTGAAAATATTATAAGGACTGGAAAAGAAATTCTCGGGGAAAGTAGTGGTAAAATATGGGAGAACAGAGAAACATGGTGGTTTGGAGAAGAGGTGCAGCGGAAAGTAAAAGAGAAGAAAATGGCAAAGAAAAGATGGGAAGAAACCAAGTTGGACAGGGACAGAGAGTATTACAAACAGTGTTGCAAGGAGACGAAAAGAACTGTAGCTGTAGCAAAAGCGGAGGCGTATGACAACCTTTATGAAGAAATAGACACCAAGGAAGGACAGGGGAGAGTTTTCAAGTTGGCGAAGCTGAGAAATAAGAGTACAAAGGACATTAGGCATATAAGGCAGATCAAAGATGAAAGGGGGCAAGTAATACGAAAAGAAAGCGATGTCCTGAGGAGGTGGAAGGAATACTACGAGAAGCTGCTGAACGAGGAAAATGAAAGACTGGTTAGGGATGATGGAGAACCGAATGAACTGGAGGTAACAGAGGTGACAAGACAGGAGGTGGAATTAGCATTAAAGAAAATGAAAAATGGCAAATCTACGGGACCTGACGGAATACCGGTGGAAGTTTGGAAAGTCTTAGGAGAAGAAGGGATTGACATACTGCACCAACTGATGAGAGAAATAGTGGAGAGAGAGGTAATCCCGGAAAAATGGAGAGAAAGTACTCTGATACCGATTTTTAAGGAGAAGGGAGACATCCAGGACTGCGGAAATTATCGGAGGACTTGGAACGGTTGACGGTATATTCACACTTCGACAGAATATAGAGAAACACCAGGAAAAGCAAAGGGCACTACATATAGCTTTCATAGATCTAGAGAAAGCATATGATAGGGTACCACGGCAAGAAGTGTGGAGAGGTCTGAGGGAGAGAGGAGTGCTAGAAAAATATGTAAGAATAGTCCAAGAATGCTACAAGAACGTGACAACTAAAGTCCGGAGTACAGTTGGTATAACAGACAGTTTCCAAGTAAAAGTCGGCTTACATCAAGGATCGGCACTAAGCCCCCTACTGTTCAACATAGTGTTTGATGTCATCACAGAGAGTGTAAGGGGAAATCCACCATGGTGTGTTTTGTATGCGGATGACATCGCTATAGTGGCTGAGAGTAGAGAAACACTGGAAGGAAAATTAGAAGCATGGAGAGCCGCTTTGGAGAGCAGAGGAATGAGGATAAGTAGATCCAAAACGGAGTATCTTACGACAGACATGAATGGGGATCAACGAGAAACAATAAGATTGAACGGGGCAGAGTTGAAAAGAGTAAAGACCTTTAAGTATCTGGGTTCAATGATAGATGAGACTGCAGGAATGGAAAAGGAGGTGAATTTCAGGATTCAGTGTGGTTGGAATAACTGGCGAAAAGTTTCGGGTGTGATATGCGATAAGAGGATTCCAGCGAGACTTAAAGGTAAAGTTCACAAAGCAGTGGTCAGACCCGCCCTAATATATGGGCTGGAAGCAGCACCTCTAAAGAAGACCGAAGAGAAGAAAATGGATGTGGCAGAGATGAGGATGTTGAGATGGATGGTGGGAGTAACAAGAAGGGATAAAATCAGGAATAGTAATATTAGAGGAACAGTGAAAGTAGTGGAAGCCTCGAAAAAGATACAAGAGGCAAGATTGCGATGGTATGGGCACCTGAGAAGGAGAGTCGGGGAAGATCACGTGGGAAGGGAGGCCATGGAAATGGAAGTGCTGGGAAACAGAAAAAGAGGACGACCCAAGCTGAGATGGTTTGAATGCATAAACGGAGACCTTAGAGAGAAGAACATAAATGAAGAGATGGTCAACAACAGGAATGCATGGAGAAAACTTATTCACAACGGCGACCCCGCATAGGGAAAAGCTGAGAAGAAGAAAAGAAGAGTGATGTGTGGATTATTAATTGAGTGTTCAACATTTTTCTTTCATTTTGTAATTGCAGTTTGGCAATGCATTAATTTCTATTGAGGTTTCTTTTCAATCATAACCACTTATTTTGTGTGATGCATACTTCTAACATTTGATTTCATTATTTTGTGACTTCATGGACAAGAAAGTTGGTTATGTTATTAACTGTTTGCTCTTAAGTGACAATTTTTGTTTGATTTCTTCCAAATGCTTTACTCAGCAATTCACCAATTTCAATTAAGAATTTTGTTATGATTTTACTTGCATATTTCTTTCAATTATAGTTTATTGCACTTTTTCATTTACTTTAAATAAAGATTTCCCATCACACAAATGTTGTCTTTCTAAATAAAGTTTTTGAACCTACACATCTTAGTGCTCTGCGCAGTACTTAGATTGTATCACTTCTTAGTTGGAAGATGGCAAAGAGTTAAAATACGACTACCTGGTGGTTGCTACGGGAACAGGAGGACCATTTCCGGGGAAACTTCCTCTGGGAGTAGATTCAGAAATGGCTGTGAAATCATACACTGCGATACATGAGAAGGTAAAACAATGTTTCGGCTAACAGCAATGGAATCATCCATTTTTATTTTTTATTTTCTCAGGAATGAAAGACGTTACCAGGTGACATTTTTCCGTGTGGTTGGGTAGTGCGTGTTTAGTCGCTAATGTATTCTCTTCATGCATACTAAAGATTTGTGTGCAGAAGTTATTCAGTTGGGAGAAGAGGACCACGATACAAAGCCCCCAAAAACTTAGCTTGAAATTTTACATCGTGTCCATTTAATCTCGCTGCTACAAAAGTCGCATTTCTAGAAGCACCAAATTTAAATTCCAGTGGTAACTATTAACACGGTCCTTATTGGGTAAGATACTGAAGTGGTTGTTGTTAGTACATTTACATTCTGAAAAAACTAGTGAAACAACTGTGAATGTGCAAATTATTGTGTTAAAATTTGTGAATAAGCTTAACAAAAACTATTTTTCCGAGTTACTGATGCATGCTGGGATTGTGGATTTCTGATGTCTTGGTCACTGACATGACGTCAGTTGTCGTGAATGCTAACTTGACTACGATTCATGTAAAATTGTAAATAACTAGAAATATTTTCTGTTAACCTGAGTTTCAGCAATTTTTCGAGACTGTAAAACAGATCTTTTAAATTTTCTTCGCATTATTCTAATTGTCGAATAGCAGCAGAGTGCATACAGGGTCTTTCAACCCATAAGAGTCATGTGTGAGAGTGTATGCAGAGATAATTGTTACCTGCCTGCATGTCTGTGTGTTATTTCTTCTTTTAACCTTGAGATTTGATAATTCTTGGCTTTAGCATGCTAATCCCACGTTGATAGTATCTAAATTTTGAAAATTATGAAGATATTATTCTCATCAACAACTTTCATCCATTTTCGCATTTTTGTGTTTTCATCACCATTTTTTTCTTTCTTTAAAGTATGTTTTTTGTGTTCATTTTTGCCATTTGTTAAGTTAACACTGACAAGTTTTCTTGTAGGGTTGACTTGATGTGTCTTCATGTGCTGATGATTTATAAATTTTGTATGTTACATGTTACATATTATTCAGCATGTACACATTGGCATTGTATATAATAAACCTAGTCTAATGTAACATACTGCAATTAATTTTACTCTGTAGTACAAATATACCTGTATTGTATGCTACTATATTTTTATTGTGTGTTGTATCTCTAATGCGAAATGAAGAGAAAAAATAAGATTTTCACTAGCTCATCTTATAAAGTTTTGTCTGTTTACTAGTTGTGTAAAATTTTAGTGAAATGATTCTTGAGCCAAATAGATGCTTGGAAATTTGTTTGTGATAATTAAATTCCTGTTTCAGCAACGAAATGTTCTGTATTCGTTAGTTTGTCTGATTATTGTAATTGATGTAAACCTTCTTGTAGATAAAGGCTGCATCCAAGATAGTTTGTGTGGGTGGTGGTGCAGTGGGAGTTGAGTTAGCTGGTGACATAAAGGAGGACTTCAGTGACAAGGAAGTAACGTTAATCCATCCGCGTCAGGAACTGTTGAATTATCCAATCGTGTCGAAGAAATTACATGACAAGGCAAAGACTCGTCTAGAAAGCTTGGGAGTCAAATTGCTATTAGGTAATGGCATCGTACATGAGACATTTCCATGTTATTTTTTGCTAATTTTTAGGAAGTGATATTTTTTGAAAATCGAAAGCGAGATTCTTAATCCAAAACCAGTTTTAGTGAATACTCTAGAGAAATATGTGTACTTATAATGCACCGTTTTGACGTAAACATAGTACAATAAGTCCTCGCTTAATTTGTTTCAATGACGCTTGACATTTTGATACCTTTTTTCACTTTAACAATGCACGTTTCTTTTAACGATGATTTTTTTACTTTGCTTAAAGCCGATTTTTATTTTATCACCAACAATGTTGCCTAATTTGAAGCATTAAAGCAGTACATATTGCTTTATTCTGTTCTAAAAATGCACTAGTAATTAAAACAGTGCAATTATATGTGTATGTTTTTGCTTCCTGGCTGATTACTAAACGCCAGCCAATAGTATCAAGTGAGATCTATTTGCAGTTTATACACCTCCAATTTATAGCCACCTGGGTGCAAACTTTATGGGAAGGAATTTTGCCTGCAAGCTGCTGCTATAGCAACCAGACTAAGCATCTAGATAAAATTGCTCTAAGGCAGCCCCAGGTTTGGTATGACTATGCAGTGTTTATTGTTTATCAGCTACTTAGGCTTGATAAACAATTACGAAAGTTAAATACAATTAGAATTACAAAGGTTAACGAAAGAGAAACCGCTACCTAGGTATTGATAAGAAAGATAGGTGATTTCAAAGAAGCAGAAAAAATCAAGCAGGTAGAAAAATGAATAAAACTCATAAAATATTTAATTTATATAATTTAAGCAGCATTGATTTTAGAACTTGGATGAACTGCCTTTAGAACGTATCTCTCTATGTTCGCATTATTTTAGGAAATTTTACATTATTTTCTATGGAAGTCTTGGTTTCGTTTAACGATATTTCGCTTACCGTCACGTTTTGCCAGAATGCCTCCACTAACTTGTTTCAAATCCGCGATCCATCCTGATCCGCGAGGTTTCCGACCCGCATCCTGCTTGCATGGCTATTTTTAATTCAGATCAACATAATAATCTGTATTTTTAGTTATCCTTGGTTTAAATATACTAAAATATTTTAAATCAGTAGAAATTGCACCCTGTTGTAGTGTGTCCACTGGGTGGTTTGATTTTCATTGATTAATTGCAACTGTAAGAGGGAATATTTGAATATTCTCTATCTGATATTATTGTATTATTTTAATAGTAAATAAAAGATTTTACTACTCTTGCTGCTGCTACTATTACTAGTACAGTAGTACGTTCGTTTAATGATTAATGAAGCTAATTATTATTATTTTCATTTCATTGTTATTCATGCTGGTAGCTTGTGATGAGTGTCATTCCAGATGTTATTTTCATCCCGCAATGTGCATATTATTATTTGTCGCGTATTAACATTAATGAAAATTAAAATCCGCAGAGATCCGATCCGCCAAACTTTTGATCTGCATCTTGTCCGCAAAATTCCTGATGTTCAATAGTAGATCCACAGAAAATCCTGCAGATCTTGGTCCGATCCTGTCAGCAGGATCGTTGTCCGCTCATCACTGATTTACAGTCACTTTTTGTAAAACACGAAGATAGACAAAAATGATTTTTGAATGGAGCCGTTGGCATTTAGCTTATCTATAGGCTGTAAGCTGCAGCCTAGGACCCCTCAAGCTTTGATAACATTTGGTGAAAATTCTGTTTTTCCACTATAGTTATGTTGAAATATGTGCTAATTTGGTTTGCAATAAATAGTAACATAGTGGTATTTCTTAAAGGATATTTTTATTGACATACAAAAGATAGTTATTCTAGTTTATTTAAAGCATTTGCAATAAGTTTATGTAAATTTCACTAAAATGTATCACTAGTAAAAAATATTTAACATGGATGTAGTTGAGTTAGAGAGTGGCTTTGCCTGAGGGTCCCTGTAGTTTCATTAGCCTAGGGGTTCTCTGAGATCATAATCCGGTCCATTGGTGTTTTTTATCGAGCTTTTTGCATATAGGGGAGCGTGTGCTGAATATGAAGGAAGTCCAGGCTAATGGAGGAGTTGTGTGCACCGATAAGAACAGCCAGATTCCAGCTGAGCTAGTGTTGCCATGCACCGGTCTGCGCGTGCACACGGTTGCTTATGATAACAGTCCATTAAGTATGTATTGTATATTTTTCATATTCATACAAATTGCTCCAAACAAGGCCATTGGCCACTCAAAGTAAGTGGCTATAGATAAAAAATATAAATACGGCCCCAGAACTAGTGTAGCATTCATTAGAGTGCAGATTTACAATTTTTCTGCAGGGCTGTATCGTGATGCCAGGTAATGGTTTTCCGTACAATCAATAAAAATTCTAATTCTTTCACAATTTTTAATCACTCATTGCTAAAATTTAGTGAGTTCTTCCTTGTGACTCACCCTCCACAAATCAATTGAGTATTTTTTTGCATAATCTTGTTCAAAGGCACAATCAAAAACATTAAAAACTTAACCACCTTGGATTAAACAAAAATGGAATTGTTAGGATTTCTCTGGAATAAGTGTAAGTATCTTCTAATGTTCTTCTTGAAAAAGTAAAATTGTAGTTGAAAAACTGGGAAACTTGTTGTATAATTATTTGTACATAATTGTATAATAATGTGCAATATTGTATAATTATTACAGATGCAAAGACTAACAAGCAGGGACAGTTGAAAGTGAACGAATATCTCCAAGTTGATGGGTATGAAGAGGTCTTCGCTGTCGGCGATTGCAACGATGTCCCAGAGACGAAACTGGGCATGTTGGCAACTCAGCAAGGAACCTGTGCTGCAACAAACATTCAGAATCTTGTTAACGACAAACCATTGAAGAAATATTCAGGTACTGAGAATGGTTGCTTTTACCGCAAAGATTAACTCGTAGTAAGTGGACAAGTCATTTGACAGAGGTAGCTAGAAAAGGAGTAAACTTGCAGTACTCTATACCAATTGATAAGCAAACATACCGTATTTTTTGGCATGTAAGACTTACCTTTTTCCAGCATCATAAAAAACATCCTGCATCATATATGTTGAATGTAGAGGCCTAATGAAGGCCACAGCTTTTATTACTACACATGTAATATGCAAACATAGTATGGCCAAATATGGTAAGGTTAATAACCGTTTGCACCAAGCCAGATCTATTTGTGATTTATATGCATCCAGACACCTGGGTGTGAACTTTATGGGAAGGAATTTTACCTGCACCCTATTCCTGTAGCAACCAGACTGGGTATGTACATGAAATTGTCCCAGAGCTTAGGTTTCAGTGTTGCTAACTGCCTAGTGTTTCAGCGTTAACGAAAGAGAAACTGCCTGCTAGGTATTGGTAAGAAAAGTCAGTGGTTTCAAACGTGCAGAAAGAAATTAATCAGTAGAAATTTGAATAAAACTCATAAACGTTTAATTTATGACTTTAAAGCAGCATTGATTTTGCCTCTGAAACGTATCTTAATTCCTTTACATTACTTTCTGTGGAGGTCTTGGCTTCATTTAGCTGCGTTTCGCTTAACGCCGCATTAACATCATTAAGCACGAACTTGCTGTACTGTTGAATTGAGATTGATGCTCAATCTCTTTTAGGTGTTGCTCCATTCTGCTTATCGATCGGTCGTTCAGGCGGAGTGTTGCGTATGCCATTTTTTGGCGGTGTTGTTTTACCTGGAAATTTCCCAGCCAAGATGTTAAAAGGAAAGGATGGTATGGTAGCCCAAACCTGGAAGATCATGGGGCAGAAATGTCCACCGGATAGCGAGTGGAAATCTGAAGCTAAATAAATTTGGCAGTAAGATTAAAAACATTATAATGAACATGACGATTCCTTCATCATTAATCATGGTAATAAAATTAGATATTGTTTTTCTTTGTGATATTAGCATGTAATACTTCTTATTAACTAAATGGAGACTAGTGTAATTAAGTTTTCTTGTGGCTGGTAGTGTCTATTGCATCTTATCTTGTATAGTACAATACAAGAAATCCATCACAAACCCTATTGATATTTGAGCCGTATTAGCTGTGTTCAGTGCATTAGATTGTGCATTAGTTGTATATTCTAATTTTGTTTCTCAAATAGATTATCCTATACTGTCTAGTCAATATTAGTTAAATAGAGTTTCTACAGTCTGTATGTAGGTTCTTGGATGGCATGACTTACAGCAGTTAAGGTTTTTAGTGTATCGTTATTCCGGCATTTGCATAGGTTGGTATTACAATGTATTTTTCCCATGAGTATTTTGCTGTTTCGTTGTTATGTAATGCTTCGTTTTGACTACCCAGCAATCTTAGTGATATCCTTAAATATCCTAATATTTTTAACTAATTTGAAAGTTGTCCCACTTTTTATGTATAGACTCTATGTTAATTGAGTTCTCCACTATTATTACAGGGATGTATTTTAGGGTACAACCACAAATTCTCTTATGGCCTCTATCCCCCACTTTGTTGCCATTTTACAACAAATGATTGACCATTTAAAATTTTTTCGTTCATTTTGTTAAATATTATATAATAATTGATTTACTTTTTTGTACACTGATGTTTGTGGCTGGACCAGTACCCAACTTATTATCAACTATAAGCCTCAAACTTGTGCCACTGAACTGACTGAGGTGTTTAGCTGCATTCAAATATACCTACATCCTCCTGCAAGGTAAAGAACCAGAATCAGCATGGCAAACAAAACTGCTACAACCAAACATCAAACCTAGGCATATCCAGTCGGCATTGAAGCTAATATTTTGGAATGTTGTTTCTTTCATTTCTGGCATTTTCCAAGTTGGTGTCAGGTCTCAGCTACTTTTGGTCAAAGTCTGTTTCAGGCGATTTTTGCATCTTATTAACTTTACATATTTTCTGTCTGATTTGCAGATGTCTCTGTCATAGCATATTGTATTTGTAAAATGTAGGATTCCTGTTTAGTGGAACCCACATATTTTACTTGCAAACTGGAGTCAGTCCATTTATTAAGTGATCGTAAAAGTAGTTGAACTTGAAATCAAGTTATTCCTAAATTAAATATAATGTCTGTGTATAATGGAGTTGTAGTCTTTCCTTCCTGTGACTTTAAACTACTACCTCAAGCCCATAAAAATCTCGAGGAATGACTAATGAATACCAATTAAAGTGTCTAAATGTCTTACAGAAAATCCTACATTCGGTGACCATATCAGCATCTTTTACCCGATTTATCAGGTGCAGAACTCTTATACTAAACTCTGTTGATGTCACTCCTATTTTGTGCGCAAGAAGCACTGGCTTGTGACTTCTTCTTCGTGATAATAACTTCATCAAATTGAAGGCTCTAACACATGGCTCTGTGCTGTCAGCTTGTGAATGTCGTGCTAGCGTGAAACTTCACCCAGTACAAATCAAACATTTTACAGTGCTACATAATAAAAGGGGTAGAAATATCTCCAAGCTCCTCAAGGTAGGGGTGCCACACGCTACACTGCATGTGATATGCGGTAAGGTAGTTTAGTCCAGTTTAGATTGAATGTTTTGTCACTCCTGAACAGGTTGAAAGTGCTGAACTGAACTGTGACATTGTTTTGTTGAGACCTGTCTGAATACAGTCAAACAGATTAACAAATGTTTCTTAACAGGTCGTGTTCAAAACCTGTGTTGTCTTCAAAAATTTACCCCCTCGGGTTCAGCTAACCATTCTGCGTGAGCCGAAGACGTCCCATTTCTGTGGCCAGTAATTTTCTAATGTCTCAGATACAGTAAATGAAATTTAGCTCTTGCACGCGTACTAAATGAGAAGTCAATTGACGTTTGCATAGCATTTAGTGCTTTTATCGTTGCCGTTAGTCAAATCCTGGAATTTTATGGGCATTTCGTGTTGTGCAAGTATAGGTGGATATTAATGTGACACCAGTTATTATATGTGTTTGTTGCAAACTGTAAACCGGAATAATCGTTTTACAGGAAAAGACAAGTCACTTAGCACGTTGGGTTTATTTTACTGTTATCACTTAAACTTAGAAAAATGAAACAAACAAATTTATAAAAAAAACTGGGTTAAAGCTTGCAATTCCCCATAAAGAAGAAATTAGTCGAGAAGCAGATTAGGATTAGGATTAGTATTACGGTTGGGTTAGGATTAGGGGCGAGTTAGGGTGGGGAATTTGTGTGGGGAATTGTAAACTCCTTCCAAAAACTGTTATAAAGCATAAAGTTGATTTTTACTACAGCTGTACTTATCATGTAATTGATGGACATTTTTTGTGAGTGCATCATGGCTGTCCCTAAGTACGTGCTGCTTAACCTAATTCAAACTTCTGCAGCATACCACATGTGCATGCAAAAATATCACAAAATTAGCTACCTAATTTTTTTTTGTGAAAATTTATTATACTTTTGAAGCAAATTGACAGCGTGCTGCTGTCGTCCAGCTGATAAATGACATCATTGGTGGAAGAATTGATGTTCAAAATTGGCTTTCAAGTGCTTTTTGCACTTTTATTTCTAAATCCTTCTTACATTTTCATGAATTTTGAAATAAGTCTAACTTCCCAGAAAATGTGGCCTTTCCTTTAAGCTCATGATTTCGCATCCTTCAGCAAGCTTTACAAGTATAGGCAAGAGTTAATGCGCATTTTAGTTAAGGGGACGTTATCAGTTCCCATCGTCAGAGCAAGCCAAACCTATTAACATAGACCTTGTTAACTTTAGAAAGTCTGAAACCTCTGTGAGTAGCTGTAATTTGTATCTTTTTTGTCCACTTGTACTATTTGTCGATTTTCGTTACTCAGGGGCATGTAGTTCAATATTTCTGTTCGCTTTCTAGAAATTTTCCTCTTTTTTGCCCTTAGTATAGTTATCATGTTTTCAAAAATGCTTGATTGTTTAGAAGCATTTATTTCATTAGTCTGTATGTGTATTGTGAAATAAGAATTAACCTTTTAGAAAATCACAACACATTTTTTCTATAGCCGATGAGCTAAAAGTATTACATGTATGGTCATATATCTTTTCATACTCACATCTCAGTTTTTTTCCCATGATAGGTGTTTCCAACTTTCCATTGATCTCTTTTGGCAAATGTCAACGCTGTTTTTTGCCCCAGTATAACGTAGATATTAACCACATACCATTCGTCTTTGCCTCAGAAACGCACCACAAAATGTTGACATATTATCCGTGCCATCTTGTTTATAAATTTTCATGACTGTGCCTTTGTCTTCTAAATTTATTGTAACCCACTCACCATTTTGTATTGTACTCCCTATGCCACACTTTCTAGTTAGCTTCTGTTCTGATGATGATGTGAACAAAATTGAGTACGGTCATTGAAAGGTAATTTACATCAAGTGTTTGTACAGGTGATTGGTTTGTAAATACTTGTACCAGAATTTCCGGTGAATTTTTTACTATAAGATCTGTTTGAAGATTATAGTATACCTATGATGTAAAAGTTTGGAACTATATGCTTGTAAACGCACGAGTACATGACTCATGGCAGTTTCTGTTATTAATCTACAATAGGTTCTGTTTTGCTTATTCCTTGGCTTGAAGATGTGTACATAAAACCTTTTAGTAATCGCAGTTATGCTAAAAATATTCACAGCGTTAGCTCTCAATTACGATGACGATAGTAAAGTAAAAAGGGATGTGTGTTTTGTAGCAAAACTGTTTGTTGCATTTTCCAGATTTGCAATCTGTGAAGGGCTTGATGTTAAGTGTTTTAGTATTATTGTCCTTCAGCACATATTAATAATTCTCATTCAAAATCTGCTAGGCCTCGCAATTACAATGGAAATTACCCACTGTCTTTATAGATTCATGCAATTATATACCATATACAGTAACAAAATTAGCGTATCTGCATTCAGCAAAGTAAAAATGAGAGATTAGAGATTACATAAAATTTATTCATAAATTACCTCAAAAAATTTACCTAATATCACAAAAGAGACGTTGGCAAACATAGCATACTTTTAATTGGTGTGGATAACCAAATTAAATTATATTTACACTGATATTAATAGAGCATCTGTGACACAATTTTACTATTTACATAAGGTTTACCCTCACAAGAACGAAAATGTGTATGAAAGCTAATATAATCTTGTTATTAATGTTAAGCTGAAAAAGCACACAATGTATGCTTAGGTACATTCTAAAAATTTGCTTGAATTTGCAGTAATTGCATGCAGTAAAGTCAAAAGTCAGCATGGTAATTATGAAGAAATTATACAGGAACGGAAGTTAGATATTTTTTTGTATAGCTTTACCATCAATGACCAACTATGACAAAAGCTAGAATTAGCTTTAGTGAAGAAGTCCCAAAATCTTTACACTAAATTGGCATGTGCGCAAACTGTACACCGAAAAACAACAGTTAATTCCATACTCAAATATACATTTAAAGTAGAGGCGACTATACTATTGTTTTACTGTAGTTATATGATGAAGTAACATTACTGAATCAAGATTGATTTTAGCACTATTACAGGCCCTCAAGTGCATGTCTTTGGTTTTTTAAAAACAAAGATATCCTGGCTATTGCATTTCAAAATAAAAAATCATTATTGTCAAATCATAGTCGCTTAAAATAAGCACAAGGTATGACGTTACTGTATTAAAATGATGGCTTCACAGATATAATATCGTTAAAACACAATTAGAAGGTTTTTAACTCTTTCCGACTGACCTGCAGCCGGGGAAATTCTATCCACTTTTTACAAAGACGTACATCACGTACACCGGGAGATATAACATAGTTTACACTATTAAATATACGTATAGCTTAGTATAGAATTTAAAATACTTACAAATTTAAAGTTAATTCCCTTGCTGTTCTTGCTATGGAATAATAAGTAGAAAACATTGTAAGCATGTAGAAGTCCCATTAACAGTATGGAAAATCTTACAGTTGATCACTCTTTTATCGTTGGTATGGTGTAGCACGCTGTAGTAATTATTTGAACCAACATAATATGATAGTTTTGTGACATATAAGAATAATAGTAATTTACTGCTAAGCAAGGTGAATGAGAATGAACGTAGAAAAGTTTGGTACAGATAAATTTGATACCAGGAAAGTATGGTACACTCAAAATGTGGTACCAAATACCAAAGTGTGGTACTGACATGGAACGTTTAGTACATGGAAATTTTGGTACAGGTAAATTTTGTACTGTGATCTTCAGGTTCAAGGAATTTTTTGGTTTAGGAAAATCTATTAGAGAGAAAGTTTGATGATGGGAAATATGATGCCAGGGATGTTTAGTACTAAAAGATTGTGCTATTAGAAAGTTTTGGTACTAAGAAAATATGGTATCAGGAAAATTTCACACTAGGAAAGTTTGGTACTGGAAAATTTAGTAAACATAAAGCAGGGCATTTGTATATCTTATTACAACAGCAACAGACAGTAAATGTAACAATGATGACAGGAACGATGACGACTTTAATCATAGAAATATCAAGCAAGAAACAAATGTTGACGACGAAAACAGCAACAACAACAATGGCAGCAAAAACCATAATGATGAGATCGACAATGACAACAGCAAAAGAAAACAAAAATAATGGTAATGGCAACAGCAAGTAACAATGATCACAGTAATGATGATTATGATGATCACAACAAAGGAGCAAAGCAAGAAACAGTCAGGCAACAACAACAACGACACTGAATGAAATAACAAACAAAAAACCAAGTGAAAAAATGAAGAAAAATACAACACTATGAAGCTCTATAACTTTTTTTAATTGGCTACAGAAAAGATATTTTCATAGTACCAAACTCCACGTGGAAAACTCTTTCTGTATCAAATTTTCTTAGTGCCAAACTTTTTCAGTACTAAACTATCCTAGCACCAAATCCGTTCCGCACCATCTTTACTCTGTATCAGGTTTACTTGTACCAAAAATGTTTGACAAAAAGTTGCCAGTACCACATTTTCCCTGTACGCATTTTTTAGTGCTAAAATTTCCCTATACCAAAAATTCCTAATAGCAAATTTTCCCAGTACCAAAGTTTCCTCGTACCAAAATTACCGCGACCAAGTTTACCTGTACCAAATTTACTGCACACCGCATAATATTGTTATGTATTTACGACCAACAGACAGAGTTTAGTAAACATGTGCCAGATACGACTTTATACAGGCTTGAGCGCCGATAACAAGGTTACGTAGATAAGAGTAATAAGTTTTCACTTAACTATGCAATGCTTTATTTGTTTACTACGCCGATCGTGTAAACACACCTGTAAGGCACGCTAAATGCATTCATTCGTATTCCATCACATTTAAATAATCACATTTAACCGTAATTTTCAAACATTAGTCAACATTACCTATAAATAACCGTTTAACATTCTAGAGATTGGTCATGCCATCGTTTCGTCTGCGCAGGCTAAGTAATTCATATAATATATTACATCATTTAAGAACTTGCCCTGAGCCATGTGCTTTGGTTTATCATTGTGCAAAAAATTCCATTGACTTGAAAATATATCATATAATGTCTTTATACAACAAGGAAACCTAAAAATGCATTTACAACAATACAATGGCACAAGTACATGTCAAACTCCCACATGCAGTGCTAGCGCTTATATTAGACTAGTATCACAGCAGACAAGACTAACATGTTTTTGCGAAAAAATATTTTCTGAGGGTGATCGATTAGTTGACGGCCGTCACGAAGTCATTTTTTCACCATAGAATCATAGTGTCATACAAAAGTTAGTTCTTCACAAACTTCTTGATTGATCTGTCTGATTAAAAGTCCATTTCATTCATAATGTCAGGAAGTACTATGTGTCTCCACTAAATTGGAGAGTTTTGTTTCTTAGTGTTCTTAACAATGCTTTATTAGCCTTTAGGCAAAAACAAGAAGTCAGTTCATGATTACATCTTCTTGGATTCTTCGTGTAAATCTGGATCTCATAACAGCGAATCAGCTGCTAGTTTTTTTCTAGCACAAAAAAGTCACATGTGACACATCACAGTCTGGCACACATGAACTGCATTTTAGCTACACAAGGATCTCAGATCAAAATTTTGTCTGTTCTACATTTTGATCCACCTCACTCTGCTGGTAGCCATAGTTCTCGTAACATTCACTCGATGATTCACTGTCGGGCAGGTCTTCGAAGAGCGGTCCCTTTTGTATGCAGTAAGCTGTGCTGTAAAAAACTGCAGATAATAGCAAGGTGATAATCGACAATCCATGAATCACAAAACGAAACTTTTCCTTGTCATAGATCCAGCACGCTCCAGTTTTTCCACATTCATCTTCTTGCCACAGAATGCAGGTGCTGTCAACGAGGGCACCGGAGATTAGTGGACCAGGAATATATGCTGAAAGTGCAAAACTGCTTAAAAATTTCAGTCTTAGAGCTTGTTTAACTCGAATTGATTTTAATTCTAATTTTAACACTGCATTGTGTGAAATCTAGTATTTGGGCAAAAGGCCTTCTGAAAGAAATCTAAAAATTGGACGAAAAGGTCTTCTGAAAGAAATCTAAAAATTGGACAAAAGACCTTCTGAGAGAAATCTAAAAATTGGACAAAAGGCCTTCTGAAAGAAATCTAAAAATTGGACAAATGGCCTTCTGAAAGAAATCTAAAAATTGGACAAAAAGGTCTTCTGAAAGAAATCTAAAAATTGGACAAAAAGGTCTTCTGAAAGAAATCTAAAAATTGGACAAAAAGGTCTTCTGAAAGAAATCTAAAAATTGGACAAAAAGGTCTTCTGAAAGAAATCTAAAAATTGGACAAAAGACCTTCTGAAAGAAATCTAAAAATTGGACAAAAGGCCTTCTGAAAGAAATCTAAAAATTGGACAAATGGCCTTCTGAAAGAAATCTAAAAATTGGACAAAAAGGTCTTCTGAAAGAAATCTAAAAATTGGACAAAAGACCTTCTGAAAGAAATCTACTAATTGGACAAAAGGCCTTCTGAAATAAATCTAAAAATTGGACAAAAGGCCTTCTGAAAGAAATGTAAAAATTGGACGAAAAGGTCTTCTGAAAGAAATCTAAAAATTTGACGAAAAGGTCTTCTGAAAGAAATCTAAAAATTGGACAAAAGGTCTTCTGAAAGAAATCTAAAAATTGGACAAAAGGCTTTCTGAAAGAAATCTAAAAATTGGACAAAAAGATCTTCTGAAAGAAATCTAAAAATTGGACGAAAAGGTCTTTTGAAAGAAATCTAAAAATTGGACAAAAGGCCTTCTGAAAGAAATCTACAAATTGGACAAAAGGCCTTCTGAAAGAAATCTAAAAATTGGACGAAAAGGTCTTCTGAAAGAAATCTAAAAATTGGACAAAAGGCCTTCTGAAAGAAATCTAAAAATTGGACAAAAGGCCTTCTGAAAGAAATCTGGACGAAAAGGTCTTCTGAAAGAAATCTAAAAATTGGACGAAAAGGTCTTCTGAAAGAAATCTAAAAATTTGACAAAAGGCCTTCTGAAAGAAATCTAAAAATTGGACAAAAGGCCTTCTGAATGAAATCTAAAAATTGGACTAAAGGCCTTCTGAAAGAAATCTAAAAATTGGACAAAAGGCCTTCTGAAAGAAATCTAAAAATTGGACAAAAGGCCTTCTGAAAGAAATCTAAAAATTGGACGAAAAGGTCTTCTGAAAGAAATCTAAAAATTGGACGAAAAGGTCTTCTGAAAGAAATCTAAAAATTGGACAAAAAGGTCTTCTGAAAGAAATCTAAAAATTGGACGAAAAGGTCTTCTGAAAGAAATCTAAAAATTGGACAGAGAGTCCTTGTGAAAGAACTTTGAAAATGTAATTAAAAGTACACAAATGCAAAGTACAGTTCTTGTTTAATCAAAGTTTCATGTTACTGAGATACAACCAAAGGAACTCTTCTGCAGTGGCATTTTCGATAATTTTGTTTAATTCATCAAGGATTTACAACTAGATCTACAGTTATCAAAATTAAATAGTAATGTATTAATACTTACTAAGAACACAAATAAGAACTCCCGAAAGAGCCAATGCTAGTGGCTTGTTGTCTTTTTCCACACTCCTAAAACCAAACAAGTTTGATGAATTTATATCCAAATCCAAGAACATGTATCACTTGACTATGCCTGGACCAGCACAATTTACTCATGTGTGACTGAACAGTTTACCCAAGCTTTCACGTTTTGGCTCATATATTGGATCCTTAAACGATCCTAGCATTTTAACTGTACTGTTGTCTGCGGCCCTATCCTAGATGTATGCCCTGCAAGTTTCATGAATTTATGTGCTCTCAATGCCTCAAATTCAATGAGTAACATAATGACTAAATCACTGTGTATGTGGGTTCTTTCTTCCACAAAACCAGAAAAATATTCTAGATAATATTATAAACATTAGAAATGTACTCATCTTGAAAACCTGTACCTGAACTGAATGACAACGCCAGCCACCTCCGCAGGTGTCCCAACCATGGAACTGACCATCATCAAGATAATGTACAAGACTAATTCTAAGTTACATGACACATTGCAGCGTTTCTCCTGGGCAGTTCCTGTTATATTTGGATCATCCGGGTCAGTGATGCACGCACAGTTATTGTATATCTGCAATTTACATGTGAGAACACATATTTGCTGTTTACAAAAGCACAAATAAAAATAATGACTTGAGGTTACAAGTGTAAAATTAGTTCCGTACTGTTAAAATGTATTGAGACGGTTTACAAGTTACCAGCCTTAAAGGAAAGCCGGATGATTGTGTAAACATTAGTTCAGAATAAAGAACGCTCTAAAATATTGAAAACTACAATAGCTTTTTTGAAATCAAAGCTTAGATTAAATAATAATTACCTCGGATACTCGAATTTCAGTAAACTTTCAAAGATACGCGCAGCTCAGTGAATCTACTAAGATTGGCAATGGTGCCTTTTTGTCAATTCGAGTGGTCGACAAATAGGAGGCGGTACCGTGATAACCATGATCATGAACTGCTGTGTTAGTTTCATGACGTCATATGACGTAGAGCCAATTTTTCGTGACATTACGTGTTTAAGCAGTAACACTTACGCAAACACGCTTGACGCGCAAGGGAAGATGCCTGCCATTGCACAAACTGTGGTTAGTTTGTGACGTAAGCAATAGCTGTGTTCAGTTACCGTTAATTAACTTTCTAAGCTAATTATTCAAATATAAGAAACAATTGCTAACTTTTATAGGCAAGAAAGTGTACATTTTGGACAGCAAATTAAAATGAGATTGAGTCTAAACAATCATCCAGTTTTCTTTAATGTTCCCAAAATGCAATTTCTTTTTCATTATAGCTCATTCACGTTTTGACTAAATATGAGAAAACTCTTTGGACCCATGCAGACATGCAATTTTAAATTGCGCAACTGTTGGTATTGAGTTTGAAGGAAGACGTTGTTTGTATTTGCGCATTATTAATTGACAAAAAGACAAAGAAATTCTGGAAATATTGATCGCACCTAATAATTAGCCAGTGATTAATGAAAGGACAATTCTCAAGCTCTATAATATTATAACGACTTACGGGCTCACTCTAGTAATTCCTTAGTTATTATCGGATAAGTCCAAATAGTTTTGACGAACTTTTGAGTATTGGACAATATTGGACAATTTATCACTTATAGGAACATTAGCTGGAGAACACTCTGGAAGAGGAGCATCCCTCAGTAATTTATGGTACTACATCATCGTTAGGGTTAGGGCAGCAGCGTGCTTAAAATTTTCTCGCTAAAACCAATAAAATTTGCTACATTCCATTAAAGCCCTGATGCACTAACAAGCAGTGGGCAATAGAAACGTGTTCATTGCACCGAGTTGTGTTTGCTTTTCGATTTAAAAATTTGCATTTTGATCTAAATTTTCTGAATTTGTCACTGATTTTCTTGAAAGATAGTAGCAGAGATGGTAACAATGATTTATGTTCATTAATTTGCATTTCTTTTCTCTTTTTTGTGTGTTTTGCAGTGCCTTTCCAAAAGATTCTGCTTTTATCTCATGTTTAATTATTGTGTTCTGATTAAAAGTTGCACAATTAAAAACTTTGTCTGAGCGCTCTCATTAAAAACAGTACATTACAAAACAGTTGCACAACTAAAGTGTTTCAGCCCAGATTGCAATAATTTTTAATTGCACGATTTTTAGTTGCATATTTCTGTCCACTTTCATGGGCTTTAGTTATTTAAAGATTCTGCAATTTTTAATTTTGCAACTGAAAATTGCATGTCTGCTCTGGGCCTTACAGTTCAGAGTGAGTTCAAACAAATTTCAGTACCAGTTATATCATATTTAACATTACTGGTCGTTTTACACTTACCAGAGTATCATCTAATGATATGCTGCTTGTACAGCCTGCATGACAACTGCTAAAATATGTCTTATTGTCGATGCCGCAAACTGGTGAATACGAGAGCTTGTTGCAAAGGCAGTTGACATTACAATCCATTGTTACGTTCAGCCTGTTTAAAACAACAAAAACCACTGAATCACACATTATTACTCACTGCCAATAGTAGGCATTTAATTTAAGCATTTGCAGCTGACAATGCTGATGCCACTTCTCCTTTCTGTGTTCATACCCTTGACATGTGTGGAGTGGACAAGACTGAATGAATTCAGATCCAAATCTGCGGGGGCGATCGTGTTTATCACTTGACTGTGACTGGTTCAGTTTGTCAAAAACTGTAGATTATTATGCTTCATCTGTGACTGACCAGTTATGCATGAGCTTGTAGCTAATTATCACCTGCCTGGTGCAGTTTACTCACAATTTCTGTAACTAGATAGTTTGTAATAATTTTCACATTTTGATTCCCGTCTTGGGCCTTTAGTGATCTGTTTAGCCATACTATTGTCTAAGCCCTTACCTCCGGGTTCTACCCCAAAAGCTTCATGACTCTAAGAACAGTAGTTTAATAGTTATTAAGGTTCGTATTATATAATAATCGATACCTAACGCAATAATAAAATGAAAAATCAAAGTAGGAGCTTCTGTAAACTCCAGTGCACATAGATTAGGAATGTTGTTTGGAAAATATGGGGCATACAATTGTAAATCAGAGGTTGTCATTACGACAGTGCCGCTATTCATCAACTTTCCCATTTTTGCAACTTCCACTCCAATTAACTTTACTTAACTAGTAAAAAATAGCTCTCTAGAGATTCTCAGTCTTCCCACTTGCTGTGCTAAATTATTGTTTTGTAGAGTCTTTCTGTTGAAGAAACTTGACCAACTGGAGAACACATGAACAGAAATTTGAGGTTCCTGATTTTTACTTACATGCCGGTATCGGGGTCCTGTTCTCCTGCATAGTCGAGTTCTGTACAGCCAATCAGCATCATTGGAACATACATCAAGAGAACACTTAGAACACAGATGAGGATCATAGTCAGTCCGCCTTTTGGTAGCATTCGATATCTGCGCATGATGAAACCCCCGAGTAGTAAACCAACACACATGAATACTCCCCATGCTCCTGAAAAAAATGATAGAGGAATCAGTATGGTATCGGGTTTAGAGGGTTGTAAAAGTTACCCAGTTTTAGGAACTAGTTCCACTTCCTGGCTATCTGGCAAGAATAGGAACTAATTTCAGATTCAAGTTCCTCAGTGGAAAAGGGAACTAATTCAAGTTCCTAGTTTCTTCAACTTCTTGGAAAAGGAACTAGTTCCAGTTCCAAAAAATGGCTACTGTTTCGTGGCTAATTATGAACAGCGACATCCAAAGCTGATGATCATCCCTGTATTTACAAAAGATTACAAAGATCAGTCATGTAAGGTGAAAGGAGATCTGACAGCTAAATCATAATTTTATAAATGCTCATATGAACTTAGATGTTACTGTAACACTATAAATGCAAGTTTTCAAAAACGAATGCATAACTCGTGATACAAAAGTAGAAACAACAAAATAAGGCTGAACGCCTTTGACTACTCCCATCAGGACAGGGTGAGATATATTTAACCACGCGCAGACATGATTTTAGAATTCTACTCTGGATATGTCTATGCCCAGCCGAAGTAAGATCATTCCGGAAGTCAAGGAAGATCAGTAATTACAATTAATTATTAATCTTCAATTCAATTCAAATTCGTTTCTTTAATGGATTGCTGATTAATAGTAGCTGACTTGATAACCAATTACTGGTTTTTCACTACCCTTTGGTCCTGCACCCCCGAACACTTTCCTTTATGCATAATTTATCCTGGTTAATTATTAATTATAGCAATTATAGTCTATTTGTATTCTGGTGTAAATGAGGAGATAAATAAAAAATGTCTCTATGTCTGTGTATATAGATATTGGATACTAGATCAATTATAACTCTGTTCTCAGTTATAGTCACCCGATTTTCTGAATTAATAACTTTTTGTGTTGTCACCAAGTAAAGTGTCAACAAGAGCACATCAGGCTGTCAGGCTGAAATCAAGAGTCTTACCTGCAGCTGCTGAAGCGGCTGAAGCTGTCAAATGAAATTGAACCTCAAGATACTTCGGTAGGAAGAGAAAGTAAGCGACTAGCGTGTAAACTTTGAAACAGATTCCTAACGTAACACACATGTAGACCACATTGGTGAACAGCTTGCATAATCTTCTAGCTAATTCTGAAAAAAAACAGAAGTGAAAAGATTGGCAAAGCGAGTTCGTTAAACCCGAAACATGTTGTACACACGACAAAAAAGATTGTAACCAGTCTTCGCTCTCGCGAAAACCTGTTTTTTGGTTCAGAAGTATGTTCCAGTGATGAAAGAAGGAGCATGGATCTTATCTTGAATTTGTAATGCACTGATCAGCAACATGTGACCTTTCTAATTAGAAGGTTTGGTTGAACACTCTTAAGTTCAATTTTGTTTCAGAAGTTAGAACCGAGAAGAAACCAAAGTATTCATAAAGTAGTTGGCAAAAACTTAGTTGAAATTTGCATTAAGCTACAATAATTGGTGGCAAAATTAATGATAATAATCACATTAATAGCAATGGCAATAATCATGGCACTGTTCATGAGAAGGTAATGATGATCAAAATGACTGTGGGGTGAATTGCCATGGAGTGCAATAGCAAGGGTATTAGTAGCTAGCAGTAGGTAAAATGAGGTGGCACCCATCAGATAATCTTTTTTTGCCCTAACGTTTGTACTGTTTTGGATTTTTTCACAAGTGAAGGGATAACTGAAAACAAACTAGTAGTTTAGTTAGATTTATAGTTAAATTATGCTGCCCTATCTTTACCTTTTGGATGTGATTTAAGATACTCTAGCATGTTTATTGTGTCATTCTCTTCAGTTGGTGACGTTTCGGCAGTCTGTGAGGGTAAAGTTCCATTAAGTTCTTCACCTGAAGAAATATTCTTCTTAGATAGTTTTGGTGACAATGTTGCTAACTTGTCAGTCGCAGCAGCAGCTGCATCTGCTGCTTTGCTTTCAACCCCAGTCGGACCATAATTTGTTGATTCATATTGAACTACTTGCTTGTGCTGTTCTGGTGCAAAACCCAAAATGTCGGACTTTTGTTTTGGCACAACATAGATGTCCGTCGCTCTGCTGTCAACACCAATTAGACCATTGCATGTCGGTTCATCATATTGCACTTCTTGCTTCTCTCCTTCTGATGTAATACCTGGAATATCTGATTTTTCTTTGGGTACAATGTAGACATCTGTAGCAGGACCTTCATCATTCTTGATGCTAGCTGTGCATTTGGCTTCTTCCACATCATCTAGACGGCGTTTTCCTGGTAGGTGAACAGGAAACGAGGCAGCAAGTGGGAATGTTAGAAAGGTAATGATAAAGAACACAATTGGCCCGAACCACCATGCTCCTATCCATTTGGGATCTGACGGATCAAGATCTGTGTCCGCTGAAAAAATAAAATTAGGATAATCATAAAAATGGCACAAAAAAGAAACTGCAGCATGCCAACATCTCATTATACAACAAGAAATCAACCTTGCTTCATCTAGCCAAGACCACTTAATGCAAATGGTCTTGCTATACTAGATGATGACCAGGGCCTATTTCAAGGGGGGGAAGTGGGGATACTTCCCTGGGGCCTCACCCTCCAGGGGGGCCTCGCGCCAAGGTAACATTATTTTTTTTGCTTTATGCGAACATACTGCATAACTCCTTATTTTCTCTTCGAAAATGCTTCTCCGGCGTTCTAGCACTTCAAAAATTTTCTGGGTGCCAACCATGGGCCCTGATGATGACTGCCACATAATTTTTTACAGCTTAGACAATTTAGTGCAAACGGTCTTGGATTTGATAAAAGATGTTATCTGTCACACTGTTACTCAAGTCACTATGTTACATCTATGAGTTTCATGCTATGTATTTGACCTGGATCATAACGTAAATTAAAGCAGTAAGGTGAACTAGCATTTTTGCAGGAAGTGAGGCCAAGCTTGGTCAATGGTCAACTTGCAGTTTACTGTCTCACAGTATTTATTTGAGTGTATAACTGAGTGTATTTTAGAAATGAAACGTTACTCTTAAACTATAATTTCTAGAACAGTGGTACATTTTGCTCTGTATCTTTTTTGCGCACGTGTAAGGAAAATTAAACAGACTACGTATGCTTCTTTGACTTCTTTCCCTGTTGTTACAGGTAGATCATTAAAAATTACAGTGAACACTACTCTTAAAACACATTACAGGTCAAATCAGATATTATTATAGGGCCCGTATCTCCTTCGTTTACATAAGAGTGCACTAGCACTTACGTACAAGTACTGTTTGTGTTAAAACTGAAAACATTAAGCTTACTATCTACTTTAACTTTGCCATACAACTGAACCTAAGATAAGCAAGTTACTATTATGATTCTATCATGAAATGAAAAAAGTTTATGTAAACAAAATGGAGGATAAGTGATAGGGTATTACGAGTCACTAACCGGAAGGTGCTGTTTGATGCACGAGTCTTATTGGCGCAATTTTTCCATGTCGCGCAGCCTTTGTTTCCTTTTTTGCCTACTCAATGATTCAATGCACTCTTTGACTCAATAAACTGAGCAGCTTAGATGAAAGATTTAAAATGACTTGAATTTGCACTATGGTGACTAATATTGTATTTTCAAGTGGAAGGTACATAAATTATAAACCATTAAGACGCAATCATAAGCTCTCCCGTCTTTAGTAGATTTGACTTGGCGGCCTTCCATCCGCAATTCCATGCATGGAGTGTCATGCACACAAATTAAAATAGATGTAATTGGATGTAAGATGTGAGTGTACATATGAACACATACAGATACATAAGACTGCTCTGTACGTGTTTCTATGTACACTGCCAGAAGCTATAAGCCAGAAGCGTCTCCGAAAACGTCGGTTCGTTTTCTTTCCTTAAACTTGTACAAAATTTAAAACGTCCACGTATCCATTAATTATTTTAAAAATTATAATCTCTCCTGGATGAGAATGACTAAGCATAAGCTGTTGTTTCTTTCTTTTTACTTGTGACGAGAACTTTAATAATTGGCCATTCAGCTTTTTACAGATATCGTGTCCTATTTGGGAAATTACCATCACATTGTTCACAGAACTGCATGATAAATTATTGTGGTGAAACCAGAATGTAATTAGTTATCAAGAATTATTTTCTGAGCCGAGATACTAGTTTTCTGCATGGTAGAGATGTTTTAATCACATGCAATTGTGACAGATAAAATAGCATTGCGAAGGTCACTCATCCAGTTACTAACTAATCTGCATTCCTTAATTTTGCAGCCAAAGACACTGCAGCTGCTCAGTTATTCGCTTAACCCTTGTATCTACTCAGCTACTCCCTGCGTGTTAACTCGTGAACGGCCTCTAATCCGTCTAGATCTTTGCTCAAAATTATGTCGTTCTAATAAGAAATGAGCTACGTCATCCCACATTTTTGTAAATGAAAACAGGATGATTTTTCATATCCTGCTCTGATCTGAAGTATGGTAGAAAGTGTACCATTTTAACACCTATAATAATGCCAAAGTATAACGGGCAACAAGTGAAACAAACTATGACGTCAGAAGGAACATATATTTTAATGGCAGAAACCACGAGCGTGTTGGACATAAGTGTGGGAAAGCGAAACTTGAAGTACGATTCTACTGTGTATCATTGACTAAGATACATAAAAATTGAACAAATTTATGTTTAAAAATGCAAATTCCACGCTTGCCGCTGATTTCACCACGAAAGTGTGCTACCTTAGAAACGAACTGATAAGTACAGCGCGTGTTTTTGTGAAAGGCAAT
Organism: Tubiluchus corallicola; assembly: GCA_030141605.1. Classification (NCBI taxonomy): domain Eukaryota; kingdom Metazoa; phylum Priapulida; class Priapulimorpha; order Priapulimorphida; family Tubiluchidae; genus Tubiluchus; species Tubiluchus corallicola. Next base: position 135,511 of record JAQGDQ010000390.1, read on the forward strand.
TCCGAGATGTAAGCGCTGTGTCCATCAACTAGCGAATGGCGCAATGCATATAACAGGGCGCGAATTTGAAGCAAAACTTCAGAGATGACAGTTCACGTAAGCCACTCTTAAAAACAATTATTCTCTTTCAGTGTTTTGTGCAAACATCCAAAAAAGTAGAGGTGAATTTGACCTAATTAATCTTTTAGAACATCACTTTTCCTCTAGTTACAAAGGCTGTCCTGCCCAACAATGTAGAAGAAATTTCAGGCGGTTCGACGTTAGTTGATCATAGCTGTTAGAACAAGAAGGCAGTGATTTTATTCACTCTTGCAATGGAATAAAAATTGATATTCAGTAGCCGATTGCACTCTATGCCTACAAACATCTCAAGTAGTAAGTAATCGTTAATCAAAGGGTTAACTTTTTTATCATAAGATGTTTACTATTTTATCATAGCGTGTGCCAGAACCAGTCTAACACCGCAAACAACGTTGGCAAATAAAACAGCACTACGTAGAGTACATCCGCTAGGTTGCTGTGTTCAGAATTGGCAGTTCGCGAGGTGAAGATTATTGACATGAACTTTAATAGAACTTCAGAGAGCAACATAACAAAGAGGGAGTCACCGCGCGGTTTCGTGAAGTTGCATCATCTCCTTGCATGAAAAAATGAAGCCCCGAATCTCGCTGCGTTTTGAAGAATTAAATTTCACACACGCGTAAAGGAAAAGGCTAATTGTAGTACGCTGTTTTAAGCCACTTAGACTTAAACGCCGCGCGTAGGCACACTATTTTAAGAACCAATTACGCACGCGCTGTGAACGAATTAGATTCTATGAAGGAGTTTTACGCGGCACACGCTTTTCTTTGCGTTAGACGTGTGAACGAAAATTTCGAATACGTAGCGACAAGTTTCGATTAAACACAAGCTATTATTTAGCAAGCAAGAGATCGAGTTGCCTCTTTTAGATGTAACTTATTCTTCTTTAATTCTGTCGTAAAACCTATGTTCAGTCAGTAAGTTCTACAATTGTTCAGTGAAAAATGACAAGTCAGCGATTTGACATCCTAATGACTGTCTAATGACAAATTAAAATTTTACTGCTTCCTATAATAAATGAATGTAATATGTCCCAATTTTATCGTAACGCTAACGATGATAATTAGTTTAAACATAATTTATAACAGAATTGGATCAGGCAGTTGCAAAACATGATTTAAGATCCTCACCATAGCAAACTGTATACATTATTTACGAAACATTTACACAACATAATTAGCCTATGAGGCGATGACAGCACTCCTATCCTATTTGTCTGGTTGAAAGGAAAGAACTAAAGATGAGGACTTAAGGAGCAAGGAAAAAGGAAAACGCACAAAAAAGAAGAAGAGAAGAGCAAATCGAAGGAAGAAGAAAAATCGAGAGAAAAAATTTAACTAAGAAGTAAAATAATAACCAAACGAAGAAATGGAAAAAAATGATTAATAGATAATAATTTATAAGCAAATGAAAAAACAAATAATTTTTTGTTACTTTTTAAAAGAAAAAATAATGTTCTCGTGAAACTGGCATTTGTCATCATTTCTTGTGATAGTTATAACAGCATTAATTATTTTTATCAATTAATGCTAGTGTATTTTTTCGAAATAAGCATTTTTTTGAAATTTCGTTTGTTCGAACTTTTAAAGAAAGTAACGGTCTTTCCAGAGTCATGATGATATGCAGGAGTGTAACCAGGTTCTAGGTTAGGGGAAGCAACTATAAAAAATACGCCGTGACATATGAAGCAATTGTTTGTCTATGCCACAGCAGACAGTACGTATATATTACTGCGACAGGAATATATTATGATACATGTAATTAGATATGGGGAAATTTGATCATTGATTCAATCAAGGCAGGTTTATCAAATAAAGTAATGAATCAAGAAAATTCTTCCAAAGCCACGCGATTAAAGGAAATAAAAAAGGATTCGACTTTTGTCACCCAGATAAACGAAAGGGTTAGAAAAATTGCTGAAAAGGCACCAATTTTGAAAAATGCGCTCGGGAGAAGCGGTTGCTCCCCTTGCTCCCTTATTAGCTACGCCACTTATGATATGCCTTCATTTCCCTATTCCTTATTGATCTTTATAACTTATTCCCTATTTCTTATTGATCTTTATAACTTTTTGTTTAATAAAAATTGTTTTTTCTAATTTGTCTCTTTTGTAATACCATCGCAAAAGGTAACTTGACCGTTCAACCCTCCACCCAAGCACGTACCGCACGTCGCGGTTAACAGTGTTTAGACTTTGGTCAGTTTTCGTAAACAACCAACATGATCATATAATTGCAGTAATGTTATAAAATCCACTAACATTCAAAGTGCAAAAGCATATGCGGCCCACTGTGAATGTGAACAACGTGCCGCCCTGCTGGATCCACCACGCCGCTTGGTCGCTGCGGTCGCTGCAATCATTATGTAAACGTGTGCGGTTACACCTTAGGGTGTATAGACTGACACTTTTGTGCCTAGAAAATGCAGTATCATACATAACGTGTGGTGATGTGGGTATTCTATAGCAAAGCGACGATAAATCTGGAATATTCAAAATATGCAGTATCATCCGTTGGCATTCGCGTCCATGTGCATGCGCCCTTAGGAAGTTTCAATACGCTTTTCGCATGTTGTAGATCTTTGACTTTCCTTTGTTAATAACATGACTGACGTGTTTACATGTACTTTAAACTCTTATCTTAATTCCGTGTGGGCGTTACCAGATTGTAACGTTAGCGATCGTTTTTAACATTAACTAATTTGATTGCTTATATTAATATAATTATGTTAATAGCAATACATTAATTAATTAAAATATTGTAAGCTTTGTTGATAATTTCCTGATTCTCAAGCAAAAGAACCCTGAATTTTAAACAATACATCGAAATAACTTTGAAACACTTTAAGACGAAATTTTTCGTCATAGTCTAGCGACGAACTTGAATTTAAAATGTAAATTTAAAATTTGCCGCGATTTTGCATATGAATGTCACTGTTATACAAAAATCTTCACTATAGGAAACACGTGCTAGTCAATTGGGAACATTCCTGCAAATGAAAAATTTTCCCCAAGGTGACGTTACCACTATCTCGGAAGTGGTGCTGACAAGAAACTGGCAAAATTGTGTCTAGTTTTTTGCTGGGTTACTGCTGTGTTTCTAAGTCTTGAGGACTGATTTCGTTCATTTTATAATTCTGCCCACCCAGGGTTATAATAGATGTAACGGGTATATGGTGATGGTGATGGTGATGATGATGATGATCACGACGACGATGGCGGTGACGACGATGATGATGATGATGATGAAGAAGAAGAAGATGATGATGATGATGAAGAAGAAGAAGAAGATGACGATGATGATGATGGTGATGATGGTGAAGTACTGGAGAATTATTAATTTTCAAGTTTCTAAGCTAAATTTAATTATAAGATATATTCTTGTCAATATTATAAGCACTAAAATGTACATTTTAGATCATACGTCAAGATAGGGCACACAGTCCAAAAAACTGTTCTCTTTTCCTTTAATGAAACAGCTTAGTTTAATAAATCACATAAATACGAGAAACGTGCTGTTATACCAGATATATTCTATTCACTGTGCCAGTGGTTTGTCAGCATGCTTCCGATAATAACAGTGGACCAGTGGTAACGTCATCTTGGGCACAATTTTCCAATGGCAGGAATCTTCCTCACTGACAAGCACACGTTTCGTTAAGCGAAGATTTTTGTATGACAATGACAAAGCGAAGTTGAGAATATAATGTGTTTCACAGTGTTGATATATTTCGGCTTTGCAAATCAGACAACAGTTATAACAAACCTATATAATGTAAGGCCCTTAAATACGTCAGTTAGTTTAGAATATAACTATTATTATATTACGGTTTTTATGGAAAGCTACACCTGTACTTACTGAATGGTTCTACGTAGATGCTCAGGGAGAATGAAGAAAGGAGAAGACCAAACGCTGGACCAATCGGCCGCGCAGTAGACAGGATTCCTGAAAAACACGTAAACACACATTACAACAAATTAGGATTTGAAGAAAAGTGTGAGAATCGCATTGATGCCCACCACAAACTAAATTCTCTGTTTATACTCAGCGTGTCAGGTTAAACCTTGGATTGTAGTTATGCCAACAGGAGCTTCTTACAAGCAACAATAACAAACTCTGCAAAGATTTGCAGGTGCCACGTTTTAGATTTTTATGGTTTTCCCCAGTTTTGTAATTGTGGAATCATTGTACATTCTTCATTGTTGTTTGGCCGACTTTAAATAAAGATTATTATTATATTGAATAATTATGTATTATAGGGGCTAGAGTAAACTGCTAACCAGTTGTACAGCTCAAAAAGCTCAAAAAGCTTTTTGCCGACTATCAATACAAAATAAAAATTCTATACTACATAACAGACACTACTATTACAGCGGTTTTACCCTAAATATCACGCGCCAGCAGAATAACAACCATTTTTAAGCAGCATCGAAGTCGCGACCTCCCAGACGGAAAGCGGACAGCTAGTGAACAAGTTATCTATACTGTCTGGTCGATATCACTGGCTTTGATCGCTTTTTCCCGCTTAGAATACTTCTCAGATAACTTGTGTCAGGTATTTCTAATTCCACGTTAAATTGCTCACAATAAATAGTTTGACGTTTTGGTTATGTCTTTGCTAAACGTTTATATCATTGGTGACGACCAATAAGAACCAATACCGCATTTCCTGTATTGAGGCCCTCGATGGGGTCCACAGAAAAATACAATGTAACAGATACGGGATAAATTCAGTGACACAAAAATTGTGGTAATATTAGTTGGTAATTTCCTGTGCCGATATCTCAATATCTTGTGAAACTATTTTCGTTCTGTTTTGCAGTAGTAATGTCTTGACTGTAATGTATGTAGGAATGGCATTATTCATGGCTAAGCTAAACTAGGTAACGCTTTATTAAATTCACTCTTCTAATTTATGAACATAGTACTCGTTAGTGTGAAAAGATCGTCACGTCATAGGTACACCAGTACATTTGTAATGACGTCATAATGGGTACTATTTTATACTCACCTACGTACCACGGTGCATCACTGCTTCGCTTCAGGTTATCATCGACATATGACAACCCCAAGGTGAAGAACGTAGTGCAGCCCACCTGTTGCAATGATATACCTGCCAGTATAAGCAAATAAGCAATAACGTTCGATCTATCTCCGTCATTACAACTACCCGGATCTGACGTAGGATTGTTCTCTGAACAGAATTCCGCTTTATTCTGCAGTTCGTCTCCAAACTCGAGGTCCAGATTAGGAGCGGCAAAAAGACTTCTTGACGTCACGATTCGGCTTGCGTATTCCGACGAGTCGCCCGCGCCGTAAATGAAGTGAGGCAGCGCAGTGAGAAACATGCCGCATCCAGACAGAAACATGCCTGCCGCGATGCTCCTGGGTTTGTTTCCACGTCCATAGTGTGCGGCAAATATGACGAATATCGTGTACATGACGGTACCAGCTGACATGAGAAACCCCGATTTGCTGCTGGAGAACTGAAAACGTTTTTCTATTGTGGTAATACATCCTACCATATAACCAGCAAAACCGTCTGAGGCAAAAAATATGAAACACAGCACCGCAATGAAGTATTTGATTTTTGCGTATTTTTGCAAGTAATTTGGTCTGAAAGAGAGAACTCCGCATCTTGTCCTGTCTGTGCCGTCTTCTTCCATGCTGTTATAAATATCTGAATCAGCTGAGGGTTTAAGTACAAGCGCGAAATTCGGTAATTTGAAAACCGAAGTTTTTTAACCTTTTCATTAAACGATGAAAAACAGCTGCTTGCTCAACTTCTCCGCACGATATGTCACGCACAAAAAGACCTTTCTGTTCTTGGTACTGAAACAATTTTCATACAGTAAGGTAATTTATCTTTCCTCATATTAGGCTAATAGTAGCTTCAAATAAATCTAGATTACTCAAATCTCTAAAGCACAACAAAGGCTTGGATGAATCAACTAATGTTATATGCTTAGCTGCACCAAAGCACTGACATTTCAACACTGTATTTACCACACTTTTTATGCAATAGTGCATCGCGTCAAACCTTTTGTCAATATGTGATAGTACAAAGGTTGACTTCGAAGACTTCCAATTTACTGGGCGCCATCATTATTCAAACGCAGGGGTGTCGTCACCTTGGCGTAGGATGAGCACTATATGTACAATATCGCTGTACAACTGACTATAACAGTGACACAGTTTTTCCGTTGTTGAGCGATAAACACTATAATTATTAAGTGAAAGTGAAAGTAGGTTTTCTACGCACACTGTACAAGATTTAAACTCTAGCTGACATGCCACAGACAAAGAGATGCGCTGCCTGAATGAGAACTCAGGAGTGAATTTGAGGTCATGCGTATTGCTGAGTACTAGGGGTGGCCTCGGCTCAAGACGTGGAGAATTAAATAAACCAATCGACCTTATGATCACATATCAGATATTATCACAGTCAGAATCGAATTTACTTTCTCTTGTGAAATGGAACAATGCATTGGCTGTTATCCGTAATTCAGATGAATTTTAGGCATAAAGTTTGATTCACACGAACGGTACTTTTAAGCGATAATTTCCCAGCAGAACTAATGATGAAGTTTCTTCACTCGTGTACATGGTAAGCGCGTAGCGCTAATCAGGCAAACGAATAGTTGATTAGTCCAAACAAAAATTGCACTGCAGCATTAGTATGCGGTGAACTTTAACTATGCATAACAACTCGAAGATTTTTTCTACATAATTAAAAGACCCATCAAAAAGTATAATTATGTCGCAGTCTGTTTGTATTATGTCTTAATGTCCACAAGCCAATGCTTCTCTTGTCGTCAAGAGCGAAAACCGTTCAAAAGCATTATTGATATACGCTTCTCACGATACGATGCTTACTGCACTGGTGCTTGGTAACCTATTGTCGTAAAGTTCGATTCATAAATGCACACATTAAAACACGTTTAATGTCGTATAACACAAGCAGCGGTTGTCCAGGTTACTATTGTCCAAGTTACAGTAGATAGAGGGCGGTAATTCTGTGCTTCTTTTCCAACATAATTTCCGGGTTTTGAAAGGCTGTTCCCAATAGTCAGGAAAGGCTGTTTTGCAACGGAAGTACGATCTTCAGACTAGGACGTCGCTACAACTACTTGGAAGGATATAGACGTAGCACTGTCACTTCAAATAGAGTACATGTACCTTCATCAGCATAAATTTAGTGTACGCTACAGTACTCAAACATTCTACTCACCCGGTGAAATTTAAACTCACCAAATGTTGTTGGTGATTTAATAAATTCTCAAGTTTAATTCTGTAGGAAACTTCCTCTCTTGTGAAGTTTTTGCATCAACAAAGATCGTAGGCCTATTTGCACCCTGGACACACGTGCACTTAACATATGATTCATGTTAGGCTTATGATGCTGACAGTTAGGAGGGTAATTTCAGTGAAGTGAACAGGAAACCCTTCTGACAGTTTCACCTAGAGGCAGCGTTCTCAAGTGCAAGCATATTTTTGTTAGTAGTTTGTTTATTAGCGTGTATAAAGCGCAGTTCGTTACACTCGTAAACATGCACCAATGCGGCCATAAACTTTTAGGCGTGCTAAAAAGCTGGAGAGATGAATCTATAGAGGTGCAGCGATACAAAATCCTCATGTGCGACAGCGGTTATACGCGCGGTTGATCAACGCTGAGGGTAGTAACGCGCAGTATACGCTTTGCATGCGTTCATACGAGCAGGCAAAAATCAATAAAAGCCCTCCCTACCGACGCCGCATATTTTGTCTGCTACTGGCTCACCATTACCGAATTTACCGCAGTTACCGGATCATCACACATTTCGGATGGATACATGTGAACACAGCCTGTGGAGGTGCACATTAAGGTGAACCCACATAGTGACCACCGAACTAGGAAGTATCCGTTAACCTTCTTAATGCGTGAATGATTGTGGCTAACATGAAATAATTTTCAAACAGGAAACAACCGCTAACAGATTAGAAAAATAAACAAGACAGATTAAAATGGATGCGGGAGAGACACAAAGAGTAAAATTACTACTTACATATGTCTGCAGAAATACAAATGTTTTGAAAAGTCAATTTTCATTAATCTTTGTCTAAATAATTTCCCGGAGGCGGCATTTACCAGTGGAGCCCCATTTGTATGTTCACGAAGAGAATTACAGTACTTGACAACTCGTCATTGTCATTGGCAACGACTGTTGAGCTAAGACGATACAGATCAATTTTCATAAAATCTGTGGCAATAACCCCTAGAAATTCTTAGAGCATTGCTAAAAACTTAATTTCTGTCCAAGTCATTTTCCCTATGAATAATATTTTAGCACATTTTTAGATCATAATGAATTCTTCTCTCTTCTAATAACAACATATTTAAAGCTAAAAGTCAGTTAGCGTAAGACACAGCAGTAAATCCACACCTAGCATAAAATCTTCTGGTGAAATACCTTTGCCCATTTTCAATAAAGGCGATATCTCTCATTAGATGGAGACACCATACTGGCGCACAATATTCCTCAATAGGTCGAACCTAAGCTTTAAAAGCTTTAAGCAAAACGTCTCTATCTGTTGTACACTGAAAACAACGAAAGATCGTGCTTGTTACACGATTTGCTTTAAAATGAATTTTCACGACAATGCTCGCTAAGTTTAAAAGACAAGAAAAGGGGTACATGAAGTAGGCTCCAGAAAAATCTCCTTAAAAATTATACTACTTTACAACAATTTTCTGCATATATCGTACTCGTGTTGAAAGGATTTCTGTTTGTCTTCATTTTAAATCTCCCGCAATACTGTTCCGACGGCGCCATTGGATGACGAAACTATGCCACGTAAATCAGGGGAAGAAAAATCAATGTTAAATTATGTCCCAAAAAAACTTTCCATGCAAATCTATATTATTTAGTTTTTCGCTTACCTACTGGAAGGACTTATGTAACTAGAAAATGTTTTCACCAATAGGTAAAATGTCGCTGACTCACCCTCCAGGGTGCAGCACTCACTAACCAAAAACGTATTTTTAACCTTACTGACAGGATACAGCAATTTAAAATTTTACTCAGTTAGTGACATGTGCGCTACGAATGCTTTGATTATTTTTTCAAAGTTTACACAATGTTATCTAAACTTGTTTCAATTGACCTGTCGTTAAAATGACTGCGCTTAACGGTCATCGCGGGAGTTTAAATTTACATGTTTTATACAGCGTTACTGCCAATTGAAGCCTTGTATATAAAAAGGCAGTATGTAAGTGATTTAAAATTTCAAGGGGAATTTTCCCAGCTTTATGTATATGGTGGGTTTTCTTGTATTTTAAGATTATTTGATACAGTAATACCTAAATCATGATAAATTTTAACAGGTATCGAATTCCACAGAAAAAAGGCCTGAGCGAAAAAACTAAATTTACTAGCGGTTGTTGTGCTTATAGACTACAAAAGTATACAATTTGGTAAACCTAGTTCTCAAAAAAGTGAAATTTCAAGTTATACACGTATTCAATTAAGTGGCAAGTAGATGGCAGCACAAATGTGTTTCATACAACAACAATTTCTTTAGCATTAAGGTTCTTGAAAAATCCTGCAAAGGCACGTAAGGTCATACAGCGTATAGGGTTAAATTTATTGCCATAAAGATGAAATACATGCAAGATGTGATACAAATAAAATCATACAAGTAAAATAGCAATTATATGTAATATATAATGTATATAATTACATATTACATGTTGTCAAGAACGAGAGCTTTGATGCACGTAATGTACTTGCCTTTTTCACACAAGTAAAAATAGCAATAAATTTCACTATAAATAAAACAAAAAATGTTGTAATTAATTAAAGTATAAGACAATTTTAATTTTATGATACACTTGCATTAAAATCTGTACTAGTTCATTTTAATGTTTAACTCTTTTCGTACTCATAACGCAAATACTAAAAAAGGTATATAAACTAGGCCTACATACAAATAAGTGTATACGTAAGATTCACGAGTGTTGTACATTCGGTAAATGCTAGTGAAAGGAAGCGTTCTTGTTTATCCTGTTCGTCGGCGAAAAGTTGCATCAGTGTAAGAAATTCCGAAACGAATTTTATGAAAAGCGTAATGGTTTCGTAAGCAAATCTAACTTATATTTTGGTTGTTTGCGTAAGGGGTATCGTGTTGTTGAATGTTGTAACCAAAAGTGGTGTGAAATAGGCTTGAATAAGTCATATCATACTGCTCTACAGCGTAAGCCAGATGACTGACCTTGGAAAGAAAAGTCTAGTAGTGAACCGGTACAGGTGTCATAGCTTTTGTACTCAAGCTAAAGCTGTGAAAGTGCTTTCTTCTGAAGAACCACAGTCTGTTGGTTTAAAGTCTGAAGCGATTGTTAGTGATGCTGACGAGGAAGTAAAGAATAAGTTCTAGCCTACGTTAGTTACGAAGTAACTAATAAGTTCTACTCCTACGAAGCAACTAGTTGTTAGCTATGTAAAAGAAAGCGTTTCTGAAGCCACAAAGGTATTTCCGAAAATAATAGATCATCTACAGAAATGCTTCCTGCAACGGATAGATGTTCGAAAAAAATGTGATTCTTTGAAATGTGATTTAGAACCCGTAGTGCCTAAAGTGAATTGTACTAATTCTCCTCTTGTCATTCCTGCGCCCAAGTCGATAAATGATTCGTTTGTTGATTGAGAAGCTAAAGAGTTTAGAAACAGTGACTATGAAACGTTTGAAACCAATAGTTAATAAAGCCTGTGAAACACCCAAGGGTGATAGTTGCAGCAAAGAAAAACATAGAGTAAGAGAAGAAAGCGAAAGTGGAAAGTTGCATATCCTAAATAGTACATTAATTATCCCTCGGTAATTAGCACAGAAAATATAGTTTGTGCAAAGGCGTTATCAGGCAAGCAGCCTAAGCAGCATTATAAGTGTGAGTTTTTGACAGCCATTTCTAAATGGCTCAATACGTTACTGTTACGAATGCTTATAGCATTCATCTTATGATTTATGTGGAGTCCGTTGCGAAATCAAACTAATTTTAAGTACAAGAGTACTAATGGGTTGGATAACCAAAATAGTCAGGGCACTTTATTTATGACTTTTCTTGCAAAATAGTCATAAATAGTCATAAATAAGATTTCAAATTTGTCATAAATAACGAAAGAAAAATAATCATTTCCCGATGAATGGAACAAAAAATTCAGTACAGAAAACTGTTTCCACCGTCTCTCTCTCTCTCTCTCTCCCACACACACAGGCAGTCCATAAGAAGCTTGCGCGTGACTGTTTGGTGGACTAACACAGTAACTGAGACTGTCTAACTGATGCGTTTATCTGTCATTAACTCGTCTAGAAGCAACCTAAATAATAAAAAGTAAATGAGCGCGTTACCGCGAAAAAATAAATAGGCACCGACAGAATCGTTGTCGTTCCATCGAAAATTTGAATTAAAGACAGCTTACCTATTTTAATGTCCTAAAGTTCTGCCGCCTCAAACCTACGCTCTGCACAATAACAGAAATCTACACTTCTAATTCTTTTCTTTGCACGTTCATTTCAGTGCCTTTCTCATCCTAGCGGCGTTAGGGGTGAGCATTCTCTACCAGAAAGCGAATTCGAATCGAACCGAATTTGTGACTTTCGAATTCGAATCGAACCGAACTTCGATGCTTACCCCTAAGCGGCGTAAGTCAATGGCTTGGGTGTAGGTTTTAGCTCGAGTTTGCCGCAAGCGTTTCCCGTGCCTTACTGCCTCATCCTCAAGAAATAAGAATAATGCCGTCTGCTAGAATTTGAGCATATTTTATCTTTGGGAGAATTTGTTGCTTCATTGTCATTAAAATTTAACTGTTTTTCTTGTTTAGTTATTTTGCTTAATGTAATTTTAATTAGAAAACATACGTGACGGTTCCCTAGAAAGATGTAATAGCCAATAGTATTTTCCAACATTAAATTTAAAATCGATATTTAAAAAAATACATTATTTACTTGTACTAATTGTGGCTACGAATTGTGACTGTACGAATTAATTAATAGATTGATTTTTATGAGCAGTAATTTTATAGGTCATCCTAAACAAATTAAAACCGATACTATAATTATTATAAACACGATCACGGATTTCAGTCTGGAGGGATGCCTGCATGCAAAACAATACGAGAAACTTCAGGCCTTGGAATGATGAAAGTAGACATTTTTATTACATTTTAATGTAATGAAGAACGAAGAAAGGCAAAATACAAGATTCTGATTAAAAATATGTATTTCTTTTAGCTCAGGATGGCATTTTTGGTCAAAATTTGACACGTCATAAATAGTCATAAATAAAATCTGAAATTAGTATTAAATAAGCTATTTATGCAATTTATGACTAAAGTCATAAATAAAGTGCCCTGAAAATAGTGCAGACAGTACTTTGTTGCCAAATTGGATGGCTTCACATATTGCGCCTATTAGCATTGTGATAACCCGACGTATGTACACGGAGCTTATGATAACTAAAGGTACTTTCACACAGATTTTACTAGTAAGGTCAAGGTGCGTCTTATAATGCTTCTTACAAAGGTAATGGGATTTATAACATTGATTAAAGAATTGCTGTATAGGTAGATCCCTATAAAGTTCATTTATTGCGTTTTCAGTTGCATATAATCAGGCTGCATAAGATTATGGATATCCATAAAATAAGACCAAAAATCCATAAAATAAAATTTGAAAAATCCATAAAATAAGAAATGCATAAAATAAAAAACAATTTTTTGTGATTTTTTGTACAAAATAAGGCAATCAAAACTGAATACAGGCATTGGATCGGAAACTTCAGCCTAGAGGGCATTCTACATTCGTACCAAATAGATGAATTATTTGAACTGAAGTGATGAATTACGAGGCATTGTCTCGTAAAATTTGATTAAATTTGAAGTGATATGAAACCGATAAAATTAAAACTAAGTCCTGCGTGTTTAAAAACACGTTTCAAGCACTCCTGTTTGTACTTTTTACTTGATTTCCCCCTGGGCATCTCATTCCAGATATAGTCTATTTCTTATTTTATTGATATCCATAAAATAAAATTTCAAAAATCCATAAAATAAGCTATTTTATGTATTTTATACATATCCATAATCTTATACACCCTGCATATAATGCATTACAGTGATATAAAGGTGCGAAATGTATAGTTAAAAGTGTGATCAAATACAGAGATATCTTATGTGTTTCAGTTTGGATAAATATTTTGAATATGGTTTTGAATTTGAATTTAAAATGTTCCTTTTTATTTTATTGATGTCATTGATGAATGGTGGTATAATGTGAACTGAATGATACTTCACTAAAATACTTAAATAATGAAATGAAAATGTTCGAGGAATCGAGTTACCATAAACTAATAACGCATTAAGTATAATATAACAGTTTTAGTTTGATAAACATGTGGCACAATTTAGAGCGTACGTGAATGTTTAGCGTACAAGTATGCATATTTAAAATGTTAATATTGGTGCATATGCAGATTATCATTTCTATGTTGTAGTTTTGCAGATAGGTTACTACAATACATCGTTGTTAAGCTCTCAATGAATACACAATTTTTGAGTTAGTGTGGCAGCAATAACAAACGGGGAAACAATTATGTGTACACATCTTGTCAGTAAAGGTTTATTATAATTATTATTATAATCTAAGAAAGATTAAGATTAGCTTGGATAATGTCCTGAGAATCTGCATAATTGACATCAAAATAATTTACAGTTTACAAATTACTGTCCCCTGTAATTATCATGTCTTTGAACATATAATTATATTTGTAAGAAATAGTTGATATATTTCCTATAGGCCTATATCTTGAAAATTTCTATTTCCTTGCAAATTGAGCAAAATATTATTACATTGTCTGCATGTTTGAAAATTGTTATGTTTGTTATGTAATTCTAGAATTTAATTGTTATGTGTGTCAAAAACTGTCAATTATAGGCCAGTTAGGCCTACATCAAATAACAATGTTGTGATTGATGTATCTGTCTTATTGTCATTAATATTTTGTAAATATGTATTGTATAATAACTGTAATGTATATGTTGCCTGTTGAATGTTAAGTTAACCCAATAAATGAAATTAAATTAAATTAGCTAGTTATCACAATACAAACAGCAGTACAGCGAAAAAAAGACATCGTTTGCTCTACTCAAGAGGCATATAAATTATGATATCGCAAAATTATTATTAATGCGATTTCATGCAAAAAAGCTAATACTACGTTGATTAAGTTTCACTTGAATATTGGATTCAGCCAGATTCTATGACGATTACGTGTCTGTGCGCTCACTAGTTTTGAGAGAAAGCTACAACACTCAGTTTAAATACCTTTTCTTTAACCGAAAGAGCTAGTCTACTGTTAATAGTGTAGAGCAGCTGTTTGTGTTACTGACCCATAACCACGAGTCCACGACAAAGAAAAAGCAATGAAATATTTCTACTTAAAAACAACGCAACTTTACTTTACAAAGTTAAAAATTTAAAATCATGCTAAACGTTTCGACAAACTATTGTTTCAAACGTTTCATCATCAATAGTATATTTACAAACATACAACCAGTTTATATAGGCAGAGCCTATTAAGCACTAATTAAGTAGTTAATAGAAGACAAATAGGTAATGAACGTTTGGCATGATTCTAACTTTTTAACTTTGTAAAGTAAAAGTCTTAATAAAGTTGTGTTGTTTTTAACTATAAATATTTTTAAGTACCGTAATAAAAATTGAAATGTTTTTGTCCTAATTTATGTTACTCAGCACAAGTTTATTACGCTTAAACTACTTCGTAGTGATTGTTGAGTAAGTATCCGTAGATAAAACTGTTCCATTCCCCATTTCACAGGAAATCTTTGCAATGGCGCTTCATCATGTTGTGAAATTGTGATGTAGAAGATGTGAAGTAGAAAATTTTCTTTTGAAATTACATAAGTTTCTGGAATAGGTAATGCTTGCGTAATGCTGAGTAATTTGAGTGGGATATATGTGCTTTAAAATTCCCGTTCTTCCCTTTCAACGACTTACTATACAATTATCAGGACACTCACTAGATAGTAACTATATAAGGGTAAGTATAGCTACACACACACACATATATATATATATATATATATATATATATATTCCAAAACCAATACCAATTTTACATTGTGTATGATCTTGCCACGTACATGCCTTTGCCACCTGATTACATGTATAATAGTTTAATGCTCAAAAGGACTAGCTGGGATCACCCTACTGACGATTAAGGTCAGAAACTTTTTAAACTGAGTAAATCGTGCAGTCGTAACCTTAAACCAATTTAAAGACCTCAATGAGATCGCATCTTATTCTACGGTCTTCTAACATTGTAAATTTTACTCATTCAGCCTCTCATCATAACGTAAGTCTTTTAATATAAATCTGTAAGTTAAGAATTCTAATATTACAAGATCACCCGACTAACTGTTAATGGTGTGTTACCATTGTTGCTTAAAATCACCTGTCACCACTTGTGTTGTTCTAGATATTTTCATAAGCATAAGCATGCATTATCTTTGTGATTTGTACTCAAGTTTTCCTTATAGCTTGTAAATAATTATTTTGTTGTAATTGTTTTTTGCATAATAATATCTCTGTTCCAACACTCAGTCAATGTATTAGAGCCTGCCATAACTATGCCTAACTTTACAATAAGTTGTCAACTATTTTTTATTAGATTTTAAATAGCCATACAAAGGGACTGTCTATAATCTAGCAGTGCAGTAAGTAATCAGTTATTTTTTTATTATTTCTAACACCCGTCGTCATAACATGGCTTATAAGTGCACAAAAATCAAAATAAAAAAAGGAAAACATAAGCTTTCATAATCTGATGCTGCTTACCTACCATGCAGCAGCTCACGGAACTAATTGCCGTTTCTTAGCACAGTTGCAAAGAAAATATAATTCAGTAAGTTAAGGAATCTAATGCTATAATAGCAGCTGACGAAACTGCTTATAGTGTGATATGATTGTTGGTAAAAGTTATACCTCCATCTGTGTGTGGTATGCGGTATTTAACCTTTTAACCTTGCTAAGCTCAGCGAATTGTTTGTGACGTCACTGTGAACATCACATCAGAGTCTTATAGCAATCTTCATGTACGCAAACGCACAGGGAAGATGCCTACCATTGCACAAACTGTGGTTAGTTTGTGACATAAGCGATAGCTGCGCTCGGTTGCGGTTAATTAACTTCCCAATTATTCCAGCATTAGAAACAATTGCTAACATTTATAGGCTAGAAGATGTACATTTTCCACAGTAAATTAAAATGAGATTCAGTCTAATCAATCGTCTGGTTTTTCTTTTAATTATTAGTTAAGTTGTTAATTAATAGTACATGTATAATAATGTTTTAGTCTTAATGATATCTGTACACTTGCACTGAAATCTGCAATAATTAATTTTTACGTTTTGCTTTTTTCCTACTCATATTAATTATAAAGCTTAAACAAGGCTAAATATCAGTAAGGCTATTTTTAACACTAATAAAATAATAATAAATTACATAAAATTATATATATATATATATATATATATATATATATATATATATATATATATATATATATATATATATGTGCAAAAAATTATATGTAATAACAATAAAATTATTTCAAAATTCCATCAAACAATTTAAACATTTGTCCATCTTTGTTTTGAAGTACTACCACTACCTTTAGAATATTCGTTTGGAAGGACTTGGGAGAAAAACTCCAGCTTCATTTCGAAATTTCGTTGCAAAAATAAATAAAAACATTAAGAACTAAATTAATTGAACATATTCTTTTCGTTTGAAGTATAAATCAGTAAACATTGGTTGGGTTTTAACAGTAGCACGCGGCTCAAGGTTAAATGGGTGGGCCAGTTATGGATGATGGAGAGAAAAGCGATGATTGAGGAAGGATTTGATTCTAAAGATTGATGCGAAGGAATGGAAATAGCAGATAATGTTGAAATCCCTTCATTGGTACATAAAATAAAATTCTCGAAGTTTTAACTTTTCCGTTCGTACCATGTTCTTCTAACTGAATTGTTCTGGGCCAACTTTAGTACCAAAGTTGCTACCTGTTTTTTGTACGCATTGAGCTGTGGGAGTTTGTGGGGATATCGCTAGCTATTGTGAGTAGCTTACAAAATTTTTCCATTGGAATCAAATAGAATGAAAACAAATATTTTCCCTATTTCCTAGACGGTTCTGGAGTTTCTAAGACGTTTCCAGGCGTTAGTGATTTCCATATCCCTGGCTCGACGTTGACTTGTTAGTTTCTCTGAGAAGTCGGTAAACTATGTCTTTGAATGAGAGATGTATGGCCGGGTTCAAGCATTGTTCCGTCAGATCGGCTTCTGTCAGACATCCAGATGGGCGAATAAGCTCCGCCTAAACACACAAAAAAGTTACGTGTACTTTATCCTCATATATAATGCAGAGCTCTCTACATCCACACAATACACCTTTTCGTTCAATTTCACGCATGCGTCATAGCGAACGTTGAGCATGCTCATGGCACATGAATTTTGTTTTAATTCAAGGCTTTTGTCCGTGAACAGCGAGACTGAGACTCTAGTTTTCTTTTAGTTTTTAAGCGGATCTTTTTAGCTTAATAAACTTTACTTCTTAAATCTTCCTATATCTTTCCTGTTATCATTCTTGTTTAGAAGAGAAACTACTTTACATATTTTCGTATCGTCATTTATTGCCACTCATAACAACCACGATTATATCATTCAGTTTTTTCATAATGGACATGCAGTGATGCATTAAGTAAACTGTTATGAGAATGTAAGATGTAATAACTGCATACCGTATATTTATGTGAAGATTTTAGGCTCACAACGTTTTATGCATTATTTCAATAGTCGTGAACTGAATGTTTTATTCACCCTTACAAACGTGTAAAACACGTGTAATACAGAATACAAACTTAACTATTATAACAAACGAAGCTTGTGTATAAGTCATTATAGCTCATATACAGATTTACGGCCTAAAGATGTGGTAGTGGTAGTAGTAGTAGTAGTAGTAGTAGTAGTAGTAGTAGTAGTAGTAGTAGTAGTAGTAGTAGTAGTAGTAGTAGTAGTAGTAGTAGTAGTAGTAGTAGTAGTAGTAGTAGTAGTAGTAGTAGTAGTAGTAGCAGCAGTAGCAGCAGCAGCGGCAGCAGCAGCAGCAGCAGCAGCAGTAGCAAGCAGCAGCAGCAGCAGTAGTAGTATATTTTACATATAAAAATATCAGTATTATTATATTAACATCCTTAATGCGATTGAACAGTAGAGTAATGAGAACGGCAAATATATCCATTTACGTCATCAAAACAGTCATAGTTAAAAGATATTATGCTTATTTACAGTTTTGTTAGAAATTCTGTAGCTTTGTCATTTAGAAGTGTATACAATTTCATGTTCAAATCAAAACTACATTCGATAAGAACGTAGTTTGTCCTAGTGCATTCAAAAATGAAGTGCTTTTCATTTCCCAAAACACTGTAGAGATGACACAAACACAGGTCTCTTGAGGTGTTTCTCTTCCTCCCCAATTCAACCTCAAAATTGTGTAAGCCGGTATTTAATCTGACATAGCCGAAATGTTTTGATAAACGTATTTTCTAAATTATTTTAGGCGCTTGCTTTTTAGTTTATTATCAAAACTATAAAGTACAAACATACATGCACGCCCGCTGTCTTTGCCACATTCATCACCACTACTATAAAATTCATACTAATAATTGCGTGTACTCTACTGCTACAATTATTACTACTGTACTAAAACTATAAATTTATAGTTCTAGATGATGATGATGTTGCCATCATTAGCCCTACTACTGTCATTACTGCTACAACTATCGCTGCCACGACACGCACTGGTACTGCTGCTAGTTATAATATTTCTTACGTTAACGCCGTGTGGGTTGTTCAGAAGACTGCTCCAGCTAAGTACATCTCCTGTGTTCATGCAAGATGTGAATATATCAGCTACTTCTTCTGCTGTCATTGCTTCACTCCATATATTAAAATCACTTAATGAACCAAGAAGTTCAAGGATGCCTACTGGATCTTCAGTTTCACTGAATATAAGGCTTAATCCTTCTGTGGAATCCAAGTCGTCAGGGAGAGTCACTGTTTCTTCTTGTCCATTTGCCTAAAAGTAAATGAGTCACAGTAGTATTAATAACATGCAGTAACAAAATAATATCAAAAATTATAAAGACTACGACAACGACAACGACACTACAACGATGACAACAACAGCAATAATGAGTCTTTGAAGGAGAATGCAAATGCGGCTATTATGTTCTAACGTTTAGTATTAAAGCTTTTGTACGGTGGCTTTTTCAATTTCCTTTTTTATCTGTATTTGCTTAGGTTACAGTAAATTATCACTGCCGATTTCTACAATGCCTCAATAATCCACTAGAATTTTGACTTTAAATCAGCCGTAATAACGAAACACTCTGCTTAACAGATAAAGGTATGCCCATAACTTTGTCAAGTACAACAGCGTAATCAGCGACGATCAATGTGTTGCTTTTAATGTGGTTTAGAAGTCGACTCCAACGATCAAGTTTGGTTTCTTTAAACTGCATTCATGTGCTAATTGAAATGCATGTTGCTTTTGCCAAGCAAAGGGAAAGAAAAGACGCAATGATGTATACTGAAAAATGAAATCTTATCTTTGGTAGACAGACAGTAGTTCGCGTGACAGTAAAATTTTCTTACCAATTCGCCACCATCCCAGTACACAGTTACACTAGGAGAGCCGGTACTTGGCTCCAAATCCGTCACAACGCAAAAATGATGCCAAGTGCTGTAACCTTCAAAGAGATCAGATGGAATAAAATCCCTGAAATGACAATCGTTGGAGTCAAATGAAAAAACCCTGTTCTCCTTTTTGTCGTCAAGACTAAGTGTTATCATCCCTTTCATTGCGAGTGACGAAGTCAGAGACATAAATATAATAGGAATTTAGTGACGTTTCACCCCACTTAAAACAATCTTAAATTGTTCTTTTTTTGTTTGCCATTCTTACTCTTTTTCATCATGGATATTATGATGACGACACAACATGTCTAACATCTACTGAAATTAACTGAAATTTAAAGTCTGTCCAGTGTCTTGAATTTCTTGAATTCTGCTAATAAAGATGGCCTTCAAGTGTTTATAAAATATACCTCTTTTAAATTTATTCTCGAATTGTAAATTTTAGGGCAAAAGCTGGTTATTTTCAGGACAAATAATTCTATTAGAAAATTTCAAAATTTAAAATTTCAATATTCAAAAATGATCTATTCCATATTCAATTACAAAATCGATCTGTTCCCTCAATCAAACACAGGCAACAGTTACTAAACACTATTAAAGGAGGCAATCTAATGATCGCACAGCCTGGTGTCTGTAGCATTTGTATGATGCTCCTTAATGACATTGCTGATTGGTGTCTTTAGTATTGTCTGTGTGCTGTTTTCTAACAGTAGGTTCTAATAGTAAAATTTAACAGTAGGTTCTTGGCATAAAATGTTATTTTATGCTAACTTATTTTTGCTAAATTTTTCGAATCTCGGTCTGAAGTTTCCTCTCACCTTGGAGCGCGCTTTCAATCGTTCTAGTGTCATATAACAAAGAACGCAAATTTATACGTACGGTGTGCATCCAGGGTCTTGACAGAGCGCTACTGGTCCCTCTCCAAAGTTCATAATAGTAAGTTCCCCTAACGAAGTTGAATATCTGTCACTGTCAACTGTGATAAACCATTGCAAACTCTTCTGCCACCTGAAGTAAAAAAGGGCTCAGTAAGAACTCTTGAGATTGTGCGCTCAACCGAGTACCGCTTCCAACGAAATGTGCATTAGTAAAGCACCTAGAATGCGAATTCATTATAGAGGTCTTCTTTGAGACTCTTCAATTTACAAATTTGCTAAATCATATCTTCAGCTTACTAACTTGTTAAATTATGTTTGGACATATTAAATTCTTTTTTCGCCCCATTAAGTAATTCTTTCGATCACTAAATTAAGTCATTCCCACTACATCTCAACTGGCGCCGTAACATTTTTTTGGACACATTATTTTAGGTGGTTCCGTCCACACAGCAAGTCATTCTTTGGGCACATTAAGTCGTCCGTTCAAAATCACGTAGTACTTACCAACAGATGGTGTGCTGACGATAGAATCCCTGTTCGAAATCTTCTGCTAGTATTTCAAGGCCAAAAGGACCAAAAGGCGAAGAATACAGTGCCACACCCGCATTTGGGTCTATCATTTTACATGGGTATGTTCCTACAAAGGAAACGTTAATTAGGTGCAGCTGCTAAGCAGGATTAAATATATTATAACGATGTACTACCTATTATAATAACATAGCTAATGATAACGTTACAGTGTTACAGTCATTAAAACAATATAACTGTGTTATTGTAATCATTATAATGACCAAGCCATGTCGTTATAACGAGGCAGTATCTTGGCATAATGAGATAGTAAGTCGTTATGACGATTATGAGATAGCTACAACGAGATAACATTATATGTCACTGCAATGGCATATAGAGTCGCTATAATGAGGTAGTATCTCTGTATAACGAGATAGTAAGTCGTTATGACGAGATAGCTACAACCAGATAACATTATGTCACTACAACGGCATATTGAGTCGTTATAACGAGGCAGTACCTCGGCCTAATGAGATAGTAAGTCGTTATGACGAGATAGCTACAACGACATAACATTATGTCACTACAACGGCATATTGAGTCGCTATAATGAGGCAGTATCTCGGTCTAGTGAGATAGTAAGTCGTTATGACGAGATAGCTACAAAGAGCTAACATTATGTCACTACAATGACGTATCGAGTCGTTATAACAAGGCAGCATCTCTTTATATTAACATCACAATGCGACTGAACAGTGGAGCAATATGAACGACAAATATATCCATTTACGTCATCAAAACAGTCATAGTTATAAAGATATTATGCTTATTTGCAGTTGTTAGAAATTCTGTAACTTTATCATTTAGTAGTTTATACAATTTCATGTTAAAATCAAAACTACATTCGGTAAGAACGTAGTTTGTCCTAGTGCATTCAAAAATGAAGTGTTTTGACGTAACGAGGTAGCGCCTTGTTTTAATGAAGTATTAAGTTTCTATAATAAGATATATATGTACTTATAACAAGGCTTTTACATTTTGTTTCCAAAAAACTGACCCCAACAGAGTTCCTTACATAAGCGATACTTAGTAGTTTGGAATTTTCATACCTTTTTCAAAGGACGACTTTATTGTCTTTCCATAGCCACTTTTTCTTGCGTCACCACATTGAAGAACAACAACTACGACCTATACAATACAAGATGTAGTTAATAAAACGTAAATCAGACTTGATTTATTAGACAGACTATGGCGATTCGATCCAGTTTAAATAAAATATAACCGTGGTGCATTCTTTCGCATGCCATTGCGCCCATGTTTAACATAAAAAACTCAGCAACAATATACAAAAATAATGAAAGCATGGGTTATTATACCAAACAAAAAAGCACACACAGTTGTGCCACATTCATTATTAACGGCACGACGTTGTAGCGTTAATAAAGTTGAGACAAAATACGGTAAATTTGCCGACAACACTGAACTTAAATTAAGGTTAATGACGTGCGGAAGAAAAGTTCAAACGCTTCAACTACAAGTGACCTTAGTTTGTGTTACTGTTCTAACGATCAATCTTAGCTTGTAGGTCAGGCTTGTAGGTCTTCATTAATTATGTCACCGTTTTTTTTGTGGATAACTGCCACAAAGTTAGAAACAGAGTAAATACAGAATAATATTGCTTCAATTATTGGTATTTGGTGATGCCACCGTATCATGACTGTCAGTCAATTTTATTTCGTTCTATTTCGATTGGCAAGTCCGTGGTTTATCAAGTTTTATCAACTGTTTTAATGTTTTAAACACTTTGTCAGCAAATAATCTTCGTACCATGCATAGCTGTAGCTATCTTAATGATGCCTTTATCAAGATTGTTATTTAGTCTCAGTAGTGTGTATTTGATGTTTTTTTTTGTTAATGTGCATATTTAATGCAAAATGACTGCGACTAAAGACATGAATGCTAAATAAAAGACTTTCATTATTATTATCATCATCATCATCATCATTTTTTGAAATCAGGCGTTTGTTACTTGTAAGAAACCACAGACATACAGCAAAAAACCGTGTCAAAATCTTTTCTCGAAACTTTTGCAACGAATTACACACGTGCTAACGGTCACCGTAGTAACTAGCTTTGCTGCTTAATAGTAGCTGAAAAATCGGACTCTCTTACGGTGTCCACTATGGTCCATAGAATTTTCGTGCAAAATTTCAGCATCCAGCGATGAAAACGTGTGGCCCTTGGTAGCTTTTAAAGTTAAACGACGACGACGACGACAACAACAACAACAACAGCAGCAGCAGCAGCAGCAGCAGCAGTAACAACAACAAACAACAACAAACAACAACAACAATATGACTTAGAGTTAGGGATCTCGCATTTCGTGTCGGATTAAAAAATAATGACGTAGCTATAAGCTTCGTTCCACGGGTACATGTAGTCTCTTGCAGTCACTATTGTCATGACTGCCGTCCTTTGGGAAAATCTTCCAATGGCAACATGTTCCTCCTGGATACAATTTGAAGCGAAAAGCCATTTCATTTGTTGCGAATATTGACTAATCTTCAATATCGGTGAGTTTATGTTACAGCTTCCTAGATTACATGCTTGCTTATGTCATTGTACTGCAGTTGAACTTAGTTACGGCATGAAACGGATGATGTTACCGAAACTTGGTATAAAAAAGAAATTTTTGTGACGGAATGACGTTAAGATGAATACAGCTTTTTATTTTCTAGGGGTTTTGTTCCTAGTTGAAAGCTCAGGTAACATTTTTAGCTTAGATGTAAAGTGAATGAACTTTGTGTAACGAAAACGAAGACTGGGTTTGGCTTTTAGGTTCCTGAAAACTGATCTGGAAAGACTAGACGTTTTGAGAAAACGACTTGATTTAAGCTTAATGAATTTTGTATAAATTTATATTTACACAAAATAAAAATAAATGTCAGCACGAATTTAAGTATAAAAATGGTTCAAATTTTTTGCAACACAATGATTTGTTTATCGTAGGAATAAGAAGTACAACAGATCACTGTGTTAAAATCAATAAAACCATGTCTATTCTTAATTGAATGCTGGCATTTATTTTTATTTAAAGAATTCGATAACCCATCACCAATCAGTTTGTTTGTATGTTTTTGTTTACTTGTTTGCCTGTTTGTTCCTTTGCTCGTTTGTCTGTTTATTCGTTTCTTTAGTTGTTTGCTCCTTTGTTTGTTTGTCCATTTGCCTGTCTGACCGTCTGTCTACCTGCCTGTCTGCCTGTCTCTCTGTCTATTTCGATCAGCAGTTTTTATTCGTTTGTTCACTTTTTTGTTTTTGCGTGCGCATTTGTTCCATCATTAACTCACACATTTGTTACCGTTTCACTTAGTTAGTGCCATATGAAACCAGCCAATAGTAGTGCCGTACAACATCAGCACATGATGCGTGATGTTTCAACATCAAATGACATCATGTTTGATATCATATGACTCGTGCTACATCCCACCTTCATCACAATAATGCACCACATACCTAAAAATTATTCGGTCATCTTTTCGTTTTTTCTTTTTTTTCTTTTTTTCTTTGTACACTCCCCTAATTTAATTGCTGTACTTCATAATTTGTGTTTCACGACTTTCAGTGGTTCAAAGCTGCTCAAGTCCATGTCTGAACGACGGTATCTGTGTGAACAATGTATGTGATTGCACTGGAACGGGCATGGAGGGCGCCACTTGTAACATTCGTAAGTAAAACAAGCTAAAACGTCTACGCCAAGCTTTTACATGCTACTAGCGTGATGTCAGTCAAGTGTTTTGACGTACCCGTAGCATTTACATTTTATGTAGCAACTCGAGCGGCAACGGGAATTTTCTGTTTTGCAGAAATGTGAACAGGTTCCACATTTAATTATTAAATATTTGTTTTTTCGCTAAATCACCTTGCTTTCAGATAAACATTGCCACAATTTGTGGGCCACAAAAGAGTTCAAATACTGCTATAGAAAATATAGTTCACTTCAGCACATTTAGAAAATTTTTTGTACACTGTCCAAAGCAAAGTTAGGGCATATTCACACTGAGTTTGGTAAATATGTTCACACTTCTTATCAAAATGGGCGGAGCGGAGCGGAGTTCATATTACCCAAAGTATTGCTTGCTATAATAATGGAAAATCCGTAATAGTGCATTTTTGTTTTTAGCTATTGCAGTTGACGGTGGATGGGGTCCATGGTCACTTTACGGCACCTCAGAATGTCCGGTGACATGCGGGGGAGGTCAACGCGTCTCTACTCGAGAATGTAATAACCCTGTGCCTCAGAATGGTGGCAAACATTGCTCAGAGGTCAGCAACGAGACAGATACATACGCTATTCAGTGCAATGATCATCCGTGCCCTGGTACGTTTTACTACTACTACTGTCAGGGTCACGTTTAGGCAATTACTTTTACCTTTGCTTTTTTCATATAAACTTTTTTGCCTTTGCGCCACACAAGCCGACAGGTACTCTAACTATTATTATTGTTATTGTGTTAATTCGTGCCATAACAGATACATCCATATCTACATATGCACAAAGAATAAAATAAATAGTTAGTATACACACACAAAACAGAAAGAAGTATAGTATAAATGTTTTATAAACATGGGGAATAATACATAAAAATATCGATAATTTTCACTTTTTCTTCACAAATAATCCTGTAAACATGTATTAAATGCAATAATGACTAACTTTTTGACATGCACATTATCAAACCTTAAAAGTATGTCATACTTTCTTCTTAAATGACGACGACTATCGTTAGTTAAATGTAGTGTAGACGTTAGTGTTCATTTTGAGTTTTGATTTGAGTGACAAAAAGTAATACTTAGAAACTCGCTTAGTTTTTTAAGAGTCGAAACTGCTTAGAACTTTTGCAAGGAAGTAGCAGGAAATGTTTTGCAAATTTTTACCCACTATTCATCAGTTTTGCAAAATTTCACCCACTGTTCATCAGTCTGATCATCAGTTTTGCAAAATTTGACCCACTGATCATCAGTTTTGTAAAATTTGACCCACTGTTCATCAGTTTTGTAAAATTTGACCCACTGTTCATCAGTTTTGTAAAATTTGACCCACTGTTCATCAGTTTTGTAAAATTTGACCCACTGTTCATCAGTTTTGTAAACCAGACACAATCCAAACGCTTCAATAATGACGATATTTTCTCACAAATTACTTTAAAGTGACACACTGCATCGACTGTGAGGCTGTTATAAACAACAACCATGTTAAAGTTTGTTTGCGCATGCCCGTGTACGGTGCCTTAAGCAGATACTAAAAAAATTGAAAGTATTGTAAAAAAAATAACGAAAAGGAATCCTAAAAAAGTACTACTTTGATTTACTATAATTTGTCAGTAATACGAACGCAGTTTTTTTCATATCTATCACTAACGAAAGTTTGAGTTTCACGCTAAAAAGTATAAAAAAGTAACAAAGCAAATTAGTAAGGTAATAGCAGTAAAGTAGTAGCAGTGAATAGTAAAGTACTGAAAAAGTATTTTAAGTTTATGATAAGAAAAACATTTTTACCTAAATAGGGTTATTTAAAAATCATTTCAGTAATTTTAAGGTAGTCATCTTTACCATTAATTTAGAAAATGACGCAATGACCCCCAGACCCATTTTGAGTGGGTCACACTTACCTACCAATGCTTAAAATGGTGACTGGCAACCTGATGGAGACCCATCTTCAGATCTGACATTTGCATGATCACACTCATGTGGCCCAATCACGAAATGGTGACCCAGTTTCAGGTGTGCTGGGATACGCTTCCAAAATGGTAATTCCTGACCCAATGATCCTATTCCAACACAGGCGTGTTCATACTTACTTTGCTCGGCTACATCCAATGACGCGTCCCTTCATTCAACGAAGCATCCGCTCATTCAATGAAGCATCCGCACATCCAATGAAGCATCCGCACTACCAATGAAGCATCCGCACATCCAATGAAGTATGCGCTCATCCAATGAAGCATCCGCTCATTCAATGAGGCAGTCACCATTGAGGTATATTTTAACTTGAAGCCGCAATGGTAGGGATTTCTTTTGTACTGCGCTGCTACTGCGTACTTGCGCTGCTACTGCGTACTTTCGCTGCTCGCAACAAGCTGCTAATAGTCAAGCAACAGTTTAACTTCCACGTTTTCACGTAAAATAGCTGCTTCAGTTTTGTTCTGATTCAGTATTTCTTATTCAAGAGATAATTAAACTACGAACAGCTTTACATCTACAGCCGTGATCATTATTGCAAACTATAATTGCATTTTATTATAGTAAATGGCCAATGGTCACGTATGTGTTTCATTGCAGTTGATGGTCAGTGGTCCGAGTGGAGTGAATTTGGATCGTGTTCCCAGACCTGTGGAGAAGGTGTACGAGCGAGAAATCGTGATTGTACCAACCCACCACCGGCTTACCAAGGAAAAGACTGTCCCGGACAAAACGTCATAACCGAAAACTGTTTGCTGTGGGATTATGGAAGATGTCCTGGTAATTTCATAATGCGGATGAAAAATAATTATAATTCAGAAACTCCAAGTGGTCAAAAGGAATATGCATTTATATCATTCTTTATTTTTGTACCATCAGATATTTTTGTTGATTTGATTTATTGTTATTATTATTATTATTATTATTATTATTATTATTATTATTATTATTATTATTATTATTATTATTATTATTATTATTATTATTATTATTATTATTATTATTATTATTATTATTATTATTAATAAGCGCTGGTAATAATGACAGTAATTAAATCTGCATGACGAAGAAAATGAGATACTGTTAACTTTGTGGGAAATTTAGTGCATAATGTAGCTTTGCTTCCAAAAAGAAGTTATTGAAGTTTCTGTGAGTTAAGCTTTACTAAAAAGTCAAATATTTACTAACAAACTTCTGGCGAATTGTTTTCCAACGCTTTTGGGACAAAAATTCGCGTTAACTTACGTAAATTTTAAGAAAATTCACGTATTTTTATTGTTCTTAGTTGCTCGATTAAGCAGCTCAACTGATTGTGTCAATAAATAGGCCCTGTTGTTAATGTCGTTTTTGTCTTTGTTGTTTTTTTGGTAGATCCTTGCCAGGAGCGGTCTGTGTTGCAGAATTCTGAATTCACGTGCTACGGTAATCACACGATCTGCGAGAATTTATCAACAGAACAAAAACCAGATGCAAGATGCACCTGCGAGGAGGGTTACTACAAAGAGCAAGAAACTGATGAACATTGCGTCGGTAATTTTTTCATCTCTTTCTCTCTCTCTCTCTCTCCATCCTCTCTCTCTCCTTTTCTCTCTTTCTATACCTCGTTCTCTAGGAAAAACAAGATGCTGATGAACATTGCGACGGTAATTTTTTCATCTCTGTTTCTCTCTCTCTCTCTCTCTCTCTCTCTCTCTCTCTCTCTCTCTCTCTCTCTCTCTCTCTCTCTCTCTCTCTCTCTCTCTCTCTCTCTCTCTCTCTCTCTCTCTCTCTCTCTCTCTCTCTCTCTCTCTCTCTCTCTCTCTGTGTGTGTGTGTGTGTGTGTGTGTGTGTGTGTGTGTGTGTGTGTGTGTGTGTGTGTGTGTGTGTGTGTGTGTGTGTGTGTGTGTGTGTGTGTGTGTGTGTGTGTGTGTCTCCCTCCTTTCTCTCTCCTTTTCCCTTTTGCTCTTTATATCTCTGTCTCTCTCTCTCTCCTTTTTCTGTCTCTCTCCAAACCCCCCTCATACACTTTTTCTCTTTCCTTTTTGCTACATTATATAAACTTTAGCCTCTTTTGTTATGTTTTTGCATATAACGTCATGTCCTGAACAAAACAAATAATAATCCAATAACTCCAATGTATCCAATATACATTTATATATCTATCATTTTATTTTATGGCATCAGTTATTTTTGTTTTTGCCAGCCATAAATAAAAATTCGGGTTTATTTTGCCCAAAAAGCCTTAGCGAAAGTAACTTTAAACTTTGAGATTAAATGGCCCACAATTGTAAAGTTTTCTTGAAAAAAAAAGTCAATTTCCTTCTGATGTGATATACATTTATGTCTGTCTTTGAGTCATTGCATATTTTTGTTGTTGTTACGACAACTAGCAATTATTCTGCCAAAAAACATAGAAAATAACTATTAAAACCTGAGAACAAATGGCCACAATTATGAGGTATAGTTGGAAAAATAAACGTAAGTTGTCATACTAAGTGTGGCAAGCAGTAGAATACGTGGTGATACGAGGTAAAGATTGATATCTGTGTATAGATGGCACTATAGTAGCTACCAGGGGGTCATACTTATTATATTCAGGGCTAAAACATCATACGTTACGCTAAAATATCTATATTATACGTTAAAATGTCATATCAAAGCTTTGACTGCTCATGTAAGAAGTATCATAAAAGAAATAGTTTGAGAAGTAATGTTACATAAGAACAGTATGTTGCCTAGAACATTTTACATCAGAAAATTTTTGCGTAAAATAATTTTTGCAGAACTGTTGAAAATCAAACTTAATGTTTCCTGTTTTTATATACAGTGAGACCAACAACAGAACCACCTACAGATACTCCTCTGGTCCAAGGTCTGAAGACAACAGCCAAGGTCGTAGATAAAGGCGGGAGTACTTTTCTCATGGTTATGCTGGTTATTAGTATACTTGTGTTTCTCCTCATGATGTGAGTAACAGTTACTGTGTATCGGTATAAACACCAAGGTGTCTGCAATCGAATATTAGCTTTTATTTTATTTTATTTCATTCTTTTCATTTCGTTTTATTTTATTTTGTTTTGTTTTGTGTTATTTTATTACATTTTATTTTACTCTATTTTAATTTCAATTTATTTTATTTTATTTTAAGCTTCTGCATTCAAACGAAATGAGACATAAAAAATTCCCCATAACGTATGACATCGAAACGATTATGTTTCTCCCAATGTTACCTCTCCACACATCGACTATTGGTGCAGAAGCAGGACCGGACTATACCATAGCTAGCATAATCTGTAGCCAAAGGCCCACAAGCTTTGGTAACATTTGGTAAAAATCCATTTTTGCACTGCAGTTATGTTGAAAAAGTGTGCTAATTTGGTTTGAAACAAATCGTAAAATAGCGGTGTTTCTTAAAGAGAATTTTTATTGACAAACAAAAGATAGATATTCTAGTTTATTTAAAGAGTTTGCGACACAAATACACAATCAAGACGAGTGAGGGCTAGTTAGAGGTTGGCTTCATCTGAAGGTGCCCAATAATTTTGCTAGTCTAGGGGCCCTAAAGGTTATAATCCGGCTCTGTGCAGAAGTGTCGTAGGTTTGTTGTTGGTGATGATTGAGACTATTCCTAACCATAATAAATAGCTGCACCAATACCTACCTACATGTGTAGTAATATTGTCAACTTAATAACAATTTTCTAATTATTTTGTTTCTAGGAACGGAACGCCACATCGAATTCTGCACATGAACATTGAGATCTCGCTGGTTGTGGCTCATCTGCTGTTATTTGTGGGAGTCGACAAAACTCATGATCCTGTACGTTCATAGTCTTTAATAGATCCTTTTATTAGTTCCCCCTAATTCATCATTTACTTATATTTGAACATGCAAACACCGTCCAGGTACTCATATAGATTTAAAGAGCTTTTTGATTGTAGATACTTTTGAATGTGTGTAGAGGTGGCGTATAAATTCATTAATGTTTCTTTCAAGACACCAAAATACACCAAGAATGCCAGTCTCTGAGAAATGAATCTAGTAGTAGGCGAATATAGGACAATTTGCTAATGTTTCATATGAAAAAATTTAGTTAATAGATGGCGCACATTTTAGTCTGCTAGTACGACATTTTGTTGCACTTATAATTTTTAATCAGCCCTAAGACACTAATGTTCCTTGTATGTTGTCTGTAGGCTGAACACTTTATTAAATAATTTTTCGTTGATTTAAGGTTGTTTGCCGTATTATCGCCATTCTGCTGCATTATTTCTTCACTGCCTCGTTCATGTTCATGTTTCTGGAGAGCATTCACATCTACGCCATGGCAGCCAGCGTTGTTCCACGGAATGGTCTGTTGACTCGAGTAGAAAATACAGTAGCTGGATGGTGTACGTAGACATTTCAGTTTTATTATCATTTTCTTATTTAGATTTTTAATGTGGATAGAGTTCTAGTCATAAGCAGCTTCATGTTTTCTAAGCGAGCTGTCCCAGTGGCTGTAATGTGTCTAGGCAATGTACACACGTGTGGACAGATAGTTTGGGCCATGTGAGACCGTCTAGAATTTGCGTTTAAGCAAATTATAAGCAGGTTCATGTTTTCTGAGGAAGCTGTCCCAGTGGCTGCAATGTGCTTAGGTTATGCACACACGTGTGGACAAACAGGCTGGGCTGTGGAGTAATCCAAAATTTGCTTTTAAATGCATAAACCAATGCACGGACACAAAATTTTAATTATTTATTGAGCAATCTGCGAGAATTTATCAACAGAACAAAAACCTGATGCAAGGTAAACCTGCTAGGAGGGTTACTATAAAGAACAAGAGGCTGATCAACATTTTAGGGACAATTCGCTAACGCCGATATGAAAACATATAGTTACTAGATGGCGCTAGCACGACATTTTATATAATTTCTAACCAACCCCAAGAATGTTGCTGGCGTGTTGACTGTAGGCTAAACACTTTACTCGATAATTTTTTGCTTGAGCTAATTCGTTCTGTAGTTTTGTCGCTATTCTGATAACGAAACTGGTTAATTAGCTCATGACATTTGCTGCTACTAACTCAACGTATGGATTAGATACATTTTTGTTTTATTTGCTATTACTACGAATCGACACTACTGATTATTAGTATAAGTCTTGTCTTGTATTCAGTATTGTAATACAATGGTTGGAAAACGCATGTATCCGAAAATGTATGTACCCGTGTATACTCTACACACGATTAGCCAGGATCTAGCACTCAGCTGCAGACTATACTGAATGTAGTGGTTGTGGCAGGACTGGAATCTACCCCATTGTCGAGGATAATCCTCTAAGATAAATTGAACTGGCAGCCGTCCATGTTTAAACGCTTGTACACGTGCAGTGTTCCTGAAGAAGGTAAATAACCTGGGAGGTATGTAACAGAATGATAATGTGAATTTTAATCTTAAAACAAAACCGGCCCATTCTTAAACTGTAGGTAAAAACAATGTGTTCTTTAAAATATTGAAAGGAAACATATTATTTTTTTCAAAAAAATATTTGCGAGAAAGAATTATTACCACGCAAATACAATTTCGTATTTGCGTCACTAGTTCTTCGCTGTAAAATACATTTCGGCATTCGCTAGTTAGACGAGCACTAGCGCTTGCATTTCGGAAAGGCTTTATACAAAAACAGGTACTGTACCTCTTAGTTCAGCTGTGTTAGTTTCTGACGAACTACACACGTTCGACAGCTCATGCGCGACCACAGCGGTAAATTTGAAATTTGAATTTTTATCTTAAATGCCTAATTTTAGTACAACACACTGAATATCTTACAGTAGCACTGTACTTCAATTTTCGGTTTCGCGTGCAACACGTGCAACACGCTTGTGGACGTTTTACTGTTAAAAACTAATTGTTCTAATAATTCTAACTAACTTGATTATTCTTTTATTTTGAATCAGAAATTCCGTGGGTGATTAATTAATTATTATAATCTTAATATCATCATCATCATCATCATCATCATCATTTTTATTATTATTATTATTATTATTGTTGTTATTATTATTATTATTATTATTATTATTATTATTATTATTATTATTATTATTATTATTATCATTATCATTATTATTATTATTAACGCCGCACAAAGAAAGAAAAATTTAAAATTTAATTAACTATGCGTTTGTACATCGTAGATGATGTAAAGTGCCAAGAAGTAGTTCTCCAGGTAGTGACCCATTCATTTGCTGACGTTGCTGACCATGCTTGATGTTGCTTAACTGTCATCGCTGAAGTCGCACAGTGACCACTTCAGCCGCTCAGTCACTCAGACCAAAGTCTGTAATACATCCATGTTGTAGCGAAATTGTAGTCTAATGCCAAGATCACTGTAACAATTTTTATTAATCTCTTTTTTTTATTTAGTTCTAACTGGTATAATAGTTGGCCCGTCTGGATATTTTCTCTATGATTACTACGGTTCTGATGTTCAGTAAGTGTTCACTATGTTCAGTATGTTCACTATTTTAATAGTCCTTGCCGGATAGTGTTTCTTAGTTCTTAGTATAATTTTTATCTTTTATATAGCATTTTTGTGCTGAAATAAACATTAAATAAAATGAATAATAGTATTATTTAAATTAAATATGCTAAGACTTCTCATATCTTCAACATGAAAGCTAAAAATATATCACTTGCTTTGTCAATCTGTATAAATTTTTGCGTAATCATATGATATTATAATGATTACATCTATATAACATATTGTTTGCTGTTTGCATGTGTCTGTTTGTTTGTTTGTCTGCCTGTCTACCTATCTGTTCATAAGTTTAGTTTGTATGCTTGTTTATATGATTGTTTGTTTGTCTACTTGTATGTTTGCCAGTTTGTATAATTTTTGTGTGTTTGTTCATCAGGGAAAAAGTGCATTGCAAAGAGTTATAAGTCGTTAATTTTAGCATTTTAAAACTTTGCTGCTTTAGGTGCTGGATTGTACTCCAGGCGGCGCCAGTTGTCACAGCGTCGTTCATTCCAAATGGGCTTCTTTTTGTCCTGACGATGATTATCCTGGAGGGTGCTGGAACAACAAAATTCCAGAATTTTCCTGACATGGACGGGCCGCAAATGCTGACTGCAAAGCAAGTTCACTTTTTGCTTAATTTAAACCTGTATAAAAATTTTTAAAACTGCATGGGCACAAATACCTATTAGAATAGTATAACGAACTTTTAATGGTGTTAACACCAGTGTGATGATGTTCCTGTCTGGAGATTTTTGCGAATCTCTCTGATCCCTGCGTGGTATAAAATCACAAACACGTATAAAAACATACAAGCAGTACTGATTCATACTTTACATACTTCTGTTTGAAACTACACAAAGCTATGTCTGAACTTGCAAGCCGTCTAATCCTGGTTGAATAAAGGAATCCAGGTAACAAACTCACAGATAAAAAAGTTACAGGAAAAAGGCACAGGAAAAAATTACTACTAATCCTAGCCCCAACCCTGACCTCAATCCTAACCCTAACCTTAGGATTAAATCTAACTATAGGCTTAACCCTAGGAAAACCCTAATTGTAACCCTAAGATATTATTTTTTCGCATGTAACGCCATCATATGTAAATAGTGTTGTCAACATACACAAGTCACGTTGTACGTATTGTATTACCAGTTAGTAACTGATTTAAAATGTTGAATACATTTCTGTTTTTTTAATTCAGTTGTTTATGGTACTTAAATAAGTTGTGACTGACTTGAATATATTTGTTTGGTTACCCGATTTTCTTTCCTAGCCAAAATTGTGTTTTTTTTCTAGCCAAAATTGTGACTTTTTTCTAGCCAAAATTGTGGCTTTTTTCCGGCCACCATAAATTAATTGCAGCTATTTTCTGTGACCACAGGGTAAACTTTTCTTTCGGCTAGTAATTTGAAAAACCGCTTGATTAACCTATTTTCTTACTGTTCGCGAGGTGAGGTCAATTACTTGTCTCTTTAGAATAAACCAGAAGGCAAATATGGTAATTACTCCCATGATGTTTGTCAGCTGGTGCCTTGGAGTAATTGCTTATTCAGAGCAAGATTTTGCGTTCTTCTCTCTGTTTGGTATCTTCAGTTCTATCATGGGGTGGCTCATGTTCAGTTCACACTGCTTGGGTAATGAAAAGGTAAGACAAATATGCAGCAACAAGAAACAGAATTTTTGCTTTTTTAATTAATGTGCACTGGTAAAGGCTTATTATTGACAAAGCGCCATTTTTTGCATTTTGTCCCGTTGAAAGTCAGAAGCCAGCTCTCAGCAATGGAATCTATTTTTTGTTGATGGATGAGGCCTAGACCAGAATCTTGATCATTATCAGGGATCAAATCGTCTGAGATGAGGCACTGAACCAGCAGAAGAGATGAAGTAGTGTCTGATGTTTACCTGTCATATATATCCTCTCTTAAAAAGAAAAGTAGCAGGAGGTAGTGTGGCAGGTAAGTTGTCAAAACCCTATTTTTCAGCAGTTACCCATCCAATTACTAACCTCAGCAACACATCCAAGTACATAACAGGATCGCTCAGCTATTCTCCAAATATAAAAATATTAATCATACGTGGTAGTATACTTTTCGAAAAAGAAAAACATGAAGAAATTTGGCATTTGATCTAGAAATTTTGCCCTCAACCTCCACGCGCTCAGCAAGCCTGAGCTCCTTGACTCGCCTAACAGCAAATCAGAAATGCCGTTTGATGTAAAGGAGAAAAATGTGCGAAAAATTGTTGGTTGTTTGATAATCAGTTTTTAATACTAAGTAATTAGCGCTTAATTACACATAATGATGACTTTCTTTCTGTGTTCAAGGCAAGAGCAATATTCATTCATCTTTACTGGAAAGCGGTTGGTTGTGTCTGGCCCAGCAAAGCTCGCAAACACGCACGCGTGAAACCCAAGGGCAAATATGACCCAGATGATGATGACGACGACGAGTTCCACACTTCGTACAAGTACAAGGAATTACGACGGTTATGGTAATGATGATTGCGTCGATCGTCTGATTGTAGCTTGATGTGTTATCGCTTAGAATTATTATTCAGTATTCTCGCTTTGTAAAACTAATGACAACAAAACTTGGGTAAATTATTGTGAAAGAAATGATGTTAGGAAAATAAAGAGAAAGAGGAGGATGAATTAGAAAGAAATGGATCAGTGAGAGACTCATATGAAAAAATAACTAAACTTTTATTGAGGGTAGAAGACCCTTTGATACTGAAATTGAGATAATTTATGACACTGACTAACATGCATAATTATTTTAGACGTTTTGTTTAACTTTTATTCACAACGCACACGATCTGTTTGCAACAACTTATCTGACCCACATTTTGCTCGTCTGCGCACTCGATACAAACGCTGTTCCACCAAATTTGTCGCACATAGATTTTTATCAAACTCGCCTTTTTGTCGTACACAAACTCATCTTGCCCCCGTGTACGCGCTCGGTACAAAAATTTATACCAAATAGAAGTAAATCAATAAAAAGCAATCGTTTAATCACTTGCCATTGTTTGCAGAGGTTTTTCATGACACAGTTTGCTTCACACAAGAGTTGACGTGTGCAGGCAAATTTTGTCTGAGACAGTTTACGTCAGACAGTTTGTTGGAGACAGTTTTTACCGTATGCAAAAGCTTAATTGAATAGACTTTGTGTAATTTTTTTCAACTCATAGGACAAAATGCAAAACGTTTTATAGAAACTTTATTTATAAAAATGTAACAGAATGATCACTTGGTTGCATGATCAACATAAGCAGATTTTACTTAATTTACACATTTTTATACGTATAATTAAGTTGTATGTCAAATAATTGCAAATCATAATGCTATGTAACAGTTATCATTTGATTATTACGGTTGCAGTCTTATAGCAGGTCGTATTTTCAAGTTATAAATGCTTAGTTGTCATGCATGCGCTCCATGCATAATTAGATTGCTGGAGAAATTTTATTATCATGCAATTATGTGGAAATGCATGTCTGAATAAAACCTGGATTGGAATTTACATGAAAACATTTAGCTCAACTATAGTACCTATAAAATCTTTATTTATAAGCAATATCAAACTTTGGTTGATATTTTTACGTCGAGTTCTCGTTAATAGCTAATGGTTAATTGTTTAGCTAATTATACAATTATAGTTCATCTATGTTTCTGCGATAGTATAAAATTTACATTTTTTGCGCAGTACATGTGAAGAAAAGTTATCACAATTTAGAGACGCCGCTATGATCAGGATCTCTCAGTCGCTGATGAACTGCTTCACCTCCATCATTTACAATCACCTGCAAAAAGAGAGATTTTAAGAGTCTCTAATCATAAACTAAGCCCAATGGTACAGAGTGCTAATAACTAAAATAATACTATAGGTAATGAGCTTTTTCACAGTTTCAGCGATTGACAATGATCGAGAAAAAGTCAAAGGTTGAGTGTACCAGACAAGGGATTTGTGTACACTTGACAACGCCTTGCATCAATGCTATTGTAATAGTAATAGTTTTAACAGCTAGCTAGAACCTTACCTAGCTTAGTTTTTCTTGTTCCCAAGCACAGACTAATTAATGCATAATTAAGAAAAGTCCACGTAAAACAACTGAAGTTACTGAACTGATGCGACAGACGGCTTTGCTTTATCCACACGCCACGTGACGGTTGTAGTTAAGACGTGTTGCTGTGGTACATTTAACCTTTGACCTACAGCAAGTGCGCAGCTTTGAAGCGAAACATTTCACACAACAAAACTGTGAAAAGGTTTATTAAGCAAACAAGTTTGACATGTTAGTAAGTAATAATAGTTTAAGCTAATTTAAGACGGGATTTAAACGAGTCATATGAAGCCTGGCCGTCCATAGTGGTCCTTTCCTTCAATAGTTTTTTTATACCGCTAAGACGGCGAAGTACCATTTATCTTCAAACCCACCCCCAAGGAGCAACTTTATTTTACAAAATTCTCTCTGTTCTTTCGTTTACACGAAGTGAACTAGCAAACAACATTATAATGCATTTTGGGGCACTGCAAGGTGCAATTCAGCACACATTTGCATTAGGTTTTACATTGACTTTTGTGGCTAGACTGGAATCTAGCTACGTTGTTAAAGACAACCATCAATGGCAAGCCATTGAACCGACAGAAGTAGCTTAGCCAAGTTCCCATGTAGTCTACATACATCCTTCCTACATCTGGTAAAAAGCCAGAATCAGTGTAACAAATGAAACCTGCCAGGTTGATTATTGAACCCAGATAATCACGAAGCATTCACTGTCAAGGTTCGGCATGGCTTAACTCCGGTCGCCTTGACATCTGATCTATTCACCAAGCCTTGCGTGGCACCCGTCTGCCAATTTGAATTGTTTGGCCTTAATGGTCTTTAGAATACAAGATGTGTTGATAGAAACATTTAAAATTTACTATACCCTACTGAGTTTCAAGGTCAAACTCAAGGTCATAGGGTCCTTCCTCCTTTCTCTCCCGTAATATTTTCATGTTCAGAATCATATTGCAAAATCAGCAATATGTCTCATTCGTATTTCATCTAACATTTTGCTTTTTCGGAAAAAAATACGAATCAACAGAGCCTGTGCTGAACATTATTTTGCACTGGTATATAAGCACTAATTTAACCGATTGCACAGTTTATAACATGTGTAACCTTTTTGGACCCTTAAGGACTCTGTTAAGGTCTGAAGTCCTGAATTAGTAATAGATGATGACCGCAGTTTCACCCATATAACTATGATTTTAGTCATTATGGTCATGCCAGCTCTGAATTTCACAGAAATACACAGTCGATGATCTAATGCCAAACTTCCCATTAACAGGTATTCTTACCTTGTTTTTGCCACGTGCTCTGTAGAAAATGCACTCAATGATCAGGCATAGAATAGCTAGGATTACAAAAGCCAACAGCATAATGAAGGCGAAAGCAAATCTGAGCAGATCTATTGGTAACGCCAGGGGAACAGGCGACCCTTTATTGCCTTTTGAACTCTCTGCAAATAACAAAAAGCAATGAAACCAATATGAAATCAGTCAATGAGAAATCAATTGAATGACTTGTAAGCTGTCACAAAAAAAGAAGAAAAGGAAGAAGTTGTAACTAAGAAGTATAACAGAAGTATCTAAGGCTGTTGTCCCTTCTTTTGCCCCATAATTGATTGATCTGCTTCTTCTTAGAGCTATATTTTCAAGTGAATCTAATCTTCATTTTCACCATCATCTCATTCACTTGTCATTGTCATTACTCTCACCATCGCCCTGTTATTTCATTCTCTTCACTTAGTTTATTTCACAGCTTCTATTTCTCTCCATTTTATCTTATGCTCAGGCTTCAATGTCAGGTGAACCATCAATTTTGTTCTATTTTGTGGTAGTAATATCTTGACTGCATTGTATGTAATAAATGTATTATTTATGGCATTTTGGAATAAACCAAACTAAGCTAGATTAAGCTACACTCAACACTGCAAGTGCTGGAACATTCTTGGTCATGCCTGTAGTAGCACAGCAAACTGCAATACAGGGTCAAAAAAAGACAGGATGATTTTTTTATTTCCTACCCCATTCTGAAGTATGGTAAAAAGTATACATTTTATCACCAGTAATACTGCAAAAGCGTTTCACTCGTAATTAAATAACAGATTAAAATCTTAATGAACGATGGACGAGTCAAATGAACATAATTTTTAACAGCAAAAACATTCCATCAGCTTGTTGCATATGTTTGCAAAAGCGAAGATTGAAGTAAAGTGTATTACACCATGCTGCTACTGTGCAAGATTTAGTGTAATATACAAAAACTCGACAAAGTTCAAGAAAAAAATCAAATTTCAAATTTACCACTGTGCTCACGCATGAGCTGTCGAATGTGTGCAGTATGTCACGAACGAACAGCTCTGAATTAAGAGGTACAGCACGGTCGGCACCTGTTTTTTGTGCAACGTGTTTCCAAAATGCAGGCGGTAGTGCCGGTTTAATTAGTGAATAGCGAAATGCATGTAACAGCGAAGAACTAGTGGTGCAAACGCAAAATTGCGTTTTTGTGGTAATAATTCTTTCATGTAAGTTAGTCTTAAAAAATAGTATGTTAGTTTTCAATATCTTAAATAGATTGCTTTGACCTGCAGTTTAAGATTTGTTCCGGTTTTCCTTTAACTTAATTCAGTCAGACATGTTAACTGTGCACGGTTATAGGTTATAGAGAATAGGGAGACTCAGATGGTAAGCCCAGATAGTTAACTGACAGAATGACAGTCAGACCTTTATCAAACTTAATGACAAAATCAGGGAATTTTCATACGCATTTCAAAAGCTGGCCTGAGTATCATAATAATAATTATGTAAGAAGCACAACAAATGGATGAGATCTTTTTGTGTTACTAAAAATAGTGTGCACTTTGACACTGGCTGTCTAAGCAACCTAAAAGAGGTAGCATTTGTTTATTGATAGAAGATATTTTTATCGTAAAGAGAAAAAAATGCCTGCAGTGGCAAAGAAACATGGATTTGGAGCATCTGTCCATGCTCCAAAACTTTTAGAGAATAAAGGTAGAACTTTTATTCTAAAGTCAGACAGAGGAAAGAAAAGAGTACGATTTTTGTCCCATGTTTACGACAAACAATTCATTTAACAATTCATGCAGTGAGAATGTGATGCTTACGTGTTAATGTGGTTACTTCAGCGCACTTGTCACTTTTTTCGAACCACCATTTTTCGTACAACGCGTCTAAGACGCCATCCTCTTGTAAGGAAATTAGAGCATCATTGAAGTCCGTCAGTAACCGGGGGTTGCTCTTGTGAATGGCTATTCCATATGACTTCAGTCCAATGTAAGGATTTATGGTTATTACACCACAGTCCTAAAGTTAAAAATAACGTTTGCTATAGTATGAAGGAAGGAGAGCAAAAGAAAGAAAGAGAGAGAGAGAGAGAAAGACAGTGAGAAAGAGAGAGAGAGAGAGAGAGAGAGAGAGAGAGAGAGAGAGAGAGAGAGAGAGAGAAAAGAGAGAGAGAGAAAGAGAGAGAGAAAAGGGGGCGAGAGAGAGAGAGAGAGAGAGAGAGAGAGAGAGAGAGAGAGAGAGAGAGAGAGAGAGAGAGAGAGAGAGAGAGGGGGGAGCAAAAGAGACAGAGAAAAGAGAGAGAGAGAGAGAGAGAGAGAGAGAGAGAGAGAAAAGAGAGAGAGAGAAAGAGAGAGAGAAAAGGGGGCGAGAGAGAGAGAGAGAGAGAGAGAGAGAGAGGAGAGAGAGAGAGAGAAGAGAAGGGGAGAAAAAATGTTAGGGATGAAAGTATAGAGAAAGGAGTGTAAAAATGTAGCGAGGAAAAGAACTTTACAGGATGAAGTTGTTAATATCTGCCAAGCTTTATTAATGGCATACGAGCTCATTTAAAAACAGCATTAAAAGCATCTGAATAAGCAACTTGGATTACTTTGAAATATATGGCCTAGGTCAATTTTATGTCGCTGATCTAACGAATAAACTTCCGTTCAGCTTGCGACTGATGATTATGACCATTTTAAAATGAGTTTTAAAAGTTAAAACCTATCTTTTTACTATAACGTTTAATTAGTGTGGGTCTTAAAGCCTATTTTTACTATATCATTTAATTAGTTGCCACATGATGTATGCTTATTGCAGTTATTCTTAATTGTAGACCTGTTTTGGGGCACATCTGATGACAATAATTGTCGATTTATGCGCTTTACAAATAATCTTTATCATTATTATTACCTGTGCAGACACGTAAGACAACGATTTTGCTTCCCCCAGAAATGCATAGTTACCACTTTCGTGAACTCTGTCGATGCCTTCTGCCATGGAATTCACGCAATTACCTTCCTTTGTCATCTTAGCACCCATTTTCAGTATCGTTTCCACATTGGATCTGTATTAGAAAAGGATAGCAAATTTAGTGTTTTTGAAATTCAAAAAGAAAGGCATGAAAACCAGGTCTTTGTCTGCCATTTGTAAACCTAGTTGTTTAAAAATGTCGTTATGGTTGATTAGGTGCCATGAAATGTTAACAGTCTAAAAGTTAGCCTAATGCCCATTGGGTGACTTGCAGGAACATAGTTGTGAACCTATTTGTCTTAGCCTAGTCTAGAGGCAAGGCACACTGTGATTGTGATCGTATTTAAGAATGGTCTGTGTGTCATAAATGCTGGTCAGTTGGCGGATGAAGAAATCCCTTAGACTCTCGGTTATGGTTTATCCATTTGCCGTACTGATTCTGGCTATTCGCCTTGTAGATTTTACATCAAGATGTAGCTGTGACACCTCTGCTGGTTTAGTGATTATTCTAGAAGCATAGCCTTGGTAATGAATCAGGTTTCAGTCTACCTACAACCATCCATTTGTATAGGGCCTGTTGATAAATGTGGGATACAAGCTTGCAATGCACCTAATTGTGTAAAAAACATAGATGGAACACTTTCTGTATGAGACATAGAACCGCA
The DNA here is from genome assembly GCA_030141605.1 of Tubiluchus corallicola. Classification (NCBI taxonomy): domain Eukaryota; kingdom Metazoa; phylum Priapulida; class Priapulimorpha; order Priapulimorphida; family Tubiluchidae; genus Tubiluchus; species Tubiluchus corallicola. Next base: position 177,977 of record JAQGDQ010000390.1, read on the forward strand.
GTTCTTTCTTCTAAAAGACACTGTTTTTAATTGCTTCCGGTACTTCTGCTTACTTGACTTCTTACCTCGTGAAGAAAGATTCAGTTGAGCCACCGCAGATAGCACCATAGTTCATCTTGCTCTTTGCCAGATCATCTGCACTCATGTACATGTCGACAGCAGTGAGCTTGTCCTCAGCGATTAAGCTTGCAGTGAGACCAGCCATGTAAGCTGCAGCAAAGATGGCAACAAATCCCCACCAGCCAATGATGAGGAGCCGCCCAGAAACTGAGGCAGGACCATGTTCGTAGCCTAAAAATGATAAAGATTGTGTTGCTTGTTCACCAAAGATAATGAAATATGCAGCTACTTATGAACAATAAAGTGCTATATCAGAAAATCAGAATTAATTCCTTTGCCTTGTAACCAAACTAGGAATTTCTGTTCATTAATTGCTTTGTCTACACTGCCTCGTTTATAAAAGTATTTCACTAGTGAATATAACAAAAGTAACCAGAGACGTCTATTAATGAATTCGGCCACTTATTCTTCAACATAAATTTTATTAAAAGCCAAACGTTTTCTACCACTTCTTTGATCTTTGCCGATTCAACACTAACTGCAGAAGGGATCAAAGTGTTTTAAGTTCTTAAAAAATTAATCTAAAAAGTAGAACTACACTTGCAGTAACTAACATTTATAATTGATGACAATTAATATCCCAGCAGTAAAAGCAGGCTTTGGATCAAATGTTATGAAAGATCGAAAAAACCCAAGTTGCTATGGAAAACCGGAAATTCTTGGCATTTTGACATCTAGAGACTTCTACACTTACCTTGCCAGAACAGCATGCTGCTAATGGAGAAGTATGAATTTCCTGAGCTATAGTACTTGGCTTGGATTTTGTTTGCAACACCTCGTTTGTACTTCTTTTCCCACTCGTATGGACTAAACCTGGAATTTGATGGTTTAAAATCTAAAACTGACTTATATAAGTATTGGCCTTAAAATAAACTTTCCCTTCAAGAATGTCTGTAACTGTAACAGAGGTTAGTTATAAAAGTTATATATATATATATATATATATATAACATATAACATATAACATATATAACATATATATATAAAAGTTAGTGGCATGACTGATGAATTTTATAGCGTCTACATTATTTCTATATATATATATATATATATATGTACTTGGCAAAAACACTTTTTACACACTCAATTTAAATTAATAAATGCATCTACAACAGAGAAAGTTCTCTTGTCAGCCGCCAGTTATTACTGCAGATGAAGGTGACAACCTCAAAGACAAAAAAGACTTACTAACTACTTTTGCAATTACTACATCAAAACTAAGTTCACCACGTATAAACATTAGTGACATAAACTTAGCTATTATAGTGTTTGATAGTAAATTTTAGCAATATGTTTGTAAGTAAAACGAGCATATGGAAAAGTTTGTCTTTTTAGTACTTTTATAATAGTGCAGTCTGATAATCCCAGTGAATGAATTTTGTTATTATTTTCATTACACAACATATATATATATATATATATATACAATTACTGCAAATAAAGAATCATCATCACCTCTGGTCATCTCTTTGCATACACTTTTGTAATTGCAGTAATTAGTAATTAGCACCTGTTTATTATAATCATGAGAATCCAGACGAGCACCCAGCCTCCAACAGCAGCAAGCCAAACACCACGAGTGAAAGGACGGATGAGCCAGTTCCATGGATTGAGTCCTTCAATGAGTGGCTTCTTGATAAGAAATCCGATGCCCGTATTCATGAATGGCTTCGTAAAGTCCACGGCAGCTTCACGCTCGAATGTGATTGTCAAGGGCGCTGCTGCTGCGTCAACTTCCTGAAAGTATGCAAAACCATCATCATCATTAATGTGTGTTCTACTGAGAAGATAAGCAAACCAAGACTGGCAACTAAATGGATAGGTGACCGCCGAGAAAACTATTTATAGACAGCTTCATCTACAATACTACTCTAGTAGTTTACCCTTATAGACAACTTCGTTTTCAGAACTTCGTTTTAAAAGATTATCTTTTAAAGTGCTAAATTATGCCAACGACAAAGCCAGTAAAAAGTCAAGTGGCAGCAGCAGCAACAATAACAACAAGTCAAAAACACCACTACCACAACCACAATGACAACAACAATAACAATAACAATAACAATAACAACAACAACAACAACAAAAACAACAAGTAAAAAAACACCACCACCACAATCACAACAACAATGACAACGACGAGAACAACAACAATGACAACGACGAGAACAACAACAACAACAACAACAAAAACAACAACAATTCAACATACCCTTCTCAGCACTTCTCCCATTAACCCACTCCAACCTTCTGATGTTTTCGATCCATATTTACTATCCTTCACCAGCTGCAACCTAAAAGCAAAATCTGAAAAAAACATTATTAAAGAACCATTGTAATTACACAATTGTAGAAACTCTTAAAAATAATTACATATTTTATCACACTTCTGACTGTTTTACATGGAGAGTGCAAATTTGGACTGGCAAAGTTAGTCACTCCATAGAAGATAGCGAATACGTCACTTTTGGTCGCTTACTTTTTCTTTCAGCTATTTTTTCCACAAGATCCGGAATGTAACCATAAAGACTAGTAGGATCATCAAAATCTCGTTGCATGGTATATGGTTCGTCCTGAAAAACATCAGCTTACTAATCCACATTTAAAATAACCGAAGAATGTAGACAAAAACTTAATGTCCTTTATAATCTCAATGATTATAATATTTTTCCGGATCTTTCAGCCTAGCGGGCCTCATCAGCTGAATAGAACGTGTTGCTAAGAGTGTTGGTAACCTTATAATGCTCTCAGGTTACCAGCACTTTCAAGTCAGGTAACGAGGCCCACTACGGCGAACGATCCTGAATAAATATTACTATCTTTGAAACTAAAAAGAGCATGATGTTTTCCTCTGTTAATGATGACAATTCTCAGGAGAACTCTCTCGTATTTCAAAATCGAAGAATGTCTTAATTTCAGCAAGCAAATTGCATAGATTAATGCTCTTATATGAATATGCGGAACAATTGCAATAGTGCAGATGAAACACAGAAATTCATGGTAAAACATTTTAACATAAGATTTAAAAGCCTAAAACTGAATTAAATACGAAGTAATGCTTTATCCTCGGCACTTGCACCGTGTATACCTGTATCAGACGCAGTCTGTTTTGTAATTCTACTATAAATAAATAAAGTTTAAACTAAACTAATACTTTGTAGGATTAAACGATGACTCACAATGGGATTAAACGAAGTTTTTATAAATGTGTAAAATACACAAAGTACTTTTTGTCGAAATTAAAAGTCTCAACTCACTTACCAACACTGTGCTAAAAATGAGAGCTCTGTTGTAAGACCTGTTATTTTCGGCTTGTCTTATTTCCCTGACCAAATTAACAGCAGCTGTAACATAAAAGTACCATAGGTATTGCATAAGCAATAATAGCAGTATAATAAAAAATCTGATTTGTGAGAATTTTTCGAGAATTTTACTACCGAGATATTAATTAACTGTCATCAGTTGTAAATTTTAGTCAATTTGGTCATTGTAACTGTAGCTCTTTTTAGCTCAATTTTATGAAAAAAAACTTAAGGAAGCTCCATGCTTAATAATTTTAAAGTGTACCTGAAAAATAAGGTATAATCGAGGTTTCATAAGCAAAATTTGTAGCAAGCATAGGAAGCAGTAAAATTGGCAATTGTTTTACAATTTACGGTAAGTTTCATGCCAGTGCAGCTTCCCTCCCGAATTACAACAACCAATCCATTTAATAGAAGTCATTCACTTTTCTGCATATGGTCGTCTACATGTAATATCTCTGAGCTCACATCGTATGATTAGTTAAGTAAAGTAGGGTTTGTATGATATGAAAATAAGCACTAACAAAAATGTTTATAATTTGTCCACAACATGTGTGTCACGTGGCATAGCTGATTTCTAATTCCCATGTGGAATGAATGTTGTGACGATGTAGTCTAAGTTCCGTTATTGCAAATATGTGGTTCGTGACTTAAGTGTAACCCTTAGGTAAAGAATAAAACACTTAGTCGAAAACACTGAGAAGAAACCACTGAATTAATAAAATAATATAACAATTTAATGAATATTTCAAAACACATTACAAGACAAATGTTAATAATAAAGCAAATCCGGCTAAGAAGAGAAAGAACAACGTAATGTTTTTCACCAGTCCAGTCTTGGCATCATCAAGCGACTATTCTCCTGTTCCCATTCCGCGGCATCTCCTCACCAGGGGCTTGATCGAGGAATGGTGCACCATAGAACGGTTGACTACACTACCTCTTGATGGAGCTGATTACGTGGACGACGACGACGTCTCCAAACTTTGACGACTCCTGATGTATACGCCTCCACTTATATGACGCCAAAATAGGGTAGCATCCAAGTTCCTGCACTCGTCGCAAGGTAAGGATTTCCAGTTTCGTAATCACAGCATGGAAGCACCAACGACAGTATCATCAACGACAGGTAAATGCGTGTAAGTATCAGTAGCAGCTGACATCATCGACAACAGGTAAGTACAATCTTTAATAAGTGATGTATCATCAGCGTCAGGAAGATATAAGCAGCAACAGGTAAGTATCATCGCTGGTATGCAGCTATCGTCTCTGTCGTAACCATGTAGACAGATGCTTTTCTACAAGCAAGCACTATTACTACTAAACCATCATTTCATGATATGAGAACGTCCGCTTAACTCGACAACTTAAAGCGGAATACCTGGGCGAACTGAACAGCCAAAATTTCGTCTACGTGGCTTCAATCACATGATATAGTAGTCATGCATAAACAGTGTCATTAAATGTACAGGTGAAATCTGATTTCAGAACAAGTTGGCTTCTAGCCTTATATCATTAAACAGTTTAACTAAACATCTTTTATAAAAATTGACAATAATTAATGGTAGAATTATAACAGTAGGAACTAGTTACATGACCTGGCCTAAAATAAGCCTGAGAGTCACATATGTCATGTCGTCGGCATACATGAGCGCAAAGCATAAAACCTAGGGTACATGACTATTGTAAGCTCTACACTTATATAAATGATTTATTTATTCATTATTTACTATTTATTTATTTATTTATTGTCAATTTGATTGTGCTCAAGCGTGAATAAGTGCTATGCAGTGTCACTGTAATGAGTCGTAAAAGCACAAGAAGCTGCGCATAGCATCAATGTAACATACTAAATTTTCGTTTTCTAAACTCCTTTATTTACAGTTTAAAGAAAATAATAAAGATTTGTAAACCTCAGCGTATTAGTTCCTGAGCGTTTCAGGGAGCCAAAGCTGGGTGTCTAGAACAACTATTTCTCTTTGGCGAAGTGTGTGCTGGACAACGATAGTGAGGCTGCACGGAGGCTGGTTAGTAAACGGACAGAGACCTCCAGAAAAACTGCTTCTTCTGGATTCAGTGCCTCTAGCTACATATATCCCATTGATGGAGCGTATACACTCATTCAAAACAACCACTGCCACTTCGGGACTTATCTTACAGATAATCTTTAATAATGATTTCGGTTTCATTCCTTCCACAAACCTTTTCATTAGGCTCTTGCGTTGAGTGCTTGATTCCAGTTTATAGTGTGCCGCATCGGGATAACACTCTTAACATTCTTAATACGTGCACTTTAATTTCCATTGTCTACAGTTAAATATATTGAACGTTCTGGAATAAATTACTGTACTATTTTCCTTACTTTACTAACCCTTTCGACCCAAATCTGTAATTACAGCGTCTAGACTGTAGCAAATATCGCTACGAGGTAGAAATTTGATCAGTTTGTTTGTTATTTAAAAAAACTGTGGCATCCATGAGAAGTGTGTTATAGAAACGAATAGATGTTGCTGTTGAAAGTCTGCCAAATGTCTGCTTCATATCAACATGATTTTGATTCAAGTTCTTACTCGCCCAGTTTTAGAGATCAGCCCAAAGACATGGTTTTTTTAGAATCAACAGTAATCGAACATAAGCGGTTAGTAGCGTAAAAGAAAGAGCCAAGGTTTATTTCAATGTTCACGAAAAACGTTAGAAAGGTTTAGTAATTAAAGTGTGATAAGCACTTCGTGTAATTAGTAAAATCAGTTTAAAGTCGCGATCATTTCACGCTTGGGCGTTCCCATTTTGAATACACATTCTTCCACTAATGACGTCGTTCACCGGCTGAAGAAAAATGGCGCACTGTCAATTTCCGTGAAAGGTATAATAAGTTTTTGCAAAAAATTAGATAGTTGATGTTGCGACGCATTTGCATGAGCATTAGGTAAGCTGCAAAAGTCTAATTAGCATGCGCTTTCAGAACGCGACGATGCGCTTACGAAATGTCATGAATCCACCAGTAACGTCAAATAAATGGCGGCTACCACAGCAATTGAAAATTTCTATACAGCGGTAAAATTAACTTTATGCTCTGTAGACAGTCTTATAAGAAATCTCTTTGTTATGTTTTTGTTAATTTAAGTGATAACATTAAAATAAACTCAACATGTTAGGTGACTTCCTCCTTTCCTTTAAGCTTGAAGTATAAAACACAAAATTGAAGAAAAATCAGGCAAATGCAAAGATTTTATTACACATGTCAAGATTTTGTAAGTCGTCCAGCTCTGAATGAGATAATGGCATATTTAATGTAGATAATTGTGGCAGGCAAGAATCTAGCTCAATAAAAGTGATCCTGAGAGGTGTCTCAGATACGTTGGGACGACCATTCATAAACCAGATAAATAGCCTTAGGCAGTTTTCGCGACGACCACCCATTCATTTACTGACCAGGCTCACTGTCGCTAAACCTAAACAGTGACTACTAAGCTTTGACAACAATAGTTAGTGAATATACAAAAAAATACAAGGAATCGCCAAATTCTGTTAAATGTGAGCATACAAGCAAATACTAAATGTTTTTAGGATAGGTTGTTCTGCCTTATTAATAGCCAGCATATATATATTATACATTATTAATAGTTAGAAGTGTGATTATGGCGTGTTTCTAATAAACCAATATTCTCCGCCTTAGTTTGCTTTAATTTTAATCCCTTGTTGCAACATACAACTCTCTCATACAACTTGTTACAACTCTCTCATAGCTACAAACAACGTAAAGTCTTCTAAACACTTCAGACTAATTACTAGAAGTGACAGTTCAATTTACGACCCTAATATATATATATAACCAAGCAGCCATTTTTTACGCTTCTGGTCCACAGCGTCATCATGGAAATAGAAGAAAACGCACAAAACGTCAACTCAAAAGAATTCCCAGCTACTGAGCAAGAGTTTACCACAAGGTGAACGTCCTTGGTCGAATTGATGTAAAGAAAATTGAAAATAAATTTGGTAAGTAACTTATTCATAAAATCACTCTGTATTATATCAGCGAGAGTTGCCACATTTTACTATGTATGTCCTAGCAAAACTCAGCCTACTAGTATTGCTTGTTTGCTTCAGTAGGTAACGTCTGTTTCCTAACTATAGTTTTGCTCACTTGAGGTCAAGTCGGAAAAAAGAAACCACCCCGAATATACAACCTTACAGATGCACTTAGCGCTAAGAGCTGATAACGAGTTTAGTTCACAAATATTCTCAGCAATATGCACCCAGAAGGAAGCCAAATATTATTTCAAGAAGACGAAAGCAGATGGAGATAGGAGCAAGCTGGTGTTTTACATCATTAGAATAGAAATAAAAGGTTATTTATGGATCACATATGAACAAATATATGACCTCGTGATGAATAATGCTTCTCACAGGATATCCTCATTTAAAATTCAGTTAGTTTTACAGATGGCAGAACAAATACTGTAAACACCACAAATTTGAATACTAAAACTTTTGCGAAAAGTGCTGCGCCATCCATTGAAAACACAGAGAAAACATTGTGAGCTGACGAGCCTTTATTAAGCTTGAAGAACACAGGAGTAGCAGTGTTGATCAGTTTTGTTAACAACTTATAGGCAATTTTTTAAACCAAAGACTTTATTTATGTAAAGTAAAAAACATTCAATGAGTTTTAATTCCTTGTAGTGAACTTGCGTCTTACAGATTTAGTTTAGTGTTGCTAAAGACAATTATATCTATGTAAGTTAAATTTGTCCACCATTTAAAATTTCGAAAACATGGGCTATAAAATTTTAAAACAACGATTTAGATGTAACAAAGATATTGCACCACGTCTACAATAAGGTGATGTAGCTTATGAAGCTAACCCAGTAAGGAAAACTATGACTGTACTGATTACAAGAAAGATATTCTTACAACTTCATAAGCATGTACAGTTAAATTGTTTAGAGGCCCAAAATTGCTTTAAAATGAATTTCATTTTAAAAACGAAAATAAACGGCAATGCTCCAAAGACTGCTTAGAAGGTCATTTTAGCGCTGCAAAATGTTGAATGACGCATTCATCAGATGGTAACTTCGCCTCTGTCCCACCCTGTCAGCGCACCCACCCATAGAAAAACAAGCAAAAAACACAGGGAGGTTATTTATATCCGCTGCACACAGCTGTTACCGTCAACGCTTGCACCCCACCCACATTCTAACACTCGCTCACACCCAGCCAGCATGCACGCTGGATTCAACAAGCACGCACTGAGTCATTGGACATTCTTAAACATTTCAAAACAGGTCCTAAGATGTGTTGAGCACACGCCAGCTACAGGAACGTGCTATCATGAGCATTAACAGTGTGTTTTATTGCAAACAGTTTCTGAGTTTGCCATGAATAACTCACACCAGATGCTTGAGAGAATTTCAAGAGATGAATTAGACGATATTGATGTTGAGCTCGGAAAAATTAAAATGTCCTAATAAAACTGCTTGGCTACAATTGAACGGGTTGTCAAATGACGTCACCTCTTTATAATTATGCAAGGGAGACACGAAATGCCTTACAAGTTATAATTGTACAAGTTATTACTATTCATTTTATTCTGTAGTAGCAGTGTAATAGTAGCAACACTTCGAATTGACAAATAAAAATGGCAACATATTTTACTAAAAGGCTGGATTGCTATACAGACCAGTTTGCATCGTTTATGTATATTGAAACAGGAAGACACTGTAAGCCAAAAAACTTTCCCATTAAGCAATGCTTATGTATATCATTTTTTATTACAAGTACTGCACTTCGTAATGAAATGGTAACTTGTAGGTTGTATGTAGTAATAGGGGTCAGAGGTCATCCAATCTCGGAATAACTTATTACATCATATCATTTGATGTAACACAAGCTAGCTTAGTTTAAACTGAGATAAATTTGTTTCGCTGACCCCTATTTTGCCCTTACTGGGTTTACGGATCAACCAATCTGCGCGTAACTAACTTAAATCATTTACTTTATCTCATTTAGTTTCGGTTGACACTGTATTTTGAGGACCTGTTCAACAGCTAACACTAAGTGGCGTCTCGTTGCTTGCTGTGTGCCAAAAACGAAACTGTTGCAAAAATATGATTTTTAGTCACAACGTATAATTATAGTACAACACTATGTACCACACAGTACTAAAGTCACCGTATTAAAAACTTCATTGCTACCATTATTACAATGAACAAGTTTCAAAATACTTCAAAGTGAGTTATTTGCTGTGGACTACACGAAAGTTATTGCAGAGTACCAAATCAACGTCATCATAGGAGCTCACTTCTCTTCGATTATATTTATCCTCTTATACACGTGTGCTTTACATTAACATTACGCGATTACTTTCATGTTTACTGTATCATTTCAGAAACTTAAATGAAATAGAAAGACTCATATAACACGAAATTCATCTTTTTGGTACATGGAGTTAACATACAATGCAACGTTCTTAACATGTGGATTTTTTTAAAGTGCAAAAAAACAGTTTATAGTATTTCACGCACGATCTGCGATGCTTAAAACTAGATTGTTTGTACACGTGAAAACATTTGCCTGTTATAGGCGGATAAAGCTAGTTCAACAGCGGCTAGGTGGACGTTTTTCATACTGTCAAACAGAATAACAAACAAACGAAATGCCCGCATCTCAACTACTTAGCGCGAAACGAATACAGCCAGCTCTGTTTGCGTTCCTCATCCGAACTAGTTTTTGGACAAAAATCTGGTGAAATGTTAGGAAAATGACGAGTTTTGCAGAGAATTTTTTTGTGGTAATTTCAAGGTGACGGAATTCCTGGTGTTTTAAAGAGACTGGATAGTAGCGGCCTTACTGTACGAAAACATTAATTATAGTGGCCAAATTTCGTACGGGTTATACCACCAATAGTCCTGCCATCTGTTTTAATAATACTGATAGGCACGCTACATTATGCTGATGGTTGTGGCAGGACCGAAATATGGTTCACTGTCGAGACCAATCCTCTGAAATGCTGAACTGGGAGCGGTGTTTTAGATATGCCCAACAGCACATACAGCCTCCCTCAACGAGCATATTATTATTATTATTATTACTATCATTTTATTTGTATAATATTAGCATTAAACATAGCTTAGTCTGACGCTACTAAGGAGTTCTTTGTGACACTCACTGAACGGCTAACTATAAAAGGTCTAAATAATTAGAGATAATGTGACAGATTAATTGAACGCAATTGATTTTTCTGGCATCCATCTATTTACAGACCAATTCCAGCGTTGCTTACCTTCGCAGGAACAAAAGCCAAAATGACAACTTACATTTAAATTCTTTTGCAAAAATGAACCCCACAGCTTCAAACGATACTTCATTCAGCGTTTTCCCAGGCAAGCACTTCAATTTAATGCATAAATTAAAACAACCTTTATTACCAAAGTGCGCTTTTGAATGGAAACTTTTCTAGCTTTAAAAATATTTCAATCGTCTGTAGAATACATTCATAATAAGTTTATATAGCGCCTAGCTGTATATATAGGTATTAAACTATTATTATTTTTTGTTTTGTGCAGTTCGACAAAGTGCAAGCTGGGATCGAGCAGCTGGACTTACTTATTCAACACAATCACAATCCAAACAGTCTAGGATGAGACACTGAACTGACAGAAGTGTTTTGGCAATTAGTGTTTCGACGAAATAACGCATGCGCGTTTAGACTAAACTGCTCAAAAACAGATTTTCTGCTATCACAATCTATTTATTAATCAAACTTTAGCGTTGCTTAACTGGTACAGCTAAATACATACAACAACCATTCAGACATTACTGTCTCCCCTATGCACAATAGATTTTCAAGTAAATTAGATAATGGCACATTACAGTTTTAACATTTAAATGAGTTTCGCAATGAACGTTTTAGTAACGTCAGACTAAACAGTATTTAATTCTGATTCATATTCAAATTCAAAACTACTGCATAAATAAATATGGCACAACGTAGAGGATGTGCAGTTACATTTATATGAGAAAAGAAGTGCTTTCTCGGTTACTACCGGTATCAGTAAAGCCAAGCTTTCAAATTTGTCACATAAGTGTGACCGTGGCCTAGCATAATTGCACGAATATGAACGTAGCTTTAATTAGCACATCAACACAGGCTCGTTAAATCTATTGTAGACATTGGGAGGCAGAATTCTAACATAAAACAAATCTGCCTTCAAGACAGGCAAACACAGCAGCAACCCAGCAAAAAATAGACACTACTGTGCCAGTGGTTTGTCAGCACCACTTCCGAATAAATTCAGGTGAATGTGAATGCAAAGCAACACTGCCGTCCCTCTACTGACTTGGTTTGTTGATGCTTAAATTCAGTCAACATACACGTGATCGTTCAACTTTCCCCAAACACAGCTTTCCCCAAACTTAAAATGTCAATTCTTATAAAAACTCATTTTCCGATTGAAAGATAAATAGTACTTTTTAAAAACAACTTTTTTAAAACATAAAAACTGTAAAAACTGTACAGACATTTTCATCTACCTGGCAGTAGTTATCCGCGTGACAGAATAGTTCAATACCCACACTGAAAACGACTACTACCGCGTAATCGAAATTTATATAATTTTATAAAGTTTTTAGTCTTCGATAAACCGATAAACACGTTTTATCAAACTAATCTAGCTTGACCAGTACATTTACTCAGTACAAATTTGGACTCTTCGTTTGCAGGTCGATTTGCACTGAAAACGTGATTATGATTCACAGCGTTTTTCAGGTTTAGTTCAAAGCAAAACATTATAGCTTATTGACACGAAGTAAGTAATGTAAACAATGATTTACTGCAGTCAGTTCTTGGTGTTATGAAAACATCAACATTTCACACCCCCTGCTACCGGCCCTTGACGAGGTACAGTTTTCCTGCCAATAATAGAGCTTGACTTTTCTAAGCCTTGAGTAGGCACTGAAGATCCTTGTCCTTTCTTATTACCTTTCCCAAATTTCCTACTATGATGCGGGGAAGAGGCATAGATTGTGCTACCTTTTGTAATATCATTCACGTAGTTTGAATATTTGCCAAACCTATAATAACTAAATAGTTATCATTACGTTAAAACAGTCTCATTACTGTGCTTGTTAGAGCTCATTCACACCAAAACACACGAGTTTCAGCTTCTTATTACAAATTAATCGCTGCATGTGAGATCGCATATAATTAATATCATAATTTATCCATAAAATAATAATGCGAGCAAGCAATTAATTTCACAAAAATGATGTTCAGACCACTTAGCACTGACGAAATGACGCGTATCGCGTTCTCTTCATCAACTAGAAAAATACACATAAGCTCTGAGGAAGATTATCTACAGCCTATCTGAAGACTTAGTGAGGTGTGGCACGCCTTTGGTCACTTACGTCATGTGCGTCAATGTACATTTACGTTAAATTACGTGTGACTTACGTAATGTAACTCATTATGTTATGATGTCCGACTTATAATAGTTGTAATTTGTAAGGAATTTGCCGGCCCTTTACTGGAATAGTTTTGCCAGGTCAATGGATAAGTGTGAACACAGTCTTAGCTCCTATATAATGCGTACTTATTTGACGAACTACATGTGTTTCACCCTAACAGTGTAAAAATCACACACTTTTTACACGAAACTGTAAAAGCCTTACAGCGCTCTGTTGTCGTCAAATAAAATTTTTATTTGCGATCCTACCGCTCAGCTTTAATACTTTATGATTAAGTATACTGTCTGTACCCTCTATTGCATATTGGCTGTTTCTCAAGAGGAATCTCTGTTCTACGACCTGCAATAATGAACAGCTTTTCTTTCGGCACTTACCGGCGTACCGCACGTGTTACTAATTTTTATTTGCAGCTTAGGCAGAAGATACATTTCACTATGGTTACGCTCACTCATATCATCTTGTCAGAGAACCACAACTGTTCGGAAGTTGGTTTACTTGGGCAAGTGACTAGGATCCACTCACTCTAGTCAGCCTTTTGTTTTTATAATTTTAAATGACGATGATAATATTGTTATTTAATCCAGAGATAACACTGGAAATATTTTACATCTTTCAAGGAATTTTTTACTTATTTAGGAAAGTTACCTCACTGAAGAGTCGAAGAATAATCGGTACCATTTTTCAGCCTTTAATATAACTAGGACGGGAATTAAGCCTACGAATCACCTCAACGGAAAGTAAAGGCGTTCCTGTATAATTAAATAACATAATGTATACTAGGGGTTGCCATCGAATGTTCGAATTTTTTTAGTTAAAATTCGATTCGAACCTAAAATTATAGATTCGAATATTTCAGGACTTCAACAGCTTGTGTTCTTTATTATCAAAACGATTGAAACAACATGCAATCAGTACAATTTAGCTGTGATTTCTGTGCAAAATTTTAAACAAATTATTACTGTTTTTATTGTAGAATAAAATCAAGTAAATACGCATGATTCTCGTGAGACCACTTTATTAATGATTCGATTTTTTTTCGAAAATCTTTACAACTGAATTAGATTCGAAATTCGTTTGATACAAGTTCGAAAAAAAAACAAATTCGATTTCTAGTAGCGAAAGCTTGCCGTTTATATCATCCCTTGAAATAGGTAAATCGTTGAAGTAGTATGTTTGGCAATCGGTTAAACGCTCTCCTAGAGGGAGCCACTCATATTCTTATACTTGCCAATCTCAGAACTGATCACGTGTATTACCGCACCATAACCATTCAGCTACTCCCTGGTATACCCCCCTCCCCCACCCAGAAAAACTCACTAAGATACAGACATTTGCGTTTTCAATTAATATCATCTAGGAGAACCAGCAGAAGACTTACAGTAACATTTACGCAGAAACAAAGCCTTCTTGGCTTTCCTGTCATAATTGCAACGTCACCAACTTACCTCTTTGAAGGAAGTGGTCATGGCAAAAGCTTCACTGGACTACGATCCTGCTGTAATTTTGTAAATAGACTTTAAACTCGTCGATGTTTAAAACGATTGTTGATCGGCACATTTTTACAACTCAGAAAATTTACAGTGCCTCACGTTCTACCGAAATGCCAGAGGGAAAATTCTTCTTGTCACACCGTTGCTTGTGTGTAAAATTCAGGAACCACCGTTTTCCTGGTACCATAATTTCGGAGGACACTTAAACGCAAAGACATAATTTGACCTTGAAGTGATATTATTGATAATTCCCTGACGTACGCAAAAATGGCAACCACAGTATGTTATTGATGATTATTGTGACAAGAGCTCTTAATTTGTATAGATGTTTAGCATGGATTGTTAATTCAACTGTTAATGTTAATCGCACACCGTAAAAGTGTCTGCAACAAATCGCCTGACGTCAAATTGTCGCTGACCAAATTTGTCTCGGACACGACAACGTTTGTATGAGCGGCAATTTGTGTCATGGGTAATCCTCAGTAAACAATTATTAGATGACACGTGACCAAAAAGATAACACGTGACCAACGACTTTGATTAAAATACGTCGTGACGTAGACCGCTTATTGTTACATTTACAGCACGATAATAAAAAATAAAATTGAATATGCTTGCTTCTAATTGTCTGCTTTCGTTAAGCCTGCATATATGATGCAAGTCGGAAACCTAATCTTCAATACAACAATTAAATCGCGATACGATTTAATGACATGTGGCAATTAACAAAACTGTTAGTGGTGTGTTAGAAATGCTAAATCAAGGAAGCTATTACGTTTGAAAATTCTTTTACAGCAAGTGGAAGACGCATTGCGGTAGCTTATGCAAACGAACCCATTAAACCGGACAGTCACATAGTAGACCAAAAATTGCAAACAGGTAAAATTGATTTTGTTCTTTTGTTTGTATGCATTTGCTAGTCAGGTGCCTAACTTAGTGAACAGCGTAAACTAATCAAAATTGGGCAGCTGCAATAACCAAAGACTTACAAACAAATCTTATACCAAACTTATAATGCATTCACTTTTTTGTTATTGGAATGATATGTTACTACATTATACAGGATTGCTACTAGTAGTGCAGTCTAATGGTGACGCTATCTACTAAAATTACTAACACAAACTAATACGGCATTAATTCGTAGAAAAATACGGATTAATAGTCATTATTGCAACATTAACAATTACACAGAACCGATAGTAAAATTGCGGTACCTATACCGGGAGGCAGCGCTTACTGGGCGTAGTCACAATCCTTCCCTAATTTACTATGATTATCTTACCTGCATCTGCATTATCAACTGCTGAACCCAAACTGACCACTGCCGCAAACACTACAAGAAATTCGCCTAATTTCATAGTTGCTATTTTAACTTGTAAAGTTTGGCACACAGCAGCTTATAAACTGAAAGCGAAACTTAAACTAGTCTGCAATTCTAGGTCTCAGAGAGCAACACGCGTAAAGACCTCACGGTAAAGCTAGCACACATAAGAGACGCTTGAGTGCACAGCATCCGAGCACGAATGATCGCATCAGCATCAGTGGTACTCCTAGTC
Organism: Tubiluchus corallicola; assembly: GCA_030141605.1. Classification (NCBI taxonomy): domain Eukaryota; kingdom Metazoa; phylum Priapulida; class Priapulimorpha; order Priapulimorphida; family Tubiluchidae; genus Tubiluchus; species Tubiluchus corallicola. The sequence continues at coordinate 193,910 of JAQGDQ010000390.1, forward strand.
TAAACGATGAGGCTTGCAAGCTTTTAAAGCTCTGAAAATAGATTGAAGCTGGCGTTCTCTGTCGTAAGACGTATTGTTTATGAACATACTACTGGCATGTATATTGTCAACAGTGTGCTATTCGTAATGCACATTAAATATTATATTGTTGCAATTCTTATCATTATGGAGTTTAAATAGACTAAACAGGAAAACACACTCATGGCAACGTAAACCTGAAAGTTTAATCATTAGAGATGGAGCAAATGTAAAAATATTAAATTTTTGAAACAAAAAGTGAGAAAATATGGAAAAAACAAGACTGAATCTATTACTGAACCAGGGACCTTCGGTAATTAATACCTTTAAAGTGGCATGACCTAAGGTAAACTAACAAAATTTAAAGTGTTACCACAGTTACCCACTATTTTTCGTTTACTATGTTTTTCTGTACAATAACAATACATCGTAGTAAACAAATAACATGGATATGCAGCCACTAGGAAATCCCAAACAATGATTGAGGTTTACCATCTCAAAGGCAACTTATAAAAAACTAGTGGGACCGACAGGGCAAACCAGGCAAAAATATTTTAATGCCTCCTTATCAACGGTCAACCCCTTCCCCCACGCTCCCAGCCCCACTCCCAAAATTGATTTTTTTCATAAATTTTTTATGTATAATATTATAATAAAGGATAATAGTAACTGTGTGTTAGGCTTATGCATGTATTGTGGTGTATTAATAAAGTGAAGTTAATTACCTATCTACAGTTTTTGAAATTGAATTTATGACACTATTGTTCTCTTTATGAACTCGCCAGCTTTTTTGCCTTTCGTTCCCTATATTCCATCTTGAAGGCTTCGATTCATATAGGTTCACCTATCATAGTTAGATAAATAATATTGTAAGAATTTTTTATTAATGGAAGTGTCATTCTATAAGCACTTACATAGAAACTGTGGGCAAAAGCAGTGTAACAAGTCAGTAGTGTCAGTATGAAATGACACAATCTTACGAAACTAAATAAGGCAAAAACAGAACTTGCTGATATCGACGAATAAATATATTCGACAAGAAAATGACGCAAGTTGTTCGTTTAATTATTAGTGTTGTGCACATAAGGAATTACACATACATACGCTATTAATTGTACTAAACTTAAATATTAAAGAACTACTTCCAGAATTTGGTGCCCTAGACAACTGCCTAGTGGTAGAGCTGGTCCTGGGGACAGAAGACTTTAAGAATCTGCCCTCATGGAAAGGACGAGTAGTAAAATCTACCCAACTCCCTTTTAACATTGTAACATTATATTGTCATCAAGAATTATCTTTGATTCTTATATGAGAGGGTAGAGATCTACTCGCATTATTGCAAGATAAGTTAACCTATTGGTGCTATTGTTAGTAGATAGTTTTTACATAATGCAAAGAATTTTGCATGACATTTGGACGAAGATAAAAACAGCATGTTTGAGTTTGTGGTGTTTGCTTAGCGACTGAAATTAAGTAACACTGAGCCTAGTCAGTAAGTGGATTGGTGATTGCCAGAACAACTGATTCTGAAGACTTGATTTGTTTATGAGTTAATCAATTCATTGGGGGTGTACATCAATTCAAACAAAGACACCTCTATAAGGTTAGTGTTCTGTATTTGAGGAGCACACTTAACAAGGAGGAGCTTGCTGTTGGTCCAATTACAACTATTCACATCTAGAAGCCCTAGGCTGTCATTGTCATTATTATTGTTTGCTGGCTACCACCTTGCTGTGTAACAAACTGTCTAAGAAAATAAGCATGAATAACGTGCCATCTATGCAATCTCACAAGAAAAAGTTTAGAAGATCTTATGGAATAACTGAAATAAGACATGCTTGTTTATTGAAAACATTACAATGTTACAATGTAAAGTCTACATGTTATAAAAACAAGCATGGTAACAACAGTGGCACTGATTTTACCCGTGTGTTACATGTCATTCTTAACCAGCATAAAATCATTCTTCTACCGTATACTTTAAAGCTGTTTTCATTTCATTTTGCGTTTTTTTACTAAAGCATTCCGCAGTGCCAACTGCTTCTCCCTAAATGACCGCTTTCGTTTCGATCTCATTTTCTGTTTCACCATCATGAAGGGTTTTGTCTTCTGTTTTTCTTTGTTTGATGTACTCATGTTTACTTTATCTTTGCTCTTCCTGCCTCCGCGATACTTCTCCCTCCCCACACGCCCAGCCATCACCGTCTCCAGCCGGGACTCTTTGTCGTGCTTCCGTTTCTTGTGTATCCTCTCTATGCTTTCCAACCCAGTCAATTCTCCTTTTTCATTTGAGTATTCCCTAGCTTGAGCACGAGAGCGCTTTCTTCCACCAGGTTTTGGCTGAACTTCCCTGGCTATCTCGTGTTGTCGCATTTTATTAAAATCTTCTTGGGTGAGAAGTCGGGACTGGGAAACCAATGCAGCTTTACTTATCCGCTCTTCTGCACTGCGAGGGACCTCTTCATTCTTTTCTTCCACTCCTTCTTCCTCATCAGAGGAGTGTGGTAGATCTATCCAACCATCACTGTCATCATCGTCATCATTCTCGCTAACTTCATCGTCGTTAGCTTTGGGAACATTTTCGCCTTGTTCTGGTTCAACAACAGAAAGGGTTTCTGCTCCAGGTATGTAATCTTTTGCCTCGATCTCGCCGTACTTCAGAACGCGTAATTCGTCACGTGATTCTGTCGGTCTGCCCCTGTCCTTTTTATGCAGTAAACTAGGATTGACGTTTCGGAAGAGCTGGATCAATGACCGAGCTGCCATCACAATGCTCTTGTCTCTGTTTTTCTTGTACTGTGCCAAATCTTGTAGCAAATCTTCTTCCATCACTAAAGGACACCTAGCACAGATCTCTCTCACAGCATTCAGTCCGACTGCGATTACTTCGTTCGAGTTGCGCTCTGTAACAAAATTGTTTACGACTGTCATGACGACTGGATGAATAATATCTGGGGGAATGAGTTCGTGTGCCGACCAAGCGGCGTACAACAGCATCTTGGTGACCTCACGTTGATGCGGCCGTAGAAATCTCTGCAGGAATGGGTAAAAGTTTAACAGAAAAAGCTGATGGATCCCGATTAGTTTGGCGATGAGGGCCATCGTCATGACCTTAACCTCGAATCTGGTGACAGTCGCCTCGAGTCCACGAAACAGCTTCTCGGCGAATGTCTGTGGATCATGCAGTAGATGCAGAGCGGAAAAGTTAAATGTCTCCGATTTTGTTTTCTTTTTCTGTTTTTTCAACGCCGACTTTGCACGATCTAGTCGTTTTTGTCTCTTCTTCGTTCTCTTGCCAACTCTGAAGGCAAGCATGAGTTCAGACACAGACTTCTTATCGTCTTCAGCATCACTGTCGCTATCACTGTCATTTGTCTCCTCGTCGCGACCAAGAAAAAACTGCAGCGCTGCCACCTGCAGCTTGGTAACTTTTGATAAACAAGCTGTTGCTATGACATTAACAGTTTTGGCATCGTGCCAGATGTTTTTTTTGTACAGTTCTTGCATTATGTCAAGCGACATTTTTGCAGCGATTGGATTACTGTCTCTCAACATGGTGTACATGAAATTCTGCAAAGACGTGTTTACTTTATTGTTCTTTGATTTGCTATTGATATTTTTGACGTCGGTGATGATGTGTCTACACAACATTTTTCGCAGCTGTTTGTCCTGACATCGCAGCAGCTCAAAGAAGAGTTCATTTAAGCTAAGTGGACTAATCAGGCCCTTGTTGCGGAGCAGGATCAGAGCTCGGCAGAATATTGCACGCATGTCACGATTCAGATTTGTGCTGTGACTCTGCAGCAATGAGCGCAGGTCTTGTGGAAAGTCTTGCATGTCTTCTGGATAACAATGCGCCACCTATAAAAGTAACTAAGTATTAAATTTTAAAAATATATACATACTAATATACAAACAGTAATTTCTTAAATGTGTTAAGCGAGTTTGGCAATATAAGGAGATCCATTAATACACACATGTCTATGCAAACATAGACATTTTGTTTTGGCGAAAATATGGGCATTAAGGGAGGTTGGCATTATGAAGGGGGAACCGTTATGACAAAGTTTAACTGAAAATATAAGCATTTTAATGCAAATTAAAAGAGATTATTACTTGCTTTAAAATGACAAAATGAAAGCAGGAAAACCTTGTTGTTTGCTAATATGTTTGCTGGAAGTACAACTTAAACTTAACAAGTACTGAAAATCAAAAGTTAGGTATTCATTTAATTAGTTAGTTAATTAAATCATACCTGAGCAAAAAACATGACAAGCTCTGCCAGCGTCTTGTTATATTCTGTGGGTTTGAGTTGGAAAAGCTCCACGTTCGTTTTGTAGTGGTTGTGCTGTTGTGTAAACTCATCATAATAGCATGCCGGATCACGCTTGATCATGTTCTGTAGCTGAGGGAGATTGTTTGGAAGCTGGTTGCTAGTTCGTTTTCCCATTATGCTATTATTATCTTTTTATTACCTCTAGTATCTGTAATTTCAGAAAAATAAAGGTAAACGAGGGTTTCGAAAATATGAGGTCCAAATTTCATTCTCAAGAACAAGAGCGAACAGAGCATTTGTCTGAATGTTTGTCTTAACCAAAATAAGAAACTGGTATGTAGCTAGCAGGATGCCTTCAGCTTAAATAGTGAAGGGTTGAAACAAATAAACATTGAAACAGCAATGGAATACCGAAAAGATGTGGTAGTAGCACGTTTGGAAGATGATGAAGAGTATCAGCAAACCAGAAGTGCAAACTAAAACAGGAAAAGTAGAAAAATCAGTGAAGTGTGATCTCGCGTGATCTCGCAGGCATATTTGCGCAGGCTCGTTAGGTTCATGACGGCACTATCCCGAGTAAACACCAGAGTGGTACCTTCTCCTACTTCATTACACAAAATAAGTATTTAATTTGTGTAGCGGATGCAAAACCCCATTTTTGGTTTTACTTTATTTTCCAAATTTAACACTCGCACATTGCTGCCACCTTCAGTAACTGCTTGGCTTATTACCACAGTTGTAACTTCTCTTTTCAAATTGATGCACCACATGGTCATGTATGGCTTCGGATAATTATGCTTAATGCCCCCATTCGAAAATTGTGGCAGTATAGGTTTTCTGACATTTGGAACAAGTCACGTCACATCAAAGCCTTGTTTCTCTTGTAAAACTGTAACTTTTATTAGTAGTAACATTATTGTTTTACCATTTACCATTGTGCCTCACAACTCTCATTACGCTTTTTCTTCTCTTTTGCAAATCCTTGGAGTGTGGTATAGTCCCTCAGGACTGGTTAGATTGTAATGTTACCAACTTGACATGTGATGAATTACACCCTATTTCTCTATCTTCTTTTGTCTCTTGTATTGAATCTCTTTTGTGGGACGATATACTAAAATTCTTCCTATCTTCTCGCCAAATCAATAATAATCAACATGGCTCTTTACCACAACGCTCTACCATAACAAATCTTCTCGAATGCTTAAATGACTGGTCCCAATTCTTTGATGACCCTTCTTTACCATCAATTGATATTCTATATATTGATTTTAGAAAAGCATTTGATTCTGTTCCTCTCGTTGTCTCATGTTGTAAATGGAATTTGCAGGAATAAAAGGGAAACTACTCCAATGGTTACATCATTTTCTAAGAAACAGAAGGCAAAGAGTAGTTTTAGATGGGGTAACCACTTCCTGGACAAATGTAACCAGTGGCATTCCTCAAGGACTTTGTCGAGACCTTATTGTTTTCTTATTTTTATCAATGATGTTACTGATTGTGTATCCCCTGACACCTGTACACCACTGTTTGCTGATGATATAAAACCTTACCGTCCAATTAGAAATTCCTCTGATCAAGGATCTTACAAGCTGACCTGTCTGAAATTGAACACTGATGTGACAGCTGGTTAATGTCTCTCAAACGTAGTAAATGCAACGCACTTCGAATTCGTTTTAATTCTGTAATTCTGCAATACCTTATTATCTGATATATCGTGTTACTGAAGAAAAATCAGTTGTACGTGATTTAGGTGTATTAATCTCAGACAACCTTAAGTGGAATTCACATATTGAGCATATTATTTCTCAGGCCAATAGATGCATTGGAATGACAAAATGCTGCATTTCATCGCGTAGTGCAAAACTTATTGTACCTCTTTATAAAGCTGTAGCCAATACTAGAATATGCGTTGTTTGATCACCACAGTATGTTACTCTTAAAAATGCTTTAGAAAAAACTCAATGGAGATGTATTAGTTTGGCCTCTGATATTCAACCTGACTCTGTATCTTCTCCTGAACAACGCCATGATAAAATAGATCATTATTAATTGTTATAAAGTCATTAGTGGTAGTTCTATTTTGCATAGTGACAATTTTTTCTAGACTACTACGTGATTTACGTGGACACAATTCTAAATTATTTGTACAACACTCTCGCACTAATATCAGAGCTCATTTTTTCTTGTCTCGTGTGGTGGGCCCTTGGAATTCACTTAATAATGAAACAGTTGACACATCAAACCTGCCGCAATTTTGCAAATTGTTGAGGAGAGACAATCATTAACCGTGTTATGGTTAGGTCTAATAGACTTTGCAAGCAAGCATAATAACTCAACCTTGTTTACATCTGTTAAAGGTCGGACACTGTACAGCATGTATTTTAATATTTAACCCAGTTATTTTAATTTCACATAGTGTCTTCTAAATTACTGCTAATTAAACTGAATTTCAATAAGATTTTAAATTATGATCTGGCAAAAACTGCAGGCTTCTGTTATGTTAGGTACTTTGTTTATAAACAAGATTTAAACAAGAAATTTTGGAGAGCACCTACACTATTATTTCAACCTTTTTCTTTATTTGAAAAATTCACCGAATTCAAAAATGCTTTGCTTTTCTAAGCGTTTGCTAGTACCTTTAGATATCGGCAGAAGATATAAAGTACTTTAATATTGAAATATTTCATAATAGTTTGTTCAACACAATATACCACGCTAACCTGCAGGAGGCTGACATGTTTAATTCTAGATGAGACTTGTGGCGCCAACGAGTGACGATATAACAAAAATTAAACTTAGGGCAGTTGTTTCGTCGTTTCCTCGGTGTCCACTCTATCTGGTTAGATAGGCAAAAATGAATATAACCGTGCAAAACACAAGTAACGTAATCAACGTTGATACTTTATAAACCGTTTATGACTATTGTTATTTTGGCTAAAGTTCCAGCACGATACCTCTTCTTTTTCTTGTTTCCATTCCAACTGCGTTGCTATTTGTGGCTCTTCTGACTCAACCAGATTTTGGAAATTTATTTCTATAGCACATTTCTTATCACTGTACATTTGAATAGATGCTCTGTTGTATCTTCTTCTTTACCACATAGTGGGCACCATAGATCTCCTTTAAACTCACTTCTATAATTACATTTGAGTGTGGCATATTAAGCTTTATCTCTAAAACCCTTTTGTCTGTTCTGGTGTTAACTCAGTTATATACTGCTAGGTTTATCACGCTCATAAGTTAAGAACCTTAACTTAGTTTTTGGGTGATGTGTACTAACTTTCTTTAATAAGTTTTCTTGTTTTCTTTTACATGCTTCTTCCAGACTAACTTTTTAAGAGTCTTTATATGCACCAACTGTATATTTATGTCATATTTCTCACTTAGACTTCTAACTTCTTCTTCCCAACTTCCTTCTATTTCTTTGATTCACATACTTTCCATCATCTTTCGTGCATCTCTGGATTCACTCAGATTTACTAGATTATGTAAAAGCATCAGTCTCTTGTAATCTATTCTTTGCTCAATCGGCCACACACCTATTTCTATTAGCATACCCCAATAACTAGTTGACACCTTCTGTGATAATAGTTTTTGTAACATAACCTTCTGAATTTCTTCCATCCTGTCCATTTCTACTTTTGTTACTCCACTCCATGTTTCTGTATTATACATCACTTTGGATATCATAGTTGACTCTAAGAAGTTCAGCATTATCTGCATTGCAAATCTACCAACTTTGTTTTTATCACTCCAATTTAAGACATCCCTCACCATACATCCCACTTTTTCTTCTTTTAGAAATATTTACATCTTTTTTCCAATTTTCTTGTATATAATCCCCTAGATATTTATACCATGTGGTTTCACCAATATGCCCTTTTTTAACTCTTACTCTAGTATTATGTTGAGTAGTTTGGCTTCCTTTTTTGTTTCCTCTTCTTAGTATCTGTGATTTTTTTTGTGCTAAAAGTCATTTTTTGTTCTTTCAAAAAACCCACAATAATGCACCACATTATGTATTTGCTCATCATTGCCCATACCCGCAATGTCGTCTACATATACTCTTGCATTTATTCTTAAGTTAGGTTCCTACTGCAACCACTAGACTACTTCCAACACTGTTAACTCTGTCAATTATTACACTGCACATTCTAGGACCCCATACTGTTCCTTGATGCACTACTTCACAAAGTTCTAACCAATTAGTTTCTCCCTTGTTGATGTTGCTTGATATAATATGCTCGTGGGTTCTATAAAAATTATCTACTTATTTGGGAAAACTTATTACCTGATGGTACACAAAAAATCGTTTTTGTCCTGCATCTTCCGAACACAACAAACAACATAATAAACATTTAGATAGCTTAATTGTTTCCAAGGAATAAATTGTGCAGACAATATTATACTGGCTTCTTCTTTACCTTGTTAGCATTTTTACTGTGTTTATAAATTGGAACAACATATTTTTTCAGGAAGGTGGTAAACCCATTGCTTTTTAAGTAGCCTACAATTGTACCAGTTAATAAACATTTTAAGTACCTACAACTGCATCACTTAATAAAATTTAGAGGAAAATTAAATAATAATAATAGTACAAAAGAACTGCATGCTATCTGATAACACGTGGCTTTTTTATTTTTTATCCATTCAAAGCAAAAAATATTATTTTTATTTACAATCAACAGACGAGGAAATAGTTCCCTGCACAGCAGGGCAATCAGATCAACAAGCTTGCACCACAGCAACATTCAACAAAAATAAAAATGATTTAAACTGAGAAAACAACTTTATAACAGTTCCAGCAAATTTAACTGTTGCAGTTAAGAATACAAGTACATGCAGAAATTATTACTATAACGAAATAGACTACATATCTCGAAATACCGCTGAATTTAGTATAAACTATAAACACAGTACAAAAGGTACAAACGTGTGCAATGAAATATTTAAATACAGGTGTAGAGAGGTTCAATGAAGGAATGAAACTTCGAAACATGTTTAGTTAATATTATTATAAAGGTTCAGTGACTAACAACAGCGCACCGAAAATGTCAAAACCTGCACAATGATAATACAGAAAAAATAATTTGTAATGAAGCCCACGGAACTTCAAAACAAGCCTCAACATTACAGTAAAGCATAAGCAGATGAAACAGCATACTGTAATAAATCTTTTTACATAGGCAAACATGGAATGTAGGGAGTTAGCACTGAAATTTAATTCTGGTTCTAAATAACTACTGTGCATATTAATTAAATACATATTCAACAAACTTTAAAAAATATTAAATGTTGCACACATCGTGAAATAGAAAACCTAACAAGAAAACCTCAAGTATTAGTATCAGTACCACTCCACTCTTATATAAACTATGCACTAAAAAAAACAGGTATATAAAATTGCATAGGCCGACTAAAAATAAGAAGAATTATCAACAATTTTAATACAAGTACACTCGTTTACGATATATACATAAAGATTTATAACAGCAATGTAATTAAATGATTTTGCAGTAAGTACTCATTGGCGGCCCACCAATATCACAGACACTAATACATTTTTTGATATACGGTACCTTTTGGAGCCAGGAATGGATCAAGAGATTAGATCAAATACATAATACTAGTCGCACCTGGTAAAAAATCTGTTTGCAGCAACCTGTTTGATGCAAACAGTCTGAGACAAAATTTGCCTGCATGCAGCAGCTTTTGCATGAAGCTAACTATGGCACGAATAACCTTTGTAAACAATTATTATAGATGACATGTGACCAAACAATTGCTTTTTATTGGTTGAATCTGGTTTTATGTGATACAAATTTCTGTACAAAGCCCGCACACGAGAGCAAGATAAGTTTGTCTTAAACTGAAAATTAAACATGTTAATAAAAATCTGTGAGAAAAATTTGGTAAGACTACATTTATCGAGCCCGCAGACGAGCAAAAACCTGTGTCAGGCAAGTTGTTGCACACACATTTTGCAACGTGTGCACCCTGTATGCAATGTGTACAAGATTAACCATTTAGACTGAAGTTTGTTTAATGCAATTTGCTATTTGCTAACCCAACTCTCTATCACCACAAAGAATAGTTTATTATTGGTGAATAGACCCACTATAACCTGCACAAAGTTTACACATATAACCTGTACACAGTGTACAATATGGCCTATTTGTAGGCAGTCTTGGTTAACAACTGTACTTTTTGGATACCACACGTTTGTATTTCTTGCAAAAATAACACATTAAAACCAGTCCTGAGGAGCAGATGGAGTAAACACCCGCAACGTGAATAGGCTGAAATAGCGAGCACATCACAGGATAAAGAATATGGCACGAAAGTCTGTTAACAAACAATGCCAAATAAGGACAATAATTAGCAGTTTCATCTTAAAACAAACACCATAAGTTATATCAGACTCATGTAAACTTGGGTGTACATGGGTTGCTGAGCACATAATGAACTCGAAAGTTAACAGAAGCATTTATAAAAAAACATGTAATTATCCCATAGTTTGTATTGCTATCAAGGTGGATGAACGCAATGTACAAAAGTGCAATAGTTTAATTAATTGTTGTCGTGTACATTACTTAACAATTTAAACAATAACGTAAGGAAAGTTTTTATACTACGTATCGTTTGCACTGTGTTTCAAAAATAACCATTATATGTTTACAATTTAAGAATAATACAAAAAAGGCTGAGGTTGTCTAAAGTCTATACAAAATATATGAATTCTCAACAGTCTTTATAGCGATATGCATCTTCAGCAATTATACATAAACAACAAAGTGCGTCGGCAAAGTGTGTCGGAAAAGGATAATTTCCCACTCCCACTTACTGATTGACGATGGTAAGTTGTCATTAAAGAAAAACTGCTTTTATTACTTTACAAACCAATCACAAAATTTCTGAGCAAAAACCAACAACAAGTAGCAACCTATAAGAGAGACTTCACAAAGAACCAACAACATGACATTTTTAAATTAACTTCCAATAGACTAACAGGCCGTCACTGCTAATAACATGAACAACTGACATATTATTAACTCCTTCCTGATAGTAATATATCTCCCCAATCATTTCCAAGGGGAAAAATCAAAAGTTTTAGTTCTCCAACTTACTGCCTTTCAAATGATAGCAAATTTAAGCATCTACTGCAAGGGTATAAATGCGTGACATAGAAAAATAAAAGTTTTAATTCATGCAAGACTTTCATATTATCAGCTGCTTGTCTGTTAGAAAGTGGGCAAAATTTCTCTCTGTTTATGTACAGTATTTACATCAGTAATTTAGCAGCTGACCAGCATGTACAAAGTAAATTTTTTAAAAGAAAATTTGAAATATGCAGATTTCAAAACATTCCTGACCAAACATTTGTACAAGTTTATTCATTTATTTTGCCAAATTCATCTCTGAAATACAAAAATTGAACATGCAAATGTAATTTTTCTATTTCTATCCAGATATTGCACATGGCAAAAACACTTTCAGCAGTTTTACACACGGTGGTCAAAACAATTTAAATGTTCACAGTCGGAAAGGAGATAGAGCATTCCCTCAAATTACATAAATGTTTATTTATGTCCACATGTGCAAATGACTGGTTTGCTTTTGCTTGAATAATCTATGTTATACATACACATAGTGGCAAGACACCAGCGAGGTACTCATTGTAGTATGTGTAGTGTGCTATAAACTATGTGAGGTAATACAAATGAATTAACATTTAGGGGCCCCATCCACTTACAACAATATCAAGTTTTTGGCCAATTTCAAGGACTCACCACCTGCTTACCCCTTACATTAATATTGACTTTATTGACATTAATATTTTTATTCTTCCTCCTCCCCCAAGGACTTATACTTACACAAAGCAGTTTTTCATGAAACTGTAGGCAGTTAATAAGTGTGCAAATTCACAATTGGCATGTATCTGGGGAAAGTTATAGCATGTTGTGTTTTAGCTGTCGTGGCAAATGAAAAAGCTCATCAAAAATAAACACAGCGAACAGATATTTCATGGAGAAATTGGCAGGTGCTAGGATCAGCACAAAATGGCTGTGCCATTGCAGCATCGTGTGAAATCAGATAACGATAACATGACTAAATCACCTACCTATCTTACATCATAATGGTGTTATCATGTCTCCTGTCACCTACCTACTCTAAACTTGATATCGTTATATGTGGATGGCCCCTTAGGTAGATTATTTGCAAATCCGACAGATACAACGAAAGGATTTACACTACCCTTGCCTCCAAGTGTTGACATTAAGCAGTAAATCAATGAGATTTAAACAATAAACATTCGTGTTTATTGGAGTTCTGTGTTGCCACATGATAGCAGATACATTTGTTTACCTACGAATGCATAGATGGCGATATTGTTGGAAAACATTTGAATAAAATGCAAGCAAACAAATGCAAAACAGCGTCAAAAACCCTCATGCAAGTAAACAACTAACATAAACTGTAAATAATATTACTACGAAAAATGATCAGGAAGTGTCTATGAGCTTATCTGTTTGCTCTAAAACTACACAATGACTTATTTATAACGAATTAGTTGCCAGTGGTCAGAATTCTGTCTAATAATCTATATGTATTTACCAAAAATAACACAGATAACAATGAGGCCATTGCCTTGATGTTGCTATGGCAACCTAATGTTCTTGTCTCCGGTTGGAGAGGGTAGTGGCGAAGCCGGCGAGCAAGGCCGAGATGTGGGAAGCATGTTTTCCACTTTGGGTCTGACGTGCTCCCAGACAGCGGCAAGCTGCAAGAAAATACTTTAAAATTAACAGATGGTTAAAACATTCACTATAAGTCAAAAATTGCCTTCCAGAGAAATAAATACATATTTAAAAATAGGAGAGATTTATTTTTTTCAGACACACAGACAAGAAATGTCTTAAAACAATATCATTAATTGTATCCACTTGTTGTATGTCAATCCTCATTTACTCTTTACTCCATCTTGCAAGTAACAGAATCTTACAAACCTGACAAAGGACAAATCGGCCTAACATAAAATCATGTCACACATCAACGTATTCTTGATTCTGAGACTTGAATTCGGCTAGCGATTCTTTAATTTTTTTTGCAAAAAAGATGCATAAAAAAAGGATGATGAATATGTAATAGATAGGCTCAATAGTATGTAAATAAAACTACTAATGATAAGTCAGTTATCATATGTACGTTGTATGTATGTTGTAGTATGATAAACTATAACAATAAGTCAGTTAACATCATCACATCCATAAAAAGTGGATAAACCAAGTGAGATGTAAAATAGCTTACAGCAAGCAAAAACTTGTTAATAACTTTTGATATATTTTTAAAGGAATTAATTACGTGCTTACCTCGGAGTGGCCCCGTATTTGCACACTAACTAGAGTGTGTATCACATTTGACAATACCTCCACGTTCGCATGAATAAGTTGTGTCTCCATGCGTATGCAGTACAGGGAGAAATAGTTACGATTCTCCATCGTGTTGATTTCTGATTCCTGCTCAATTATCTTTGATTCCAGTTTTTCAACATCCCCAGAACCCTGAGACATGAAATAAGAGAACTAGATAAAATATGTGAATATGAAAATCCTAAACCAGGGAAAGAAACTAGCAGAACCTTCAGTCATCAATTATTTTGAATCTTATTATAAATATAAGTTTCAGCCTCTTTCTGTGGCATTTTAAGAAACAGCATTGATATTTTTTAAAATTATTTGTACATAGTGGTGAAAAGTGACTCGCATTGCACCCCTTAAGGATGTTCCCAATATTTTAGTTACAAAAAAAATATAAAACTCACACGGACCTCTGCTCCCTTTATTGTAGTTCTATGCATTTGCTTCTTATAACTGCCCATCTTGGCTAAGGCACGTTGGTGATCGCTCATCACACCTTTTTCTAGTCTTTCATTCAGTTCCTAAAAATTGACAACACCTACTTTAACTAATTCAGTAAAATCGTGCATTAAACTTACACCGTTACAGCTGAAGTCATAGACATGGAATATGCTATGCTAAGGAAAAATGATCAAGTGGTAATTCAAAAAACGTTAAATGGTTCTATATAAAAGTTACACAAGTTTAATATACTGGTGAGCATGAGACAAGTCAAATAGTTACAGCAAAACTGTGTTTACTGAAAAATCATCATATATATTTGAATCAACCGAAAAGTAGATTAAGTAGATAGATACAAAGATACATTGTTCACTGAGTTACGATCACCATTTATTTTGATTTGGTCAAAAACTTACGACTATAATTTAACAAAAAGGTATTTAAGACAACTTATACGAGCACTCACAGCATTATAAGAAGAAGACAACTTTCATTAAAAATTTGTTATATAATGGCAAAAACATGTCTCCAAACGTTTCGACTGCAGTCTGCAGTCATCTTCGGTGATAGACCACCGTTTTTTAACATTTTGTAACGAAGTTTTAACAAAAGTTGTTTTCCTCTTATAAATGTATTTAGTTTCAACAATTTCTTAAATAAGATTATTATTTTCTAACAAGAACGTCTGAGCACTTACAATGGGAAAAAGCATATTCCACTAATTCTATTAAACAGTGCCTAGGTGCTACTTGGGAATAGACTTTTTAACTGTACGATAATGAATTAAAGCATAAGCATAACTAAATCGAAATTAAAACAGAAATAAATCTTTCATTATTTATTTTAGACTAATTACTACTTTTAAATATGAAACACAACTTACCCTGTATGCGGTCAACAAATCTTTAAACAAGTTTAGTTTTTCAACAATCCCTTCCTCTTCCCGTAATGCCAACTGGTGCAGCTTCTCCTGAAGTATCGTGAACTCCTGGGGGAGACCCCTGAATGCTTTCCTCAGGTACGTCAACTTATCGACGTTTCCAGATGCCCAGGTAGACACCGGAGTAGTATCACTGCTCAAATTGCTGCAAGACAAAAGTTTAACTCTTTCAGGACCATAAGCGATTACTGCATTTTGCATGGGTTCATGAAAAACTGCTCTTACCAAGCAGCAATTGCATTATATTTGATAAGTTTTGCACATTTTTACTCCTCACACAATGGGGTTTCATGCAAAATTATATACGAAATGAGTTTGCTTAGCTTAGACAAATTGAAAGCAGATATTTGATAAAAAAACGAGAAAAGCTTAACTGCAGTGTTTCCACTATAACAATTTACAGTATCACTTGTGTGAAATTGGCTAATGAAGAAAATTTTAATATTCCAGATACAACACTCCAATACACTTTGACCACAAATCTCCTCTATTTTAAAGGAGAAATTCTTATTAAAAGATGAAGCAAAAATAATTTGTCCTTGGCTCATTGGTTGTTTTTTCCTGGAACTCTGTACACCAGACAGTTCTCTTGGAGTATAGCAAGCAGGCGATCAATAAAATAGTGTATACCAGGCAAAGCTACACGATAGGCTAGTTGGAGTGCCTGAAAAGGGCACTTTTCTTAATTGTATTCAATTAAATCACTTCTAAACGATTAAATGAATAGTGTGATAGAACAGCTAAGGTTCTCCCGAATGAAGCAGTATCTAATTTGTAATCATTTAGTTATGTCTGTGCTCATACAGTAGCAGAAAACTCATAGGTCTTATTCCTGAAGGACTCAACCGTAGTATAAACTCAGTTTTTGAATCACCATGATTATATGATCTTAAGTAATAAATTAAGCACTGTATTTTAATTAAAGTTGATGTGTTCAAAATTGTACGGAAAACACGAAACATAGAGAGTGCTGACATGATGCTTAGACTATATTTTTATCAGTAACATGTACAAACGATTCTGAAAGATTTTGCATGCAATTCTGTGAAAGTACTGAATCTCAGAAAAAAGTAAACACTAGAACAATCTTTGTACAGTTTGGTAAGTATAAATATTGTGTTAAAGACTGTGAAGCCCAAGGCTAGATAGTTTTGGAAGCCAGATTTGAGGGCTTCGTGAGTTATGAGGCAAAATTTCAGTTAGCTATTTGGCCTGGTTTCATGCTTGAGCAATCAACAGTCAAATTTAGGACGACTCTGAAAATTTGTGAATCAATCAGGATTCGAACCCAGTACCTTGTGGTTTTAGCCCCTGCACCATTTGAGTTGTCAACCCACATGGCCACAGCAGGTCTGAGTTCTCATACTAGTCAGTAGAAGATAGTTTACTGGCAGACATTGCTTTAAGATTTCTGATAGTTTGCAAGTGATAGAAGGTCTCGTCACTATAGCTTAAACGTACGTGAAGGTTTCACTGAGAATAGAAAACGTGACGAAAAAGAGCTGACAACCCAAATAGCGTAATGGCCTGAAACCACAAAGTACTTGGTTCGAAACCTTATTAAATCGCAATTTTTCAGAGTTGCCCTTTTTGCAAAAAGTCGTAAGCCTCACAGTCGAGAATGTTGTAATAGCAAAGGAGAATTTTATTTACTTATTTTGACAAATCCATTCTTGTTCTCTACAAGTGCAAAAAAACTAAACATTCCTATCGCAATAAATACAAACTTTTCTTATGTTTTGCAAGTTTATTCCTTGTTAGAATGCTTAAATTTATATTCCTTTCAAAGAAAACTAAAAACTCATCATTTTAACCGGTATTTTAATGTGTAAGTGGTGAATGTTTTGCAGATTCTTGTGATTCATAGATACGTCTAATTGTATTATAGTTTTTTAGTATTTTATCTAAATGTTTTTAATTGTACAACACCTCTAAAAAAATTTTTTATGCAAAGAACGCTTTGTAAATAAATACATTATTTATTATACATTATTATATACATTATTATTATTATTATTACTAATATTACATTAATGCTCATAAAATAGAATCCCCATCAAAAGTCAAATTTTAACTTTGTTCTACTTTAGAAACTTACATTTCTTAACAATAATCTAATTTCAAAGTACCAATAAAAGGAGTTGTGCTGCTTTACCTTATTTCCTTGCCTAGCTGCATGATGTCGTGAGCTTGTCGAGCTGACCGTTCCGCCATGCGCTGGGCTATATCACGCATGCGACTGACCGCTTGCGTCAGCAGCCGAATTTGCTCCTTTGCATTGCTAAACTGAATCTGAGTATCTGTCGGCACCAGCTCCTGAAAAGTGAATGAGAAAATAGAGTAGAGGTCTGTATGTAAAGCTACATTATGCTCTGCTGTTGTGTTTGATAAAAATTTTAAAACAAGTGATATCATTACTAGAAATACAAATCATAAAATCAATTAAAAAAATATGGCTGCTCAACTTTTGTACTTCTGCTTAAGTGCACAGCTATTGCACAGTTCAAAGTGTGTATTAAGCAGGCCACAAAAAATTGTTTCTGTCTTACCTTATGAGCTCAAAAGATCTCAGTGGAAAGAAATTTTTCTGAATTTTTTAAAGCTTTGTGAAATTTTAAAGCTGAATCGTAGAATAATTAAAATTACTTGAAATCAAAGTTTAATTCCCACTGTTTAGCAAAAATGTTTCTCAATACACATTTTTTCATGCTTTGCTTTTTTAGTTTTTTGTTTTGCATTATTAAATTATCGTATAGTCTCTCTTTTATAGACTGACTTATGTTCAGATAATTATGATATCAATGGCAAGACTAATCAGCTGTAAATACGCTAATTTGACGGAAATGCAAAATACGATACTTTTTAGTCTCCAATACGATACTAGTATTGGCTGCACTTGCAAAATAAGAAATACTACAACAAAATTCACAATATGATTTTGATTTAAGACGAAATTACGGACTTCTAAATCTTTCTAAAAGCAAAAATCAACAAAAAACAGCACTGTTTTAAAACAGTCAGAGACTGATCTTTTTAGATACATTTTAAACATAATTTAAAAACAATTTAAACTGGAAGAATGGAAGATCATGATGACATAAAAAAACACTGGTTGAACTTTCTCACTTTAGCTTGTCCTGCAAGATGCGATGTTATGAACTCATCTGGAATGTTTCTGTATTGTTCCTTGATCTTATATTGCAAATCCTAGACAGAAAAAACAAATTAGAAACCATGTTGAACTAAAAAGAGGTTCTGCTATTCCAATAATTATATGATTTAGACATGGTCATCTTACAGAATTTTTTTCATTCTTTCACAGCTAAAATGGATATTTTGTTTACTTACTGAACCAGTGAACGTAAGAAAGAATTTGGTCAGCGTATCGTGACAAAGAATCGGATGCCGAATAATCAACACAAGAAATCGCTTCAGCCCACGGCGGCGATTCTCCAAAAACTCGTGGTCAGCTACAACAACAAGGATGTGATACTTTAACAACACACACATTTGATCCCAGACTGCATAGCTGAGATAGATTATTAATTATTACAACTTACAAATGGTAAATTTAATAAGATAGCTTGGCAAAAAATGCAGCAAGATATACACTTCTGCACATACATTATATCGCTGCTAACCAATTTTAGACTGATATACACGGATGGTCAAATGTTGACCTATATGACCAGTTGTGTGAATTGGCTCAAAAAGAATTCGTAGGCAAAGTCAGTTGATGCAGTAGTAGTATAGCGGTGGTCAATGCTAATTCGCGTGCAAGCCCTTCATTGTTTTCAACAAACACTTACAATTCATAACTTTCTTTGGTGGCAGTCTGGGCACCATTCTGTATGGAAATCGCAGCAGGATCAATTCATGAAATGCTACAAAATCGTTATAGCGGCGTAGAACTCTTGAGCGGTGTTCCTAGAAGCAAAATAAAAAGCATGCAACTGCAAAAAACATGCAAACAAAAAACAACTTTATAAAAACGTTTAGGACAAAAAAAATCCAATCCAATCACGAAAAAGTCATTAAAAAAGCTACAATATATGCACCTTTTTGAGTCATTCTAACTCAAAAAACATTTTAATTAAATAATAAGCTTCTTTTTTTATGAACTACCAAAATTCTAGTGAACTGTAACTAGTTTCAGAACTTTTGAGAGACCATTACCTCACTCTTGACTTCGTATTCCACGTGTTTGAAGACCAGGCCTTTTTTCTCTGGTGCAAGTTCTACAGTGACCGCGTCCAGCTCACACAGCTCCTGGTACGTGTAGCCCAGCTGACATGGATTCTTCTCTCTACACACTTGCACCCTCAAAGCCTTGAGCTCATTAATATCGCCCAGTGAAGGAATAGGTAAATCTGAAAATTTAATGAATTATGATTTAGGAATCATGGCTACAGGAAATATAAAGATTGTACGAAAGAAGAACAACAACACAAACAAATGTTGTAACTTTATAAGCTCAGGCGTCAAATGCTTTATAAGTTCTAACTGTATATCAAAGAACTGTAAAGAACAAAATTAAATTCATAGTGAATCTGTATAATCAGCCACAGACTTTAATGAATTGTGAATGCGTTCAGCAGCACTTCATAGGTTTCCATATCATCAGGCTTGATTACCTTATGAGCTAGTATAGGCTGCAGCCCAGTGGCCCTCAAGCTCAGAGGCCCATACTTCGCATTGTTGAATCATTTATGTAACTTAAAATAAAATTTCAACTTCAAAAAAAAAGAGGCCAGGAAGTCTGAAAATCCAATTTTAAAGAGATTTATCATTTGAGAGCAAATAAAAAATATTCGAGACAAGTGCGAGCAAATTAGAGGGTGACCCCGTCTGAAAGGGCTCCATAATTTCATTACTTTAGGGGCCCCCAAAAGGTCATAATCCAGCCCTGCATATCATAATAATATTGCAACTCTAACAAAGGCTTCAAATGTTATTCTTTGCTTTTTCATCCCAAAAATCAATAAAGTTTATGTAAAGTTTATGGCAAGTAAGAAATATACAAGGCCCAAATGATGATTCGCAGTGTGCAAGCATTACAAAGTGTTTAACATAACCAAGTACTAAATACGAAAGGCTACCAATACATTTATGACCTACAAGGGTTGAAAGGTTAGTTTTTTTGCAAAGAAAATGCAACATAAAATGTTAATGCATATAAAAAGTAGCAAAAAATGATAAATGCAAACAAAAAGCAGAAAATAATGATAAATTTATGCCATTTACCAGGGCTGGAAAAATCCTGCAGACTGATGGACCATAGTCCATGGGTCACTTCTTCTGGCAGAGAGACACAAACTTTTTACTCAGAAATTTTAATAGAAAAAACTTGAAAAAGTTTAGATGCACTTTCCCAAATCAGCTGGCAACTAACGATATTATTAATTAATTAAGACTGTGTAGGATACACAATCGCAGTCATAATTATTAAAGTTTAAATGTTTTGTTTTCTTTATTGATAAAAACGAAAAAACTGTTTCATTGTAATATCAATCAGAGTTATTAATGTTTGAGGTAACATTGACTAAGCACACCTGCGTATGCTGAAATTTGTTCCTACATACTGTATCGTACTAAAAAAACTAGGCAGCAGCAGAACATTCCAGACCTGTGTAACTGTGTGTGTATAATTTATGTAGTAACTGTTATTGTGGCAACCCCGTGCTGCTAGGAAGATATTGACTTTTGCACAGTTGACATAACAGCTAGTCTTCCAAGCCTTACCAATCAACGGTAGTAAAATTTCATTACATAATACTTCAGATAATAACATTATAGTGTTATGTTACTAATTCACTGATTTGTGGTTGTCATCAAATTATACTATTGTGCTTACTGTAGCAACTGGCTTTGCCACCTAGTCACCAACCAGTACAAGTCATGTGCTAATATGTTAAAAACTTTACATTTTAATTAAGTTATGATACCAAAAAATACTTCCTTCAGTAGTTCAGCAACATCAGACGTAAGAAGAGCCTAGATGGCTGAGATATTTTGCAAAATGATTGCTTTAAGCTGTGTGATAGAAACAGGGAGCTAAATAAAAACAAGAGCTCCTTCCTAAATACAGTTCTAAGAAATTTTGTGAACAGTACCTGGCAAAAGGTAAAATTATCTTGCTAAGCATTGCAGTTTTAAATCACTTAACTCCACATGTGCTTGGTGTGTGCATAGACTACTAATAATTAATGCCATGAGAGAGTGTCTAACAATAAGTGAAACAATATTTAAAGAGCAACTGTATTGCCAATGGAAATCGGTGTAAACAGGGGAAACTCTAATAAAATTGATATTTTAGAAGTTCAGTTTTTCAAATCTTTGTGGGGCTCTGTGGGTGTTTGCTGTGCCCCTCTTCCACCCGTGCAACTACCTCAATCCTAGAGGCTTCTGTAATTGTCTTTGGGCTGCATCCATCACCAGGATGCCAACTTTTAGTCATTGGGCCATTTGTAAGATTTTCTGCCTCCACCATTTACCTTGTGTGCCTGAGAATGACTCCAGTAATTTATCGCTGACGGCTTTTCCTTGTTGAGCAAGAGCAGTAAGTGCCAAGGCTTTGTATAAACCATTGCGTGACAAATAACCTTGTTTCTTGTCTATGTTGTCCCATATCTGAAAGAATAAGAACGTAATATTAAAAAACACAAGAAAACCACTCAAGTGATATAAAATGTCTTGAAATTTTGAATCATTTACTTACTGTCTTCTTGCACACAGGTGTTTTGCTAGCAGTAATGCTGCACACAACTTGAATATTGAAACTCCCGCAATGATTGAAAGTTAGGCACAGCCATTTTGACAATAAGTCATTTGAAACAAGTTTAGATAACTCTGCGTAACATTTGAAAAATAATCAGGGCATTCATAACACACATTTCACTAACTAAGCTAAGCTTTAAATCACTATATCTTGTTAATAAAATTAGAAATATGTTTTTTTGGTGAACGAGCGGTGCTGACTGATGAGTAAAAGACATTTTACCAATTGGAGAGCACATCTTAAATTATTAAGGGTTTTCTTTTCTAACTACAAAAGTCTTTCAAGCAATTAAGTGAAATGCCAAGTAATATAACTTTCCTTAGTACATAAATATACATTCCAGTAACTTAAACATACCAAGTGAGTCAGAACTGGTAACAATTAAAAATTCACAGCAGCCCAGTACCTAAGTTATATGGCTATCCACCTATGTAACTTAACTGAACAAATGTTAACAACAAAAAATTTACAGCCAAGTAAAAAAGCTACGTGGCTGTCCACCAAAATAAAGACCCTATCCATTCAATTGTTGCAAAAAATACATTACCTGCTCCAGGATCTGTTTTGGCAAATCTGATCTTAACAGCATCCGCACAAAGATATCTCTGTCAATTTGATTTTCTTGATTTGGGCATAGAATTTCGTAAACCTCCCGGTAATAGGGAGGAACAGAACCTGGAAAAATAAATAACCCTGAAATTAAGTGAATCATCCCACAATTTCTATTAGTCTTTAGACAACTTAGTATTTGTGATAATAGTGAAGTTGGTAGGTGCTTGGGTGTCAACTTCTCCACTATATTGTATGACGTATCAATATTTTGCATAGGGGAAAAAGAGAATATATTTTGCTAAATGGAAAGCAGATATTATGGATGTAAACAGGCAAAATGAAAAAAATAAGAACTTACTGTAAGTTTAAGAATGATTACTCAACAGAAAAATATTTATTATACAAATCTGTATCCAGAGAAGCAAAAATTGTATATACTAAATTGCATATAACCTATTCATCCAAAAGTGTGAATATACTGTAATAATTTATATATTGAAAATGAAGAACGTTTCATATTATTTTGTGAAAAGTATGACATCCATCATAAATGTTTATTTTACCAAATTTCAAGACTACTGCCAAATTTCCCACACATAAACAATGAAAAAATTTAAATTTATCTTAGAAAATGATGATATGGAAGCATTAGATTTAATTTGTAACTTTGTCAAAGATCATTTTAAAATCAGGGCAAACGGAGCCAAACAGTATTATATTGTCCACACTTCTGATTATTGTTATGCTTGTTATGTTATTCTAACATTTAACTGTTATGTATGTCAAATGGGTATACGCTCATATCTTGGTTTGCCAGACAAAAGCGGGGAAATGTCGGTACGATTTTGCCGATTGTACGAATTTTCCGATAATAAACTAAGACAGTTGGTGCTGTATATTAGATTCATGGTAATGTACAATCAATCACCTAATTGTCTCAGAAACGTCTAGTATGGCCTGCTCCTATGCAAGAGTATGTAAAAACTGTCGGTAACTGACTCAAATAACTCTGCATAATTGTCTCTATGTTTTTATACACATAGAGATATACACGTGGTTACACTGATGTGCACACGTGATGTAAACAAAGTGACGGCCCGCCAGCTACCAGTCAGCTCGTGAAAAGCAGACTGCGTCCATATTATGTGGGACTTTTAACGGACCAGATTTTGTCCAAATTCTCTGATGTCCGTAAAAACCTGGTTCGGCAAACCGAGATATGACCGTATTATACATCAAATTATGATGTTGAAATTCATGTAACCTGTTTTATTGTCATTAATGTTTTGCAAACTGTGTAAGAAATGTAATGCATTTGTTAATGCTAACTGTTAACCCATTAAATTAAATTATAGGTCTTATATATGCATACTTTTGCACTGTAATAAATGCTGATCTATTTCACAGCTGCAAGACTTTTTCAGTAATTTTATTGTTACTTAGTTTCCAAATGACATGAATAATATTTAAAGGCTATATTTATGAATTATAATCTGTTTAATTCATCAGTTTCCTAAACACTTTAGCTTAACATTTCTAATTTCAATATCACTTAACTGCCTAAAGCCCTATTTTGTAATTTGTAATTTATTGTCTACTTCAGCATAATCACATTGTAACTATATATCAAATCAATCACATGTATTACATTTCAAATCAATGTAATTACAATAATTATAAAAGAACTATATTAATATAGTTACTAATTACATAATAGTTTATCAAAAGGAAAATGTGCTGCATGGTGGTCAAGAAGCAAAGCTTGTAAGACCACCATGAAAAGAGGAGAAAAAACTGCTTAACGAGAGAAAAAATAGAAAAACAGAATAGTTAAAATAAAATAATAGACAAAGATAGAAAAAAAGAGAAGAGAAATGAAATAGAAAGGAGTTCAGCAGAAACGTGATGCAAACGATGAAAATATAAGCTGTAATGTAACCAGTCGCGGGAAGCACTGTAACTATCGCACCTCATGGCAAAACCCAAAAAATGCATTATAAGCAAGATTTGAGCAGAAGAGATTTCATATATCTCTTAAAGCCATATAATTTTCGATGTGTTGTGACATAAATTGATATTTTATTCCATAGATTTGGGGTGGTAAATTTTAGAGTGTCTGGCAACATTGGTCCTGCAAAATGGAATATAATATTCATTAAATCTAGTGAAGTGATGTTGGTGATTACGTACAAGAGGATTTATGAAACGCTGGGGTAATAAACTGTGGTGTGTTTTGTATAGATAGATAGCAAGGTGGTAAGAAACTAAGTCGCCTAATTTAAACTTTCACAGTTATAAAAAAGTATAGGTTCAATTGGAACATAAAGGTTCTACATTCTAACAAGAAACTTAGCCTAACAGTTCTGAGCAACAGCGACAGACTGGTATAGTGACCTGTACCAGAACCGGCACAGGTACAACTGTTCTTGTCAATACCAGAACAGAGTACCAAACCAAACTTTAAAACCCTATACTGAAATAAACTCGCAAATAATGTACACCGGTTCGTATAATTTGTTTTGGGCTTTAAATTCTGACAGAAATGCAGGCGTGCTAACTCACAAGCTTGAGTTCTTACCCGACTGACACATAAACTGTCCCTTTTCGCAACTGAAAATATGTAATTAATTGTGGAAAGCTGATAAAGTTGTAGAAATCAATATTTCATCACGTTGTTCAAGCAGTTGCACGTTTCCACACTGATGGTCTGGTACTCATAGATGCTGCACGTACATTTACACAATCCAATACCCGTTACTATACAGACTTACAGTTACAGTGTCTTGGAAAAACAACTGCACAATGGAAGAGCATGTGAATTTTGACATTTAGCAAAGTACCAGCGGTATTGCTACTGGATTGTAAAATACTGGGTACATACCAGATGCCGTACACCGGTCGCCAGTTTAAAACCGTGCGGGACCATCACTACCGATTAACCGAGTTCTACTGACACAGTTTTATCAACTTTTATTACGAATGATGTACACATTCTTGATTTAAATTTACATTCACTATTCCTTTAATATACGTTTGCCTCTATTTACTAAATAAATCTCAAGATCACGATGCGTAATTTCAAAAAAGTAAATTTATTAGAGACAAAATTAAAAAATGCACTTTTCTTACTCACCGAAAGCCAAATCAGACGCCATGATGAAACACCTCTAAACCTCTCATCAATGAAAGGAAAAATAACACAAATTTTTTAATTATTTCCAAATAACAAAATTTTATAACAAAATTCCGTAACAAATAACATTTAACTATGTGTGGAAAAATGTTGAAATTATAGGTAAAAAACATTTTATTTTAATTTTCGTGTTAACGTTCACTATGCCATTGAGGCAATGTTTATAACAATCATGGAGGTAGTGTTTTGAATGTTTAAAAATTTATTACTTCACAATTGTTTGAGTTTTACTGTGTCATCCTGTTTTTTCTTTAATTCGTTTATGTTCCAGCGAAATTCCAAGTGATGTAGAATGAAATACGTTTGCTTCTTTCTTTCAAACGAAATTTCAAGTGATGTAGACTGAAATATGTTTGTTTACTTCTTTACTTGGTCGTATGCTTATCAACAACTTGGCGTTTGTGAAATGCAAAAAGCAGCTTCACCAGCTTGGGCTCTCTAACGCTCGTTTAACTACCATTGAATGGTGTGCTGATGCTAGCCTGTCGTTAGTAATGAGCGCGCCACTCATCTCACTTTTAATTTTGCTGTTGTTCTGTGAAGCTAGTACCTCATTAAAGTAACTAAAATAATTTATTTGTCTCTAAATTTTTACAAGATAAAGAAAACATCATTACTTTGGACGTGAGAGATGATTTCATGAACTAAAGCTTAAAACAAGAGATTTTGCCAGGAGTCCCTGGGATGACTCCTACTGATATTTGCAGTGACTCGGCTGATTGATTTGTTTCTGTTCACATTCTCATGCGAATTTACTCTTCATTTTCACCACCATCTCATTCACTTTCTTTTCATTGTCATTTC
>JAQGDQ010000049.1:600000-835363 GCA_030141605.1 Tubiluchus corallicola
GGTTTACCTGGTGATTACCATGCTTGGTGCAGTTTTAGGGCTTAACTGGATTTTTTGCATGCATTCTTCACAGACAGTTATTTTGTTGAGGGATAATCATCACCATTTCTATCAGTTACCAGTTTGTTACTTGTGTGTTCTGTAAATCATACCTAGATGTAGAAACTATTTTATTAACAAAATTTATGCTTTACGGTGTATGGACACGTGAGGATCACATCTGCGACAAATAAAATCTAGTTAATATACTGGTTGCTGATTATCAAAAAAACTTTTCATGATTTTTAAATTATATTTGTCAAGGAGGAAACCCAACTCTGTCCGTTTATAACCTTATGTCCGGATGAAAATGAACATAACAGTAGGCAGTGAGGTATTGTCGTATGATTCTCAGCTAAAGAGCAGAACATTTAAAATAAGATACGATGGGATAGGATAGAATGGGATGGGATGGGATGGGATGGGATAGGATAGGATAAGATAAGATAGGATAGGATAGGTTAGAATAGGATAGGATAGGCTAGGACAGGATAGGGTAGGGTAGGGTAGTGTAAGGTAAGATAAGGCAAGGTAAGGTAAAATAAAATAGGATAAGATAAAATTTACTTTGCCTTGTGGTAATCGTACATCAACTAATTTCATTTGATTTAACATTAAAATGTAATAATGATTAGTAATTATTAATCATTTAATTATTTAATAATAAATAAAAGTTAATGTTATAATGCACCTTATTCACAAGGGATAGGTGACTGTTTCGTTCATTTTATGATTGTTTGCTCATGTACACAGATGAAACAACAACATGTACACGTGAACAAACATAATCTTAAAATGACTGAAACAGTCACCTATCCCTTGTTCATAATGTACATTATTACATTAAATTTATTCCTGTGCAATGCGGTTGTTATGATTATCTTACTATAGGTAATGAACCTATGTTTAAAAAAATAAATGTACAGCAAAGTCAAACCTAAAATTAAATGACACATCATAGAGGCTAGGAAACTGATTGTCGTTTAAAGTTAGCATTAAATTGTCTTACTGCACTTGGGATAATAGAGTTCAGGAATCTATTAGTTTTACAAATAAAACTTTTATAACTGCCAGATTTCAGTTTCTCAAAATTTGATGCAAGAGGATGAGATTGGTCATTTGCAATAAGCATTTTGACTTTTGGTTGTTTTTTCTGCAAAAAGGTCTTCTATTTTACATACTTGAGTGCCACATAAACCTGACCAGCAGTACCAGTAATTTCATTTAAAAAATACATGTCGTCATTAGTAAGATTTTTTCCCACACATTGCAGTGGTACATGATAAGAGATTGTACAATAGATTTGTGAAATAATTGCATCACCTTTGCTTTTATTTTATGTATGTACTGTGCAACCTGTTAACATTTACTGGGGCAGTTAAAGCAATAATAACCGACTTTTATTTACTTAATAATAAGAAATAAGCAATGCCAGCAAGTGTTGTGTGACATTTTCATTTGTATTTGCCAGAAAAGCCAATAGGGTACTTTTACAGCTAATTCAATAAATGAGGCTGATTTAGTAAACATATTTGAAGAATTGAAAATGCTTGCTAAATTAGAGGACAAAGAGACTATTTTGCCATGTCGCTTACAAGCTATTATAAGCTTCTTGAACTGCTGCAGTAGTATTGTCACAAAGGGATTCTAATTGAAATCATTATACACATTAGTGTTAAAATTTATCTGTTAAAACAGTTTGAACTAAAATTATGTAATGATGTATATGTATGTGAAATGTATGCTACTATGATATGTTATTACAGTGAAATAAATAAATTGAAATTGAATCTTGGTAGACTTCACAAATGTGGTTCTCAACAGATAGATTAACATTTGTTATTTGATGGATGGATTACTCCAATTAGAGCAAGAATTGCATGAGCACTTAGGCATTACACTGAAAAACAGAGAACTAAACAATATTTAAAAGAATTAATAAAATATAGGGTCACCCAGAGAAAACGTTCTCCCAAACTAACTTTCGTAGGCCTTCGTTTTGGTAGAGGCGTAGGTAAAATCTGCCCCCCCCAAAACACAACGGAGCGTGGCTTAGATATTTTTCTACACGGTGCTCAAACAATGAGGAGAAAATTTTGAAGTTTTCACTTGGCATTCCTAAAGAACACCATGTAGAAAAAACATCCTAGCTGCACTCAGTGGAGGTCTTAGAGGAGAGACAATTCTATAATTCTCTGGAAAGAAGAGAATAATGTGGGTCACTTTTATTCATGCCTGTACAGGAATGAAGGGTTATGAACTTCTTTGGGATTTTTTTCTAGATGGCGCAATACGTTTCTATGACTTTGAATATGAAAGAAATTTTTTACATAAAGCAAATATAAGACTTTATATTGCAAGATAATCCTCCCTATGCAGCATGTGTAACACTTTCAAAAAATATTTATATTATTTCAGTTACTAAGGAGATGCTGCATGGATATGGACTGCTGCTGCTGGAACACGTGCAGGTAAAGATCACCTTGAAGCATCCTCATAGAGGTGATGTTCAGGTGAAACTTATCTGCCCTAGTGGGACATCATCGGTTGTTGGTGCTTACAGAGATAAAGACAAGTATGTAATCATCTCCATTGAATATTTTTTCAACTAATATGCTTTGTGATGCAGAGATGTCAACCTCTGATTGCAGATTGGTTGGTTATTTGAATGATGGATAGAATAGCTGACTACTGAGTGGTTAGTTCACAAAGTAATTCTTGAATGATTGATTGGTGAGTGAACTAGTTAGCTAAGTAATTACTTTTTAAGATGAATCGCACCCATATTGTTCAGTTTAATCAAATCTGAGCAATTGTTTGCATTTTTGTCCATTTCTTAGTTCCTGTAATATTAAAAGGATGTCTCAAAATTCACTATACACATAACCACTCATTAAGTCATTAGGCCTAAGTTATTAGTCACTACATACTATTATATTCTTAATGATCTGTGAAAGTTTACTGCCACAAAAATGTAACAAAAGTTCACACATTATTTATTATTATTATTCTAGATTTAAATCAATACATAAAGTACTATATAAAACAAATAACTGATGCAGATTAAACTATATAAAACTATATACACAAGATAAAAAACTGTACAAATTGAGCACAGGTTAGTTTAAATAATAAACGAAGAGCTTAGTAATGAGTTCCAATATTGGAAGTACAATGACTTATACCGAATATCGGTATCAGTTATGCTAGATAAAATCACATTACTGCTATTTGAAATTCTATTTTATAAAAACACATTTTTTGCAGTACAACCTTAAAATGATCAATATGATTGTTGGCACATCTTACAGACACATGTATACCGTATTCGTAGTAAAAAACTTTCAGAGTGCAATATTGTTGGAAGTGCGAAGTTTTGCTAAACTGCCGAGTTCATACTATTATTTGTAGTTTGCCATTTTTGTACTGTAAAATGTCAAGTCTATTTTTTTTCAAATTCTTTTTAAGCACTGCATGAATCAGAAACAGTTTTGGAGAATTTGTTTTGTATTTAGTTTTAATTGGGTCACTATAATGTAATTAGCGTGACAAAGTTTCTGATTGCAAGATTTCCCTACCTGGTGGATTGGTTTTTGAATTCCTCTAGAGTGGAATGCCTCAATTTGACAAATTTGGCTCTCTGTGATTATTTATAAGATTATACATCATCAAGAACAAGTTTATGCAACTGGATTAGAACCCTTTATGATTGACATAATGGTTTAGTGATTGCTGTGCAAACATTTAACTTGAAAAAAAATTTCCTGTTGCTAGAAATGCATGTGTTAATTGCTGAAGTGTTTTAAAGAAGGTGACACATATGTAGAAACCTACCACTACCAGTGCAGTAGTTTTTTTCAGGTTTTCATCTAATTTTACAAACAGGATTTTCAAAAGTTTTAGTTTCTCTGTGCTTATTTTCAAACATTTTGCTTTGTCTGTTTTAAAATGTTAGACGTATGCTGTGACCTTTGCGAAACTCTCGCATTTTCACGTAATTGACTTGGCAGTTTTAACACCTGAATTATTGTAAAGTGACTGATGTTACGCTAATGACATTACAGTTCGACAATGGGCTTCACTGCTTGGCTGTTTTCAACTGTGAGATGTTGGGGAGAGAAGCCGACTGGGATATGGAGGATACTTGTAACAGACAGAGGTCAGTATTTCTTATCATTCAGTTCAAAGTATTAGTTGAAAGCATGGACAGTATCATAATTTGTTTAATAAAACTTATTCAGGTTTATATTTTTATGGAAGATGTAGTTTCGTCAAGCTCAAAAGAGAAAGCTATAGGTAGGTAACTTAAGAAAATTATGATATTGTGTGCTTTCAACCACTAATTTTACCCACATACCAAACAAGAGTCAGTGACGCACGCAATTTCTACAGTAGTGTAAAACTCCTATAACCTCACCACTACAAATTTTTAGGCCTAAAACTTTATTGATAAATGTTTAAAAATGCAAAACAGTTTCGCGCTTTCAGCAAAGTTTTTGAACACTGTCCCTAGCCATAAACAGGACTCATGAAAGTGATGCCATCTATCAACAATGGCCTTGCATGAGTTCGCCAAATGACGCGCTATTCGTATTTTCTTACTACATAATACTTATTTACAATGCCATGCAAAATAAACAGCAGAGCTGCCCTGCACAATGTTGAGAGATATATATTTACCTGAATTTTCTTTAAATGATCTTAATAAAAGATTAGTGACATTGAATTTAAAACATAACATAGAGAACTTATTAATAATATACAAATGAAAATATTAATGTTTGGCCACTTTTAGGTAGACATAATAATTAAACATAACATCTAATTTACAGCTGTACAGAGGAATAGTACAGGAACATTAGTGAGTTGGCAACTTATTCTTTATGGAACTCCTATGACTGCAGCTCAATTCCACAAACGAAAGCGGTGAGTATTTCCACAAAAAAATCCTTTTTAGATTTTTTCTTATAGCTTAGTGCCATCTCAGTATTGCATTGTTTAACTGAAATATTAAATAGTCTGACAAATTAGTTTTATAAACTGAAATATTATTTATTTGAAATGTTTTATAACATATCAGTTAATTAAACTATTCAATTTAAAGATAAAAGTTATTTGATCAACCAGCAAACCCAAATGATTAAAGAATCCTATTAAATCTTTGCTTAATTTCAACATTGCCAACTGGTTGTTTGCTAATGTATAAAATCTTAGTAGTGTTGCCATACGTAGGTGATTTTTAACACGGCCGTCTGTCAGTACTATTTTGATAATCTAATTCATGATCGTCTAGTGATGAATGAATAACCTCTGCATATTTAGACGGGTTGGGTTGATTAGTTCAGTGGTCACAGCGTGTGCTTAGTAACTAAAGTTAAGCAGCCCTGGGCTCAATCAAGAAATGGAAGGGTGATCACCATACAAAGTACTACTGTGCAGTTTCTTTTGCCATGCTTATTACTGCCAGTTTACTTTATTAAGTGAGAATGCATATGCAACTGAACGTGGCTAGCAAATCAACCGATCTAAGAGCTTTATGTAATGCTGTATAAAGAGGAGACTCTTGAGGCAGTCTTAGTGCATACCCAATCAAATGCAATCTTCTTACTTATATTTGTTTACTAATATTATTCATCTGATATTATTATTACTCGTATTTATTTATTTGTTTATCAGTAATACTGCGTGTATTTTCTGAGAACTTTGGTCAATTTTATTATTGATTTTCAATTCAATTTACTATATTGAATCAGAGTTAAAACATTTGAAGTGCATTCTCAGGAAAATAAGCACGTTCAGAGGTGCTTTACAATAATTCACATTAAAAGCGATGGACATTTATACTAAAAACAGCATACATGTGACTGTATGTCAGAATTCACCAATCAAAATTAAAATTTAACAATCACAATTCTTCACTTGTTATAATGGTCTAAATAAAATTCAACATGTAGTATTACATCAACTATAAAATTCAACTTCTATCCAATTGGCAATTACTTTAAACTTAAATTTATTATTAATAAAAAACTTAGTAGCTATTAAAGTAGTAAGCGTCATCAATAATTTTTTACAGCAAAATTATACCCTAGATCTATATTGGGTTCATAATCTTATAAGAATAATAAAAAGCTTTGTGCACATTGTAGTCCCAGTGGCGCCTTCTGTAGGTGACTTCTGTTTTACTCTTCTATAGGTTCTTTTAGAACACATTCACTGTGTTTGCATAAGTCCGGATGAATACTTTTAATCTACTGCTAAATATAACTCCTGTTGCTTCTTTGTTAAAGGAACAGGCCAAGGTTCTCGAGATGTTGAGCTTATTTGAGGAAAATAAAAATGTAATTGTGTAGTTTTGAACAAAAAATGATGCGATATTTATATTGCATAAACACTTATCCCGACAGGCAATTACAATTTTCAACTGTTTACAATCCAAAATGTTAAATGAGAGATTATTAATACTATTTGTTTTGCTTTTTGGTGAATCCTATTGCCCACTATGTAATGAAAACCAGTTTACTGATGATAATATAATAATCTCCAACTGGGCTAGTTACCCCAACAAAGTAACAGAATAATTATTTTAAACAAGCTAAAACTGAACTTTGTAGCCAATAAGTGACCCACCCAGCACTTGCTATATGCTCTCAGCTTTGCAGAATTCCATGCTTACATGTAACTAGCACAATCTGGTGGACTAAAGCTAGTAAGCACTTTAAAGTTGTTTGCAATTTATCCGATGACTAATTTTTACATAAATGTAGTTAAACGCAAAGATTTAATCAGCTAGAATAGCAGAACTTCTGATGAACTGCAGAAGTTTTGTAATGCATCCCTTTGTGCTGTCCACCTGCTTACATCATTTTATTCAAATGTTCCTGCAGCGAGGTTTGTTTGGCGGGAGATAAGAATGATTTAATTTTCTTTTGCGCTTTTAAGCAAGTCATTTTATACACGTATATATTGTGTTTATTTCAATATTTCCAAGTATGTATTAAAATACAATGACTGTTGTTCGAGAGTAGTTAGTTTTTCTTTTAATTTGTGTGGCATCATATAACACTTACTAGGTTATCCTATTGTGCTGCATCTGGCAATTTCTGTTATCATTCACTGTATCAGTTTACAATACGATGCCTCTTTATGCGCTGCAGCCATATTAACCGTAAACACAATACCCAAGTTTGTAATCATGAGATGCGGCATTTATGTTCCAACTTATGGCTTCTGCTAATACCTTAGTTCATGTGACTTTAATATTCTCTTATTGTAAGCTAGTTTTTCTTCAGCATTTTCGCTTGCTGAAATGTGGAAGTTTTTTCTTTCAGATTAGTGGATGATGCTGTGAGTGGATATTACTTGGAGAACAATGTTTCTCTGTCTTGTCAACCTCCTCAAGAAAAATACCTTGCCTTTTCTCCAATACAAGAACGCATCCTAAAGGTAAGCTGACAACAGATTTCAAAGTCTGTACGTGTTTTTTGGCTGTCATTTATGCTTAGTGCATGATGCGTAGAGTTACGTAGCATCAGCTTTGTTGACTTTCTCCAGTGCGGAGTTTGACATTTTGGTAATTCAACTATTGCTATACCAGATAAAGTACTTAGAATAGCTGTAGAGGTACAATCTGAGCCCATTTGTTAGCTTACATTTTTTTTCCTTCTGTAGTTTCAACCTTATTGTGAAGTTCTGTAATTAATCTTATGACATTTAGTTAAATACATAAAAATGAATTCTAATGTGTTATTGATCTTTACTGATGATGAATGTGTACCAACCGAAATGAGTTAAAAGATTTCTTGAGCATGGCTTAGTGGTTAATCGAGCACACTTTTATACTGATCGGCTGGGATTGCTCACAATGTTACTGTGCCTCCATTATTTTGTTGTTTAAATGTGAAATCTCCTGTTTAGAGAAATAGGAGCTAATTTGGGAATAATAACTATTTCAAATCTTTACGGAGTTTGACGGAGGGATGCAATGCACTACTGTAAACTTGCTTCTTGGTAGAATAATTTCTTTTGCTTCTTCTTATTTCTGATGAGTCAAAGTTTGTGTTTTAGATTTTGACTCTTACTGGCTTGATGATTGTTGCCATGGCAATCTATGAAACTTTGGAGTACTTGTGCTGTTATAAAGAAGAGAAGATAAAAACAGAAAAACTATTGCTTCGTGAGGGAGCTCTCACTGCTCATGTAAGTTTGCAGAATCATTTTTTGCACACAGCTTTATGTATACTGAATGTATAGTACAGCTGTGTGCATAGTATGTATGATATTGATAGATTCTCTTCTACATCTAAAATTGAGTAAAATTCATTTAGTCGGCTAGCCGGTGGGGTGAACCTTGCATTTTCGAGGTAAGTTTTTTCTCAGTGGTTTTCTCAGGTTCTGATGGTCCTCTTTAAGAATACTGAGAGTGCCCTTCTGTCACCTTTGAGTAATTTGAGATATTGGTCCAAACGTGTTACATTAGAGAAGTACGTACTATAACAAACCGAAACTGACATGATCATGCAAATGGAAACACCAAGTAAAGCAAGGCTAATATTGTTATCCTCAATGACATTTAAACGAATAAAAAATTATCAAATTTTTATATACTCTACGAAAATTGTGTTTGAGAATGACACCAAAATCTTTCAATTAGGTCCTTACAATTGCTTTTTCTCAATGGTTCATATGTTATTCCTTTCTTAATCTACTATGTTTAATTTTGCATCACTTTTATAAATCAGTAGGAAATAATTAGTAGGGAATAATTAGTGGGAATAAAAATAGTAGGAATTGGAAGATTTCATCAATATTCCAATAACTATGTTACCGCTTTCATACAGTCCACTTCTTACTTTGACTTCATCGCATTATTAAATTGCAGACTTTGTTTGTTCATTATTACATTCAAGGAATGTGATGCAAAATTGATATTCACATGCTTCTTTCAATGTAACACTTTTAGTCAAACATCTCAAAATGCTAAATGTGACAAAGGGCTACCCTTAATAGTCTTGGAGGGACTATGAGAACATGAAAAACCTGCTGAGAAAAAAATTACCCAGAAAATACAAGGTTTAGCCAAAAAATGGCTTTTGGCTGCTGAACTAATTGCAGTAATGTCTTATATGTACTTTTGTTATGACATCTAATGAAGTTATTTTATTTTAGTCAAGGGTTTTTGATAGCGGAAGTGAAGTTGGTGCTACTGAAACTGAACACTTGCTTGGTGAAGCTATTCCGCTGCACTCCTTGAGTCCCCATACTGTTAATAATTTTTCAAGTGACTGAGATGTTTGTAAACTTATGAAGATAACCAACAATTTTCACAATCATTAAGTTGAGAGATAGCACGTTTGTTTCTTTCATTGATCTGTGATAGAAAGTTATGCAAATATACTTTAGTTACTTAATTGAATCTACCATTGTGATACAGGTGATTTTTATATCTTTACACTCTCTGCATGTTGTTGCGAATTATGTGTGCACAGATTGATGGCATTACGCTGATATTTATGCGTGTAATGCATATGGGATACGTAAAAACATGATTGTACAGTGCATATTCGTGATACTAGATTGTATTTAATTATCTCTACCATTCCTCATTAATCAAAAACTTTGCTGCATTTTGATATCATGATAGACTGTGAATGTGATATATTTATACACTATTGCAACTTTCTATAGTAGCCTCAGAAATTTGTATTCTGGACAGATGTGTAAAGACACATTAATTGTGATGTAAAGAAAAAGAAAAAACTGGTGTGTTTGCCGTTTTGCATGTTTGTATACTATATGTATCACATCACTGAGTCCATACATTTGTATCTGCATATATGTATTTTACGCTTGAGATTTCAACTATCTGTAACAGCTAGAACACAAAAAATGACAACAGTGCATATTGGATTTTGTTTTGCTTATTACGTCGAATCATCATTATCATATGCCTAATATGCCAGTCTATTGTAGACTTTAGACAGGCAGAGTTCTAAAATAGAAGAATTCTGCCTTCAAGACAGGTAAACACAGCGGTAACCCCTAAAAAGCTAGGCATTACTAAGCCAGCGGCTTGTTGGCACGTATTCTGACACAGATGTTTTTATCATTTGTGAACAATTTAACGAAACATGTAGCTAGTATCGAGGAACTGTACTCAGTGGAGCTAATAAAAAACTACTTCTTTAATAATCATCCATCCACATAACAATCAAGCTTAGCACTGCCTAACTTCTGGAAAATGCTAAGCTAAGTACATACCATGACCACTATTCCTTTTGCCCTATTGTTATGACATCTGTTGTAGTTTGTTACTTTCAAAACTAAGGTAAAAAATTTTAGCAAAGTGCTTATGCCAAATGATAAGTCAAAGGTTTGCAATTTGAAGTGCCAGGTATTTTTCTATGAAAAGAGCAGTATTAATACAGGGACCAATCTTGCTTTAGTGATATAATTTTGTAATAAATTGCTACTTATTTTAAAAAGTGCAAAACTGAAACGTATTGATGGCTGATGAGTCGCAGTTGTATGGTACATGCAAGATTCAGGTACAAAGCCAAAAAACTTGATCTGATATGTTACCGAACAGGTTATCAATAAATTGATCATAAATATTTTACAAATGACTGATTGACTTGCTGATTTAATTTCCTTTTCCGAGTTGCAATGCTATTGAATATTGTAAGGAAGAATGTGCTATATCACTTCGGTAACATGGTTTTTGGTCATATATAAATAATACAGAATCATTTTACTTTTAGAACTTCTGTAACAATTCTCTTAGTTTTGCTGGACTATTGTGCAGTCACCAGTTCTTTAATAATGGTAATTTTCTAATAAGATGTTCTCATAATTTTATCAATGTAGATTATATTGCAAAAAATCACACAGGATATTTCTAATATTTTGAACAATCAGCAGTAGCTTCTTAATAGTGTATGGTGTACGTTATTTATATGTTTCTTCTCTACACATAAAATTGACCATAAGCATAGACAACATTAAACTAAAGAAGTATTAAATGAAGTGTTTGGATTATATGATCTTGAATTTTTATTTTATAACAGAGCATAGTAAGACTGGTCAAAATCATTTGTAACGTTTATGTCATGAATTACTTGCTGTAAGTTTTAAATTTATTAACCTTTCCTACTTCTTTGTTTTTACACCTTTTGCACTTTTTTTATACAATAATGGATTCTGCAAGCAGGACCATTGCGTTAGGACCTATTCAATATATATAAACAGTTGTGGCTAAAATTCATTATATGACTGGAATCTATTTCAAGTCAATTCAATTCAGTCAATTTATTTTTTCAACGTTCGTTTTACGGACATGTGCAATTTATACATGTAGTACAAATTGGTGAACAGTTTCAGTAATATAGGTGAGTAGGAGCGTATATACGACAGACCCATTGGTCACTAGCTCAGCTGCTCATTTTTAAGAAAAGATTTTTTAATAGGCGCAAAACTTTATGTGATAAGTAAGATAATGTCCTGTAGTCCATGTCCAATGAACTAAAGACACTTTGATTTTACTAGTAATTACTAATTTAAAAAATTACGATGAACAATTGCGGAATATTGAAGTACTAAATTACAATATTTTGATTACAGTTAAAGCAATATTAACAGATTACAACTAATTTATAGATCCATTTGAACCCGAGGTGTTAACCACCTGAGCTATGGATCCACTTGAACCCTAGGTGTTAACCATCTGAGCTATGGATCCACTTGAACCCGAGGCATTAACCTTCTAAGTTTTGGATCCACTTGAATACCAGGCGTTAACCACCTGAGCTATGGATCCACTTGAACCCTAGGCATTAACCACCTGAGCTATGGATCCACTTGAAGACGAGGTGTTAACCACCTGAGCTATGGATCCACTTGAAGACGAAGTGTTAACCATCTGAGCTATGGATCCACTTGAACCCGAGGCATTAACCTTCTGAGTTTTGGATCCACTTGAACACCAGGTGTTAACCACCTCAGCTATGGATCCATTTGAACCCGAAGCATTAGCCTCCTGAGCTATGGATCCACTTGAACCTGAGATGTTAACCGCCTGAGCTATGGATCCATTTCAACCCGAGGTGTTAACCACCTGAGCTATGGATCCACTTGAACTCGACATGTTAATCGCCTGAGCTATGGATCCACTTGAACGCGAGGCAATAACACCTGAGCTATGGATCCACTTGAACTCGACATGTTAACCACCGGAGCAATAGATCCACTTGAACTCGACATGTTAATCACCTGAGCTATGGATCCACTTGAACGCGAGGCAATAACACCTGAGCTATGGATCCACTTGAACTCGACATGTTAACCACCTGAGCAATAGATCCACTTGAACTCGACATGTTAATCGCCTGAGCTATGGATCCACTTGAACGCGAGGCAATAACACCTGAGCTATGGATCCACTTGAACTCGACATGTTAACCACCTGAGCTATAGATCCGCTTGAACTCGACATGTTAATCACCTGAGCTATGGATCCTCTTGAACGCGAGGCAATAACCACCTGAGTTATGGATCCACATGGCAAAGCCGGTCTGAATTCTCATTCCTTAAACAATAGGCTGTATACTGTAAGGATCTATAGGCATGTTCTGACCAGAGGTTCGATACTTTAAGCGGTTTAGCGCATGGAAGCTGTATTGGAAGGTCTTGAGTTCAAGTCTCCACTGGTTCATAGATTGAATTCTGGCTTGTCAAACTTAAAATCCAGTGTTCAGTTATGGCCAGCTAGATTTATTAATTAGTTAAACTTCTGTCTTTCAGAAATGTTGTTTATTTTTGGATTCTTTTCGTGAAGACTGTGTGTCCATTTTTGAGGTTAGCTGCAAGTCTTTGAATTGTTTGGAAAAACTGCACTAAAGATTACATTAATAATTAACGTTTTCTCGATTGTCAGTGCGCAACCCGTCGTGATTTTTGCTAATTACTAATTTGAACCAATTTCCAAGAGCTTTTAATTAGGATTTTTACTGAAAGAACAGTCGTTAAAGTTACATTGAATTGGCGACTGTGAAGTTCCTAGCGTTTCGATAA
Organism: Tubiluchus corallicola; assembly: GCA_030141605.1. NCBI lineage: Eukaryota > Metazoa > Priapulida > Priapulimorpha > Priapulimorphida > Tubiluchidae > Tubiluchus > Tubiluchus corallicola. Next base: position 613,108 of record JAQGDQ010000049.1, read on the forward strand.
TTGCGGAACGTCTCCTCCTTTTGTGAATTCACGTAATTGCTAATCCATGTAGCTCGCTTAATTTCAAACATTAATTTGTCTTTCCAGTTCCGTTTAGAAGAATAATTCTTAGAACTACGTCGTTAAGAGACGGCTAGCTCGCAATAATCTCGCCTGGTGAAAATATGTTAATTCCTTGTTATTGTAAACTTTGTTTCCATATCATTAATAAGTTTACAACACATGAAAAATTGTCTGAAGTGTAATAACTGTTGTCTAACAACTCTTTGCACTTCGAATGGCAGGTAAAATGTCAACAAATAAACGTTTCGATAATTTTAAAAGTAGAAGGAACATTTATGTGATTAATATTGAAAATAGGATTCGGTACTCTAAAATAACATCTGTATAGAGAATATTTAAAACAGCTTAATTTCCTACTTGGGGAAAGAACGATGATGTTACTCAGTTAAGATCCTAAATTTACTATTACCCAATTCTAAAGTTTTCAAAAACAGATTGAAGTTTTTGAGTTTTGATAAATGGCTTGTCTTGGATAGGCGTATGTAACTAGCTTGTTTCTCTGCGCCTCTCCCCACATTCATGTTTTTATTGTTTCATAATTTATTTTTAATGCATATTTTTATTGAATGTGAAATAAAATAAAATAAGGATGAGTAGCCTAAGAAGGCGTCGAGCGAGACCAATTCGAGTGGAACATAACTCGAAAAATCCCAACATGAGTCGAATCCGAACTCGAAAACCCTGGATCGGCAGCTAAGTAGCGTGCGACTTTCTGACAAAGTTTTTTCAGATAGATTTTGCGTGTTTTTATCATGCCTTAAGTAAAAAATATTATAGCTTCCTGTTAACTCAGGTACTGGCGATGTTGTTTTAACGACGTTTCGTGGCCAATCTTGCGTGTTATTTGGAAATATTCGCTAAAATATTTGCAGTTAGCAGGTGTGCTCAACGTTTTTATGGCTTCGTAGTTGCTGTTCCCTAGCGACCTTTGACGCTTTCAACTGCTAAAAGCTCTTACCGGTTAAACTGAAGTGTGCTGTTATGAGCCGCGTTTGTGATTTAAGATGCCCCGCCTTAATCAGCTAACTCCGTATACTTTTCTAATTGATACTACCTGCTATACATACCAATAACTGTTACCAAACTCGAGGCAGTGAATTTTGCAGGAATTTACAGGAAGTCTTTACAAGATTATCTTCGGCAATTTTAACTCATGGAATTTACCAGCTTCATAAATACTAATAATGTTAAGTTGCATGAATGGAAAACTGAAAACAGTTTCTTCTCAATTCATCGTTAAAATAAATTGACGACAAGGTCTCGAACCTTCTTTAATAATTCTAAAAACTTAGAATTTTGTTACAGTCTATAAACCTACTAGCTAATTTATATCACCGTAAGGATAATATATTTTAAATACATTTTGTATTTTTGTAATACATATCATCTTTAAAGTATCACTCATTCAAGGGCTAAACGCTAGAAAAATAGGATTCTTATAACTAAATTGCTAGTTATAGAGGGTACATGCCAGTTAATGAAATGGATGCATTGTAGTTAACAATTAAACAATTTTATGATACGGAATTTCATAGATATGAGGTCCGATGGAAAAATTTGATATATTTACTGGGAAATAAGAACATTACTTACAGTACGACTACAAAAGATTTTTAAAATACTAGTTCAAAGATGAAACGTGAAACACTTGATATGCAAACACCCGCTCCGTGTCCAGGGTAAAAATAAAAGAAACAGTAGTAAATCTTGTATTCAAATAGTGACAGATTATGAGCTTACAAACACATTAATACATAACTTATATAACTTGGTCATACTTTATTCTTTTAATCATTGGCATTATCATTGGCTTTTGAAGGAGTCAAGGTTCAATAAGTAAGTAGTAAAATATCAAAGAAATTCAAGTACAGCTAAAACTGGAGTCTTAGAATTAAAAAAACCTGACTACATGTATATAAATTGTCTATGATTACGTTTACAAGGGTTTCAATAACTTTTGAAAAAGAATAAGATGTATCTACCTTAACACATCCAGGGGCTAAATAACTCGATTTCTTCAACAAACTAAAAAAATGAAAATAGATATAAAACCAGTTGACACAGCTGCTTGGCAAACAAAGTGTAGTTTATAAGTTTGTTTTACCCCCAGTTTTTTATTATTTACACCCTTTTCTTTTGCTAGTAACTCACGAAACTCACAGGGCACATTTTATAGACAGGGGGATTTATGTTCGTACATGACCCGTTACCACTAAATCAAGTTGATGCTTAGTTGTAAGTTTCTTGGCTTTTCATTTGAAAATTATGGGTTCTATTGCCACTTAAAACTTTTTGTTTTGTACGTTTTTACCTCCTTTTTGAACTCGCACTGTTTGGACGATAATCCAAAATGCTTCTGTCAGGTTTAGCTAGTTTCTAAATTAAAATGATATTTATTTCCTATTTTCCCTAAAATTGGCTTGAATGTGCAAATGTAATCAAATGCAAAACAAGATAATATACTACTGAGGGTAAAATTAATTATCTTGTAACTTTCTGCAACTCAATAATAACTTGTGAAGAAATGTGTGACCCGTGTGACCATGTTGAGTGCTTGCTTACAAAGAAAAGCAACACAAGACTTAGTTAATAACTCGATTGGTGATTGGTCGCCTGTCAAAAAATTATACTTTCCATTTTACTAAAACAAAATGTAATTCCTAAGTTCTCAAACAATATTATGCCCAACCTTCAGTTATGGACCACCGGTGAAAAAGTGATAAGTTCCGACTGCCTTGAGTTACCTGCCGCTAGTGAAAAGTATAGAATATAATAGAGTATTTAGAACGAGTAGAAGCACGTCGGCAAGTGTTCAGACACAAAAATGATTTTTAATATTTCTTCAACATTTTCTAAGGTAAATATTAATTTATCAACTTATTACGGTTTTAATATGTTTGGTGTCGTCTTAGAACTGCATGCAGATTGTTCTTAAATTTTAAATATGAATAAGTAGAAGGCGCTTTAATGCAACAATCAATGATTAGAATGAATAACTTACAGCAAGCAGCCTATAGCTACTACAGCTATGCTAAAATCCAGGAAAAAATGACGCCTCATTCTGCCGCCCTTGCGTCCCAATTCAAATTGTACCTGGCATGATTGCTCCACTCACCATCACTTTATATGCCACTGGCGTTATTTATATATGGCGTTATGAACGGTGTGTTTTATACATTGTTATTTTATCGTCAAATATATGTTAATTTCAACGTGCATGCAGTTTAACCAAGATCCGCGTCACTTACAACACTGCTCTTCACAAGTTTTTCACATAGTATGTTTGTGATACGCCGTATTCTACAATACGTGCAGAAAATAATGTAAAACATTTTAAAGTACTGTTGTGTCACTCTGCCTATAATGTAAAAACAAGAATGACTGGGTCCGCAAATTTTATAATAAATCACATATGCCACAAACCTGGCATAAGATTTTATTGCAGAATATTTACAAAATGGCATGATTTATTGATTTAGCAACCGCCGGTTTTTTAACTGATCCTTTGTATTTATAAGTTCTGTATATATGTTTTTATTGTATTTTTTTGTAAATTTTGGTAGCTCTTTTAATAGTATATGACACGTAGTATCTCTTAGTTTTTAGTGTAAATTTCAACTTTTATATGGTATTTCTATGTGCTGAAATAAACTTTGAATAAAAAAATAAATAAAGTGATAACATAAATTTTTTTAAAATATTGCACGTTGATGAGTTTCCGGTCTGCACAGGATAAAACATTTAATGGGTTGTAAAACTTTCTGATTTAAAACAATAAACTTGTGTTTAAATTAAAGTCAGAATTGGCATGCCGCAGTTAGAAAGAAATTTTGGCACAGCACTCGAGAAAAAATTGTTAAAGCGACTGATCATTAAATTTTATCTATTGTTCGTAGAAACTTGAACAGCTTGGGAATCAAGGAGCTAAATCAAAGGCTAAAAATATTCATTGGTTTCTAATGGCTTTTAATGAACTTACGCTTTTACCGAAGCCGTTGGTTAAACAAGATGTCAGCGAAGCCATTTAAGATCAAAGGCATTTTAATTAAAAAAGTCAGTTAATCAAAATGTTTTGAAACGGTAACTCTTAATGGTGGACTAAGCAGCAAGCAAAAGACGTACATCTTTTAAAAGCTAGTTAAATTATGCAATTAGACTCAATTATCTTACACAAACTATTTAAGTTAATTTTCAAAGTGCATCGCATACAATTACTGAAAGTTGTTGTCAAAGAGCAACCTTAATGCGTCTTTTTCTAAAGTTAAAAAACTGGTTTTCAAGCTTATAATGAAATTTCGTTGAAACGGCTGATTATTTTAATAAAGGAGATCACTCTTTTCATCAGTGATAGACTCTACGTTTAATAACTAATGGGTTTTAGTGCATTTATTGCTTTGACAAAATTATAATCATTCGCTTTGAAAATGAAATTAAACGGTGATGGCGTCATTGTCACTGTCGTTACTAATGTCATAGTCATCATTGTCATCGTAGCTATTTCTGTGTTCTGTTGCACGATTTAACTAAGTGCGGTGTGCAAAATTGACATTATTTTTGGTGGTCTAATTATCAAAATTTTCGCCAGATGCGGCACAAGCTTGGCTTTGCACAGTGATTCGCAACCACGTGTTTTCTGCCACACATTAATTGTTATACGCTACCCTTATTGCTACGTGTTTTAGTTGTTGAATAAACAATTTGCAGAATTATTGCATATTGGCCATGATAATCATTGCAATTTAACTTTAGCAATCGCTCAAGCAGCCGATTTGTTATTGTTTCTGGTGTTCTGGACTTGATATGGTAGTGTGGCTTGCGAAGGACTGATGCGATCTGGATGGGTGATGGCGTAGTGGTAGCTATCTTGATGGTTAGTGAAGCTACTGGTACACAAAAACACACTTTTGTGTTGCTGTTCGTGGAACATTATATCTAGTGGAACTGTCACGACATTGGTTCATATTTAGTGTGGAAGCTACTGGTGGAGAGTAACATCGGACACAGGAGCACACACAGAGGAAAGACATTGCTAGAATAGTTACAGTTTACTATAGTACAACTACCACAACCACTGTCATCACATCTACCACACAACCACTGTAACTACAACCACACCCACTACTATAACTACTGTCATCACAACTACCACACAATCACTGCGTTAACAATTATCACAACCACTTCTATCACAACACACCATTACAACTACCACTACCACCGTCATCACAACTACCACTGCCATCACAACTACCACTACCACTGTCATCCCAACTGCCACAACCACTGTCATAACAAAATCACAACCACTGTCATAACAGCAACGACAACTAGAGACATTCTCACTGCGATAACTCTACAGCTGCCATCGATGCTGTTAAAAACATTAAACAAAACAGTGTTCACACTCTTACAACATGTTCACATTGCAGGAAATTGTTGGTGAGATTATCCAGAGCGTAATTAAAATCCCTGTTGATGTTTGCTAAAGGTCTGAAATGCAATTACGGACTGATGTGCAGAGACCGTCTTTGACAATGCTCATCAACTGTGTAAAACCAATCATTATTGATGTCTCTGAGAGAGAACGATGCATTTATCAACAGAAATGTCTTTAGTCGCTATTTTAACCTAGGCTGTGTAATGCAGAATGCTATGAATTAATAAATTAAAGAAGAATAACACCACAAAGGAACGAGCATTAAGTGATTTTCCGTATGTTTATCTTTCCGCGTAAAGATAGCACGCCGCATTGTACTAAAATTCCGTTTTCGTTTTTTCCCAATATCTTTATTGGTGAATTTTTTAAGTGTTTGATCTAGTCCTTTTCTAGACCTATGTCTGGTTAATATTTACATTAAAAGTATACATTGCACAAGATTTTAAAAAACTTTCTTCGGATATTGTTGAAACTCATTTAGTATTCAATGTTACTTTGTAGATCTGTGATTAAGGGTGACTATTAAAAATTCACCTGAAGTCAGTAATTTCTAGTGTCGCTGCTCCTTCGACAAAGCTAGCCGCAGGGCTGTAATTTCAACGTGACTTAACCGTCCTTAGGAGTCGTAATTGAAGTCTCAAAGAGCAATAACGTTACAGTAATTGCCTAGTGGCTTTCGCAACATAAACCATCAGATGAAACTTTTATTTTTGTTTGTATTCTCTCTCTCTCTCTCTCTCTCTCTCTCTCTCTCTCTCTCTCTCTCTCTCTCTCTCTCTCTCTCTCTCTCTCTCTCTCTCTCTCTCTCTCTCTTCTCCGTCTCTCTCTTCTCTCTCTCTATTTCTCTTCTCTCTGTCTCTTCTCTCTCTCTCTCTCTCTCTCTCTCTCTCTCTCTCTCTCTCTCTCTCTCTCTCTCTCTCTCTCTCTCTCTCTCTCTCTCTCTCTCTCTCACTGTCTCTTTCGCTTCTAAGAAAAGTTCACTTGTTCAGTCACTGCAAAAAGCATGTTATTTTTGTCGGTTTCGCCCGTGATTTTATTCCCCGAACACAGACATTTTACAAACAAATTTTTTCGCTGTTCCATAAAACCCATCCAGAAAAAAATACAAATTTTAATAATCACGGATGATTGTAAACGAGGTTGCAGTTTCCTGAAAACCGAAAAAACTTCGAATCTAGTATCTTCAGCGTGCTACATATCTCCAGCTAAACTCCAAACATTTCCTGACTGACGGCGGTAAAACGGATATTGAATGTTGTGCTAATAAGCGTTTAAAAGAAAATACGTTGAGAAAAAATATTAATGAATTCTCGTCTATAACTGTGTTATGATGAGACGTTTGAAAATGTTGAATTCTTAATGGAAGAATATGAACGCATGTAAGAAAACCGAGTTTATCAACATCAACGAAATTATCAGTCACAACATCATCAGTCCCAAATGGTAAACAATCGCGCTTGTAAACAATAAATAATATGCTGGTGTTGGTAAAATTTCATATAAATTCATGAAAGAACCGATTAGCGTCTGGTAATTTTAACAAAATACACTGTTTTTTATAGCTTTTAGACATGTTAAAAAACTTGTCTGCTACATCAGGACAAGCTTAAAGATCCACTTATTATTCCTGCTACTGCTATTATTAACTTAGTAAAAATCTTATAATTATTGCGGATAATTATGACAATTATACCAAAGTGTTGGGATGCTTTGTATGTTGTGTGATTTTCTTATGTTCATTGTATTGTATATTGTTTTGTATCGTTCGTCAATAAACTATATTTATAAAAACTATATTTACATCATTTACTGTTTAATCTGTTCTTGACTTTTGTACAGTCACACCTTTCTAGTACTGATAAATCCCTCACTTGGCTTTTGACTACAGATGCTTCTGATGTGGAATATTTTGGTTCCTGAAGTGCGGCAGCAGTCTTTCTCCAGGGCTAATCATTTATGGTTAGGTCTATAATGCTCAGATGACGTATGTCGTCTCTTTGTTGAATGTCATCATTTCTGTGCAATTTTGTGGCAACTGTTATCGCCCTGAAAATGGTTTTGTAGACAGTAGAGGAAAACTTACCTGTTCTGGGTTCATTTCAGTAGCTTCCTAACAGGTTACTATTACCTGTCAAACGATGTGATAAGTTGTTATGAGCTGAAATTCTGCTTGCAATATAACTTTTAAACAACTTTTTATGATCCACAGATTGAGAAAAAAATGAAACCAGAGGATACCGAGGAGGGCCGTTCAGAGGACCATTTGTCGCTCTGCATTGTACTCATATGTAAAACGCTCCTCTCTGTGCCTCTTTTTAAATGCGTTCCATATTTTTGTCAGTTCTTTTGCACTAATATCATTCAGCATTTTTTCGCTGGATTGTCAAATCACGAAGAAGTACAACCTATGAAAACCATCTTTCCTATTTCTGTCTGTCTCTCTTCTTGTCATGTTTTTGTGGTCTGTATTTTTTTCTATCCTCTCTTTCGGTTTGCTTTTTCTGTCCTATTTTATAGATATTTTGCACAACATAAAATTACTCAGTTCTTTTCTGCTTGTACAGAAAAATTGAGAACTATCTCTTCTCCCCATTACGCATATATAGAAGAACTCGTCCACGTCAAATATTTTGCGAATGTTTATTATCAGTTGTCATCACGTTTTTTCGTGGTTCGGATGGCAAGGTCTGATTTTATGGGACAGTACCATACACCTGCTACAGTTTATTAGTTTAATTACTTGTAATGACATTAATAGGCGTTCTACACCGTTGGCTAATTGCTGTACTATCCCCATTTCTAGCAGTTTTATTATCAGGCCGTTCAACGTAAACAGCTTATCACACTCGAAAAAATGAAAATAACGCCCACGCCTGCGGCTTCAATATTGAAACCATATAGCACGAACTGCGCAATAAGAATAAATAGAAGTACAAAAACGAAATCACAAACTTATTAAATTTGCAGTATCGGTATGGATTCGGCAAATAGCTCTTTTTGATGTGCAATGTTTTTATAATATCTGAGAAGCAGCGCACACAGAAGCTAAAGCCAGCCACGACTGGTCGAGTCACGCTTAGTAGAACGAGTAGCATCAAGTATGGAGGTGGATAGCTAGATAAAAGCTTTACATTTGCCAATGATAATCTTACACGCAGAAAGTAAAAATACGAAGTAGGCCTACATAATGAGTATGTAGCCTATCCTATGTGCAGGAGGCAGCATACTAGTCAAGCTTATTGAGACTGGCTGAATATTGGCAATAGTGTCAATAAGTGAGTTATATAGTGACAATAAAAAAAACTACAAATAATTGAAAATACACGAAGAATTTTTTAAAACATTCAAATATTTACAAATAACTAACTGTGTTTGTGCTTTCATTGCTAAAAAGCAGGAAAGTCTTTCGTTCGCTTTTTCGGTCCTTCATTCATTTAGCAGACATATATAGCAGAGTAACTGGCAGAATGTCAATTCATTAATTCATTAATTTCACTTATCGTTTTGTCTTAAGGAAAAATGGGCCAATTTAAAAAAGTTACTATTTCTGTAATAATACCAACATGCACGTATTATACAATACAATAACACAGTACAGTACACATTACAGTACGTATTTTATAGTACAAACCAATTAGCCCATTTGAGACAGATTTGAGCTATCTTTTTATGGTGTAATCGCAAGGAAAGTTTACAAAGCAGTAGACTAAGAAAGAGTTGAAACTTTTAACAAAATGACACACAAAACATGAAATTTTCAAAGGCAATATTTTTGCTGCTAAAGTGGCACACACTAATTCTGAAGCCCTCAGCATATTTTTAATATCTAACATTAGTCTGTGTTTGCTTTTCTCCGCGCTAATAACTATGATAATAAGCTTTCGAATAAAGGTTGAGAGAGTTTAGTCTTAAGTGCTGCAAGCTAATTTAAAATATGCTGCACAGCTGCTATTAACAGCTGAATAATAAATCTACAGTACAAACCATTTGAAATGCTCAAATCTTTCAAACGGTATAATCAGTTGTCATATCAGTGTGAATTCTTAAATTTTTAGCAATGGAGAACGATCTAATTCGTAAATGCGTAATTATACCCATGTATTTTACTGTAAATAAGTTTTTAAGTTAGTTTTTTGTAGTATCTTTATTCTTGTGTTTGTGTATTTGTGTTTTACGGACTAGATTCCGAAATAAATGAATAATTCAATTCAATTCAGTTCTTAAATCAGACAAACTAATTATGATTTCAAGATAAATGATATACTATATTACGAAATTACATTTAATCTAGATTAGGTTTGTACTTGAAGGTTTCCTCGACCAAATTCAAATTCGATTTACAATTTTTTAGATTCCTTTATTTACGGACAGATTCTGTCCAGTGGCTTAGAGCTTAACTGGACCGTGGACATGGTCCCTGGTGGATCTAGAGTTAACAGTGATTATGTTATTTGGCTGTACATTTCTACTCTAGAGCCATAATCTAGCGGTAGTGTATGGACCTACTCCTCTAGAATGTACAATACACCTTGGTTCAGCTATAAAATTTATATAATATTGCACATAGAGAAAAAATTAACAAAGAACTATATGCAAATGTCCAGTAATTAAAAATATGTATTTTTTCTCACCAAAACCAAGAAAACCTACAGGTTTTACTACCAAACCATAATTTTCTGAACAAAAAGTAGGTTTTACTAACAAACCCTAGCCCTAATATTTTGAGCGAAAATAGAGCTTTCTGAGCGAAATTATAGTTTAAGAGCAAAACCCGCGATTTCTGTAGCGAAATCATGGGATTTAGTGGCAACTGAAACCAGGATTTTCTGAACGAAACTACGGTTTTCCCGAGCAAAAGAGAACCTCCAAACAAAACTATGGTTTAATAGCAAAACCACAGTTTCAAAACAAAAGCCTTGGTTTTGTGGGTAAAACTATGGTATTGCTTATTTCAAATTATTGGGCATTTGGCTTGCCATTATACCCGTCTGGCTGCAAAGTTAGTATTAAAGCCGCATATTGTGAGAGTGACATCAGTTCAGTTAACAATAGAAGAACTGTACACCTTAATGAAAATACGATATCAAACAAAAGTAAAGCAGAGACATCAAACGCAGGTGAAAAAGCGAAAGTAAATTAAGACACAAAAGAGTTTCCATCCAACATCTTGGTTTGTGGGCGCAATATGAAAAGTTCAATTAAAGCTGGAAAGCAGGTGAAGCGTGGCGGTGGGTAATAATCGCTTACCTTTTTGCGATCAGTGTTTATGGTTAAGATATGTACTAGCATATATGAATATTTCACCTGAGTTCAGTTACCTTACTTTTCGGCCGAAATTGGTTGATGCACATTTGCTACCTTGAGCACATGCTAGATAGTTGTATATTTTTGCTAATCTTATGTTTTAACACAGCATCGTTCGACGCCGTTTTTAGTCTGTTTCGAGAATTCCCGCACAAGAGAGAAAACACTTTCTCGAGTGTCCTTTGAGAGGAAAAGACAAACCTGTTAATTTGGTAAATTTAAAATATGAGAGAGCTCTCCTTAAACTTGTCGTCTTTAACATAAAAAACGCAATGCCCTTTATAGTCTCAATGATTATGCATTACGTTATTTATATTGAAGTTTGGTAAATTCTTTCATAAACTGCCAATCCCGCTACAATAGTAACCAGCCAAAGCTATAACCCTGTCTCACTGAACGCAGAAAGGAGCTCTTTCAACAGAACACAGGTTGGCTTGAAATCACCTATTAACGTAGTAAAGTAAAAACAAAGTAAAAGTGGAAACAAACGAGCAGCACTAGCCTCTGTCCACTAGGAAATAACAATACCATGCCGGCTCGGGATTATGGCATTTTCGGGCCTTACAGGCTAATGATATCATGAGACCCCTCAAACGGACCCAGCCTCTGACGCGACCACATTCGTCTTGAATACTTTTTAGTGACATTTACATGGCTTGAAGTAAGTTTATTACAAGTTCTTTAAATATATTAGAATAGATATCTTTTATTTGTCAATAAAATTATTCTTTAAGAAATACCAGAATTTGACTATTTATTCCAAGCCAAACTAGCACATGTTTCTACACATACGTGGTGAAAAAATAGATTTTTAACCAAGTCCTGCCAAAGTTTTAGGGCTACCTCCAAGCTTGATGGGCCCTAGGCTGCAGCCTACACTAGCCTATAGGATAATCCAGCCCTCATCACTCTTCCCTCACATTACATACACGCACATACATTACTAGTTTATTAAGTTTAAGTGTATTGCCAAAAAAACATTCACACTACTGTAAGTTGTCCTAGTTGGCATGTTTTTATGGATGACTTGCTGGAGTAAAGACTGAAACTGGGACGCCTGGCACTGACTAATTTCCGCTCCATTTTGCACCTCAATAAAATTCAAAATCTAGTATTTCTGACGCAGTTTTTAATATTGCCATGGGCCACATTGACGGAAAGAAAACAAACAAAACTGAACTGATCCAAACTACACAGTAAGAAGTTCGCCCACGGTCTCATGATTAATTCAACTTAATGCTACCCAACTTAATGAGTATCGGACGCCAGCGCTGGAAAACTTCATCAATTATTGTTTGTGTAAGTGGATCATGGTTTTTATACAATGTGACAAATACTGGTCGGATATTTCACATTAACTCCACGATATATGGCGCAAATTGGACAAAAATTCTCTTTAATGGTCGTTGAAGATTAGGTCCACATTAATTTTATGAACCACCTTGAAGTAGGACAAACTTCACTGTTTATCAAATTAGAATGTTTACGAATCTCTTACGAGCAATCTCGAAGAGGGTCATCTAGCATTAATCGCTAGACTATTACTTACAAAATACTAATTTTAAATACTGTGATCAGTCATAATGTGTTGTAAATCTACTTAAAACAAGTAAAGTTTATATATTGTTGGTTATTTAATAAAAAAAAATATAACAAAATAATTAGTTATCTAATTCAAAAGTAGTGCCACTGTATAAATCAGAAAGTTTGTACAAAAAATTTTCGTTTGTTTAATAAGTTGTACATACCTTCTGAGTTCAAACAATTATATTACGCCTGAATTAAATAACCAGTTTTTTTGCTTTGCTCAGAACAGGTCCTTTTCACGGGTGGTAACTTTAAAAACTTGTTTGACGGAAATTTTTAATATGTGGCGAAATAACCACTGTAGCGTATATGAGAAGTGACGAAGTCACGAAACACATTTATACGTTTATGCGACGCATTACAGGTTGTACCTAGACAAAACGTCGCTAATGTACACACAATACACGCATATAAGGACCTGTAGTGTGGTCTCCTCTCTCTTTCTTTTCTCCCTTCTCTCTTTCTCTCTCTCTCTCTTTGTCTCTCTCTCTCTCCTATCTCTCCTCGTTTCTCTCTCTCTTCTCTTATTCTCTCTATCACGCATCTCTCTTATTCTTTCTTCTCACTCTCGCTCTCTTGTACTCTATTTCTCGCTCTGTGTATGTCTCTATCTGTCTGACTTGCTATCTATTCATCGTTCTCTCTCTCTCTCTCTCTCTCTCTCTCTCTCTCTCTCTCTCTCTCTCTCTCTCTCTCTCTCTCTCTCTCTCTCTCTCTCTCTCTCTCTCAATAAAAATTAGTATTATTGGCTGCAGGTGCTACTGCGAGCGCTAATTCCCACGTGATCAGAGAGCACCTCCTCGATAGTTAACGATGCAATGTATTAAGTGAAAGTTGTGTACGGAAGGGCTTTCCTATCACAGCGCCATCTAACCTACATATTAAGCTGGCTTCATTAAGAAGAGTACTGCATAGGCAGCGCGGTGCTGACGGGATTCATTGCTTCTCGCGCAGTTCTCTGCCATTCTCTGCCTCTTTACACCTGAGAGATTATAAGATTTGATGAACCCTTCAGGTGAGAAACGCAAAGATACTTTATTCAAACACCTCTAGACATCCAATAATAAAACTATAATCACCCTATTAAAAACTTGAAAACTAAGGTTCTTATAAATTGTTGGCGTAGCGCTTGTCATAAAAAAAGACCACGTTGTCAACCGGGCGTCACTCCTGATGTGAAATTTCATGTGCTCTGTGAATGGAACTCGATCAAAGAAATCACCAGTTTTGACGTGATAGTTTTCTTCTTCTTCTTACTAAATGATTCATCTGGTGCGCTCTCGATGAAACAAGAGATTAGACCTTCTCCTCCTTCTGCAATTTACATTGATGAAGCAGACGATAGGAGACGTTCATTTACTAGACGGAAAATAAGCCATCATTACGACTAATAAGGTAGGCAAACTAGAGTTTATCTATCATTACATGCTAGAGGAGACAATTCAGTCTCCAACATGAATGAGCTTCTTATTGATTCACAGCAGATTAGCTCACACTGGGCACATCTTTTACACTATTTAAGTTTTTAACTATATTGAAAATTTTGTTAAAAATGGCTATGATATATTGGTCAAGGTTATTTCAGGGATAGGGTAAATAAAAATAATTTAAAACCATGAAAAAGCTTGCTCAAAACATAAAAAATGAAGTCTATATTTGATTGAAACGCATTTTTGCAATAAAACGTGAAAAAAATGAAGAAGAGAAAAAGAGAACTTTGATCGGAAGTAAAGAACAAAGAAAAGGAGTTCACAGCTAAAATTCACAGAGCTTCACAAATAAAATGTTCGAAAAACGGCAAATAAAAAAAATAAAAAAGAGTTTGTAAAGAAACAAAATGAAAATTGAAAGCGGAAACGGCAACACGGTGAGCAAAACGGAAAGTTTTTGGTTGATTGAATTGATTCGAGTGAAATTCATTAATTCTGTTCAAGTGTGAAATATGTAAAATGTATAAAATGGAAACGATAACACACGAAGAGCGATGTTATTCTGGTATGAAAATGTTCAGTTCTGTTAAGTTTAAAATGTAGATATTGAACTCTAGACAAAACGTTCCTGAAGAGGTTGATATCAGTTTTTTCCGGTAGCAACTTTTTTGCTCATCAGGTCCAAAGTACTTGAAAAAGTAACCGTGGGGGCGTGTGTAAGTTCCTTCTTCCTAAGCGATTCTCTATAACACATTCAAAAGCTACATGTATAATCATAGGGTAGCAGTTACTTTCGTACTTATACAGCACAATAGGAGTCCAAAAACGGCGAAAACGTTTTGAACTTCTTTGTGCTTAAACACATAATAATCTGTGTAACAATAATTATTATATGGAGCGTGTAACCAAAACACATATACCAGATACTGCTGAGCATTAATTGATAGCTTATTCTTGGTATATTCTTTTCATTTTGACTATTAACAATGCTCATTGCCATACAGAAAAAAAGTACGAGGTACGAAGTCTGTCTCGTATTAGCAGTCATAATCATACGACATCTTTAACTACGCGCCATGAACTAGAATGGGTTAGACTATAGCTGACTTATATCATTAACTATATAATTAACTTTTGCAATCATCCTATTGTTAAATAATTGATCAATTTGCAACAGCTCGTATCCAATTAATTTATAGCACCTTGCCGGGATTACTGTTACTGATACTCAAGATACTGAAGAAGCACTCAAATGGGGCGCCGTTTCACTTTTTTATTTTCCCTCACGTCCAGAATGAAAAAATAATTTCATAATGTAAATGTGCGAAACAATTCTTTTTATTAACTTTGACTAAACGAAAAAAAGGAAAACTTAGTGCATGTGCAGAATTACAGCCTAAAACGAAAAAAACGGGCTAAGAGCAGGCTACTAGTAGCACCAGCCAAATGACAATGACCTGTAATAACAGCAAATCTCTGCTACAAGTTTGACTACATTTTATTTATTTAACCTCAAGATATACGAAGTCTACCATGTTTTTCTTGTGGCCTTGACCTCTGCACGACCTTTTAACCACCTCGAAACTAAACTAAACTAAACTAAAGCAGTGTATGCCTCAGCCAGACAGCTACGTTTCATATATTATCTGCTGCAGACTGACATGCAAATGGACGCTCAAGCTGGTACGTGATTTTCACAGTTCACTTGACTTCTGAAACACATCAGTACTAGCTGATGTAGGAAGGTAGCCTCCCTGGCAAATGAGGTACTTCAATGGTGAATTTGCGAGATATGTTGTGGTCTGACTTTTCAGTAAAAATTACTAAATCGCTACTAATTGTTAACCTTTCTTTCGTTCTCAGAAGTACTATTAACGCCCTTGGAAAGATAAAAATTTTACCAAGTTTGGTTATGTTGGAACTTGCGTGACTGTAACAAACCGTTTCTTTAAACTGGCCGGCTACATGTTTTAACGTAAACGTGTTTTTAGTTTTACGTTTGCATTGTGAACAACTTTTAGCAAAAAATAAAATTAAATGGCTTGTAAGTTATCTATTGAGGAATTTTAATTTCAAATTCATTCTCTCACATCACTTTTGGCGCACGATCAACTAGCTCAGCGTCTGAAACATGCTTGCCGATTCAAGTATTTGTACAACGATGTACTGCAAGCTGTGAGATAATATGTAAAACGAAACGCTATTAATACTCACACGAAGTACGGTTCGAAATTCTCCAAAATTAATTTTTTTTTACAAAATACGCTCGAAAACAAGCAGGCAGGAAGTCATTCGGGCTATAGGGTTGCCACCTTACAGAAAAGAAAATAAGCAAGGATAAATGACAAGCAGTAACCAAACGCAAGATGCTTATAATCCGGGCCCCACGGCCTTGAGCTCAGTCCAGCTAAAATACACCAGAGTTTGAGCGCATGAGTTTATAGTAAGTGGTGAAGTATGTGTTACTGGCCTGAAACCACGGGTAATTAAAAGATCTGGTTCGATTGACAATGAAAACCTGAATGAAAATACGCAAAAACTGGTGTATCTCATTATCCCTAATAAACTACTACCCGTCTAAAAATTTAATAACTGAAAACTGGTATACGAAGTCGGACTGAAAACGTAAAAGTTCTGCAATAACATTACAGTTTTATAATTGGTAAGAATGACTGGGCTGCCGAGTGGATTAGATTTCGGACTGCAACCACGCGGTCTTGAGTTCGAGACTAGTGGCTGCCAACGCCAGAGCATATACTCTACATGTTATTTGTTATTTGTGTTGCGTTCTTAGCTGTGTTGTTGTAAGTCAATAAATAGCCGTTAGCGCTAATGCTGTCTGATTAACCCACGACAGTAAATAAATCCTGTCTTTTGCCTTTTAACGAAAGTCAACCAAGTCAAATGGAATTTAATTATTCATTAATTGTGAAATTAGACCAGTTTGATCCAGTAGGGAGTTGTATGCTCATTGTTGACGATGTGTCGTAAATAACCAGTCTGCTTTGGAAACTACACTTCTGCGCTTCCCATAGTCAATCGCCTTCTCTGATTATAACCGCTGATTTATTTATGTGACTTGGTCCAAATGAGATTATCTTAGCTCTGGCATGGTAGGCTAGTCCATTTCTTTTCCACTTGCCTTTAGTTTATGTGGTTAGCTGTAGAGCTTCCGAGCCACTAATGCGTCTAAATCGTTCAGCTTTTGTAGTTTGCTGGTTTATGGGTTACGCTGTATTATTTATAGTTTCATGTGATAAATAGAAAATCGATTTAAATTCTCCATTTCCACGGAGAGTTTCTATTTTGTAATGAGACGTTTACAACTGAGGAGTCATTTGCAGATTTTGATAACAGCAGCATTTTTTTTCTGCAGTTATGTACTCTGCAAATTAAGATTAGGAAGCTAGCGCAGTGCTTTCTTAATGTAATTGGTTGTAGCCAGGCCGGTATCTAGCTAACTATCAAGGATACTTCTGTACTACGAGAGGGAGTATTTTTAAAAATGAAACAGCATGCTTAAAACCAGCTTTCCTGACGGTCCGATATCAATTCACAAACTGTCACCAGTTGGTTGATCGTTTAGGTGGTTGATTGGTTTGTTTATTTATTTATTTGTTTGTTAGTTGGTTGGTTGTGCGTTTTATTGGTTGGTTAGTTAGCTAGTTGATTAGTTGGTTGGTTGTGCGTTTTATTGGTTGGTTAGTTAGTTAGTTGATTGGTTGGTTGGTTAATTGGTTTGTTGTTTAGGTTCTTGGTTCCTTGGTTGGTTCATTGCTTGTCTAGTAGGTTGCTCAATTGGTTTCTCGGTTCGTTTATTTGCTGGCTGGTTGGTTGATTAATAGGTTAGTTTTTTCTCTGTTACCTTTCTTGATTTACTGCCATTCTTTGCTGCTATTTTCTTTGATAATGAGATAGGTTCCGGTCCGGCCGTTATCATCTACATTGAGTAGGCCTTGGAGCTCAGCTTGTAGAGAATAAAACGGGGGCTTTCTTCTTAAATTGTACATTCTGAAGACCCGTATACTTAACCCTTTCCCTTTGTTAACTAAAAGGAAAACAATTATTACTCTTACTAATTCTAGGTATTACAAAATAAAGCAAGAAATAAAAAAAGTTTGCGACTGAGTAAAACGTGCTACGATGTGTCAATGCTGCTATCTATTAGCATGCTATGCAAATCACCAAAAGAGAAGAATCTTTAAAGGGTTTGAAAGCTGCTCCTCTTACAGCTTGCCTGACTGATTCTGATGCAGTTTCAATCATGTAACTAGGCAGGTCTATTTTCAAGCGCGTTTAATATTAGATTTTTCATAACGCCGGACTCGCAAGGAAAATCAAGCTTTAATTTACATGCAATACGTGTTTGCGTCAAGATATGAGATGATGCAGATTTCAATTTTCTTTAGAAGATTTTAATAATATCCGCGAGCCCACTCAGACGTGGTTTTTATTCCTTGTAACGTGTTGAACAGGCTATACAGGTAAAAAATGTTAATAATCCAGCACAGGTAAGTTTGTTTTAGTAGCAAAATTATCAAAAAAAAGTGTTTATGTTAGTTTTAAATATGAAAATGTGACTCAGTCTTAAAAACATGTGATAGATATGTATCAATAATCAATCAAAAACTTTTCTCGTTTTTCATTAAATTTCGAACACTAGGAAAACAACAATAAGAACAAATAAATAACAATTAATTGAAGGAATTTGTTTAGTTTTGGCTTCATGTTGTTATGGTCAGAATCTCATACAACAAGCATTAAAATTTAGTTTTGCACTTTGGAATAACTGAGAAATTAGTCAAGTTTTGTTCCAGCTCCTACATTCTCTCAACTGAATCTCAAGTCCGAATATTAATATTCCTCAAATCTCTGTTGTAAATTATCGAGTGGTGTGACCCTCACAGACGTTTTCACAACTGCAACATTAGAGATAACCAACGACAATAATTAATAATAATTGAATATTTATAATGTATTTTACATTGATGATCAAATGCATCTTACAAATAAAAGATAAACAAATTTATTAAAAAAATTTGAGATATTTAACTATCATAAGATATTTAAGACAATGGCACATTGATTGATTAAAAGTGCATTCAATACGACAAAAAAAGGAAAAATAATAATAATAACGATGACGAAGTCACTGACGAAATAAGTCGGACTTGTTTTGCTTGTACAACGTACATATTAAATCACAAATAACAAAGCTTTTTGTAGTTTTTACATGCATGCTTATTAGTTTGGTATATAACGGCACTAGGAATAGGTCATTTAATCCAAGTTGATTAGTTCCAGGATACAGGTCGACGCGTAATTCAGTAAAACTCGAGGGTCAACAGACTGGTGAGGTAAAATTTTGCTGCTCGTTTCCACCTATTATTGATTTTATTTATGGATTTTAAAAGCTATATAACACATCCTAAACTGCTGGTAGTAAAAACCAGACATTGGTTGACCCCAAACAAGACACATGGCATTTTGTATATTTCTGTTTTAGGGGCAATGAAGTTCGATTAGTTTCCAAATTCCACACTAGGAGAGAACTTTCTACGAGTTAATTTACTGCTCAAGCTTTAGTAATAGGGACCCTAGCTAGAGGAACGAAATCCTATCCTTCGTACAAGTGTGTTTTGTGTAGAGTTTCTCTAAAAACGCCAAGCGCCCGTCAACCGCCAACTGAGTATCACATTTGTAACGCAAAACAAATTCTGATGGCATTTTTGTCACGTTTTGCTTCTTGCTGACGACCTGGAATCACACCAAGGGTTAACTTTATGTTTACACGTAGTAGGCCTAATGTTCACATGCTGAGTGAAACTGCTAGGTTTTCAGGCATGTTTAGAAAGCCTTTTTATCTCAGTAAGGCTTTGTGTGATTTTGCGCTCGAAAATCGTTTTCTGTGGCTTTGCCGCTGCAAAGCTAAAGAAAACTGAGAAGTTTTTTCTTGCAAGTTTTTTGATGTTTGTCCAAAGAACGCAGCACAATTAAAAAACGTATGCGCCGCAAGTTTAAACAGACAAAGATGGCACGTCATTGAATAACTCACGCTATTGTTGTTGTTCATAATGCTGAACATCAGCTGTTCGTTAATATTGTCAAAATTATTAGTCCGCTATGTTGAACGTCAAAGTGTCAAATTAAATTATGATGGCGTAATTTACAAATAAAGCACTTCAGTGTCAAGAAAACCTTGTACGAGCTGTAACATCAAACTTATCAGATTTTGTATTAACCTTTGTGTGTGTAGCATTACCCGCGCCGAGAGAAGTTGGTGCATGGAGTACAGGATCTTAGGTGTGCTGTGTGTCTCTCTGTGTGTATGTCTGTGTGTTTGTCTGTCTGCCTGTCTGTCCGGCTGTGTTTCTGTCTGTCTGTCTTTCTGTCTGTCTGTCTGTCTGCACAATAAAATCAAAACGTTTGAAGCTATATTCACCAAACTTGATACAGGGATAGAGGGACTGGGAAACCGTTGAAATGTCTGTCTACCAGTGTTTTAACGCGAGCTTTTAAGATTAAGTTGTAACTGTAGCACGTAATTTCAAGTTGTTGGGCACAAATTACCAACTTTTATATAACTTCAACTAATTTAGTTAATAGCTACATTCAGACAGTTGTTCACTCCAGATAGTTGTGGTACAAGCTAGTTCCACTTTCTTTTACTTTGTCCCTTAGAGTTTTCTGGCACTACTTTAAGAATCAATGAATTTTTGGCTTTAA
The DNA here is from genome assembly GCA_030141605.1 of Tubiluchus corallicola. Lineage (NCBI taxonomy): Eukaryota > Metazoa > Priapulida > Priapulimorpha > Priapulimorphida > Tubiluchidae > Tubiluchus > Tubiluchus corallicola. The sequence goes on from JAQGDQ010000049.1 coordinate 633,655, forward strand.
TGTGTATGAAGTCACTAGTTGATTTGTTAATTTCGGAAATCGCCAAATTGCCGTTTTACTTTACTCGAGTCGTAAAGGGAAGCATCTAAACGAAATTATCAGCAATTTCCGGACAAAGAACATCATTCCACAGGGAAATTAATTGTGTAATGAGTTACAGATAAAATCGTCTTTGCGTCTTTAAATCTTAATTTTTCGTTAAATTGTTGAAAATCAGGCTGATTAATACTGTCATGGCTAAAAATTTCTTTGCTTGACTATTGCTGCTGAGATAAGATGGCAAGCTATTTGCGTTTTTGCGTTTGAAACAGGAACATTTTTCGCTGTGAAATTAGCTTATAAATTATGTATATTTTGCGTACAGAGTATTCTCCATATCATTAATGTTTCATTTAGGACCGCGAAAAATTACAACCACGGAGATATATCATTATTGTAGTGGTATCATGCTAACATTATACAGTAACATGTGTAATTAATGCTTAGTGATTGGTGTGAGCACATATATATATATATAAGTATGTCCATGTATAGGTAATGCTAACTAAGGTGTAAAAATGGCGTAATTACTTCAGTTACACGGCTTTAGTTACACTAAGATTGGTGTGAGCGACAGATGAAGGGGGCGAATTTATCAACAAACCGCTTCAAGAAGCCGCCTAATTGCCGTAAATTTTCAATACGTATCTTGAAGGAATCAGCTGTCACATGTAATTATATTTATGAGGCAAAACAATGCAGTACCAAGAAAACTTATTAGAGTGGTTGCAGTTCAGCTAAATAGCAACAAAATCTGATAGAAAAACGACAAATTAGTTTAAGAAGAATTGAACCAAATCGAGAAGACATTTATTTATCCCAATCATTTACTAACTTAATTTTAAGAATATTATTAGTTATGGAAATAACCCACAATAACTGAAATTTTTGAATCAAACTTTCTGAAAACAGGTAGTGTGAAATGCTAAATTGGTTGGCCAACCATAATGATTAATTAGAACCTGCCATGAACATCCGGGAACACGGTAGTAACATCATCCGCCAGGTAAATGGAAAGTCCTTGGTTCAAATCCAGGCTGTATTATGATTTTTGTTTATTTTTTCCTATCTTTCCAATGAGTTTGGTGTCACAAACTTCAATGAAATATGGGTCGTTCCCGTTATTATTTATCCGAAATTTAAATAGATAAAAAGTCACCTGCTAACAAATTCAGTAGAAGCCCACGATTTGCATCAGCATATTACGCTATCCACAACACAGATTAAACTTCCAAATCATTAAAAACGTGTTACGCAGCAAGGGTTCGTAATGCGTATGCCTAGAGATCTTTTGCCCGTTCACAAGTCATAACTTGAGAGTTAAGATCAATGGTCTACACCGTACGAACGATTTTCGCCCTAACATCCACTGTTAATCCTCTGTCTGGTGAGGTAATTTTGTCCGTGCCACAAGCGCGTGTTCAAGCACTTTTGTTCTTTCGCGTGATCGGGCGATTAATTTTTACAAATTGCTTGGACAGGAAGCTTTAGTTAGTAAGTCCTTTTCACGCTTGCTTGAACGGCTCGTAGAGAATGCACTTGGCAAGTTAATCAGTCGAAGGCGTTAGTAAATGACGTTGCCGCGTCCAGTCGACGATTAGTCGTCCTCGTTTTCACATTTAGAAATCATAAAAATGAAACTTATTTAATACAGAACGCGACACCAAAATTCAAGTGACGGTTAAATTGATTTACCAATATTACTGATTCAAATCATACGAGACCAAGAGTCGTATCTGATATGACAGATTTTGATCTGCTGACGTAACATTGATTTCGGCTGCTAAGAAAAATGCTATGACCCTGAAATTCCACATCGTTAATGACTACATACCTAATAACTGAATTTTACGACAAAATTTATGTCCACATTTTCTCAGTGAGTGAAAAATTACACCCAAGTCGATCGTGCTGCCCTTTCACGAATGAAACACATCATTTTATATCAACATAAACAAAACACAGGATAGGCAAGTCTGTACAGCAGTTTAACTTGTACAATAATACTTTGAAACATGCAGAACTAGTCAAATGGGTTCACGGTTATACATTTATGATCCTTAGAGCGAAAAAAGTGAAACTAGTTAACGGTAATTTAAAAATCACGCAAACGCCCGATTTTATTTAAGCTTACTTAAGTTTTCCTAAAATCGTTTGTGGTTTTTTAAATTAAGTTGTTTATTTTCATTGTAATTTGCATTTTGGTCCATCTAGTATTCGATTTGGTGTCACGGTGCCTTTCAATTTTCTGTAAAAGGAAAACAGAAGGGGTTGGAGTTGAAATAATTCTAAAATTTCAACTGCAATGATTGAAGTTGAAATGTTATCCAACGTTCTACCAGTCGCGTTTCATTTTGTCTCTCTCGGCATGAAACAAATATCGCAAACGTTTTCTCATTTTCTGTTTACACACGTGTAAGGGAGAAGCTGTGCTAAGGACTGTGTTCTCCGGAGAAGCGGGCTTCCAAATGTAACAGAAAAATGGGCTTGTTTCTAATCGTGTGTTTATACACACCAAACGGAATGTTTAGCTGAGTACATGATAGTAATACACAAGTCCATTGCTGATACCGTTTGCTATTAAAGGCCTATATAACACAAACAGACATTGAAGTTTTTTTTACAGCATTATTATGATCACACAGAGAATTCATAGTTATTATTAAACAAAAGAAACTTATAAATTAATCAACTTAGCTTTTTCTGACGAATATCGAACGCGTGCATTGCCGTAAAGATCGCCATGCTTCGCATCTTTGGCCCGGTCAGCGAGAATGACGAGCGTAGTACAGATAGCGTCTTTAGTTACCGATGCGTTTACCGATCTTTGGTGACTGTACACATAACATCATTTGTCTTGCACAACGAATTTGGCGGTTCTTCAAATTTAATACCGTTAACAACGAAGTAAGAAGAAATCAAAAGAAACAAGTTTTACAGTAAGTTTCTAATGAAATAAATTGAATATTCGTAATGAGAGCAGGATTTTAAGTTGTAAAAGCTTATATTATAATGAGGGTATAGTTTGTCTTTAATCTAATAAACTATCAATTTTTAAATTTAACTTTAGGTCTGAACACCAATCCTTGCAAATTATAAAAACAGTTACTGTTAAATTTAAACTATTTGTCTTTAAACTAATAAACTATCAATTTTTAAATTTAACTTTAGGTCTGAAAACCAATCCTTGCAAATTATAAAAACAGTTACTGTTAAATTTATGCAAAATCCCATTATTTATGCCGTCACGGGCGTATACCAAGCTCATTTATAAACACTGCTTACGTTTTTAACGATCTAATTTAATTCCAGATGAAACTTCATTTATATTTTTTCCTAAATTAACTAACTTCAACTTTTCAGAATTCTGCAAGCTGAAATCAAGCATGTGTTCGACAGCAGGTCCTACTCATATTACATGTCTACAAGTTCATTTGTGTGCAAATAAGTGAATGATAAAAATGAAGTAAATAAAGAGAAAATACGTCCCATAAGGGGATCACTTTAACATACTGTAACGAACCGGGATCCAGCGCGGACCCGTCTCAGGATGTATAGAGCGGCATACAAGTGACGAAATTTCACAGCAGAGAAAAGTTAAAAGACCCAAAATACTCAAATTTGCAAATAGATTCCGTGTTATGCAGGTACATTTGCATTCCTGGGCTTCTCAACCGTACCCATTACTAACATTACGCGGTTGGTCAAAATCTGTCTTCATAACACTATCCCCTCCTTTTTTCCATTTGTCCACAAATGAATTACAGCACAAGCTTTATTTCAAAATCATCCAAATATCAGTTAAAATCGAACAAAATCCATTTAAGTTGAACAAATTGGTTTAACAAATTAAAGCAAAGCTAAACAATTTTCTTTAGTTGTACAAAAATGCAAAATAACACCTGATAAAATTTGAATGTCAGTTACGAGTTTAGTAAACAATGATACATCAAAAATAATCAAAACTGTAGAAGCCCGGTTTCCAGGCGTGGATTTGAATCCCACTTCTGATAGCAGTGTAACGATTCCGGAATCCGCGTCAGACCCCGGATTCGTTATAATATTAAACCAAACTGCACCTGGCGAGGAAAATGGCGCTAAAAATGGTAAATGCCACCGTCAAACGTACATGGAATACGAAGGAAAATACAACAAAAGGCATGAAGTTGAGACAAAATGAATCAATAGGAACAAAACGAGCATTAGAGAAACTTGTACTGAAGAAAAAACTGCCGATGAGTTCGCGCATAATCCCAACGCATCAGCTGAATAGAAGCTGAAAAACCCCTGCATGACGACACCCGATAAACTTAACCCTAGCGAAAAGGCTTGCAAATTATGCTGGAGGCCTGTTGTTATAGTTAGACCTTAGTTTGACTTTAAATAATGCGAACTTCTAAACAATCGCAAAGAGTAGATAGTGACAAAGTTGAGACTGATATAAAAATTATGAAATAATAAGAAACGTAATGCCCTTTGTAGTCTCCATAATTACATATTTTTATTTCAGAAGTTTAACACTAGTGGGCATCATCAGCTGAAAAAATTAAAGATAAAATGTTACAATAGTATGTACTAGTGTCAAACAAGAACATTAAAAACAAAAAATAGCAGCTGTACAATATTGATTTGAAATACAGTAAGTAAGAGAAAGAATAAAAACAACAGCACAAGAAGAAACACCCAGAACTATACAATTGCTCTTGCGAGAACAAAAACTTAATTAAAGAATAAATTAACATACCCGAATAAACTGTGTTGCTAGCCTGAGAGGTAAGTTTACAAAATTTGGCAGTTTATAAATACTGACAGGTATTAGGACTAAAGGGCATTACGTTTTTTATGAAGATTGCAAGTCTCAGAAGAGCTCTCTCGTATTACGTATAGAACAGATAATTAGAAACACACGAAATTCTGAGTTTGATTTTCAAGCCCGGACTTACACAGTATTTAAAACAGTAAACGGGCAAAAGAAGAGCAAACAAAATGGTGGAAAGAGTTTCCTAGTACCGCGTAACAATCCCTTGAAACGTTGTCACCAGTTTTGTCTCAGAAAATGTTGTTTCAATATCTATGAATGCTGAATCTAAAGCCTCCGATGTTACTGAAGCAGATGTTCAGATTCTGTTGCAGAATTTAATACAATAATGTTAGTCTTATCAATCTCAAAACAACACAATATTTTAATCAATATTTAATTTCTGTTTATATTTTTAATTAACAAAAGCAGTTTAATGTAAACATTTTCAAAGTAAGTTTTACATATGGCAGACGGCATTGAGTTAAGCAAAGTACACAATCCAGCATGTTCATCGGAACTTCATAGAGACTTCGGGTGTTCAATAGTTTACTTTAACAGCTTATATTTGTTTTCACGTTTTACAAATATTTAGAAAATTAACTTCATACCATGTGCGATGTTTCTACAGAAACAGGCTACAGTGAAACGCCTGAAAGACTTGAAGATTGGGGCTAAAATAATTAAGACTTCTAAACTGAGTGACTTAAAACGTCTATAAATCAAAACGTCTATAATGAACTTAACAAAGTGAGTTATTTTAGGAGCTGTGTAAACCAAAATAGTCAGACTGTATCAAGAGAAATGTTATAGTCACTAATTAAGGAAAAATTCACGTTTACGAAACACCAAGTACAAAAGCACAATACAAATGAAAACGATATTAAAATTTACAAATAATTGCTTATGAAGTTATGTTACCTACCTGTAGTCACTTCTAACTAGCACAGTTTAAAAAACCCTAAACGCTCTATATTAGGCGTTATAATTATGTTCCCTATAATTACGTTAGTCGGACTGCGAAATCATTCCAAAAATTTAGTACAGATTTCAAAACTGTCAAAATTAAAAATTTGGAACTAAAAATTGCTTTCGTCACTTCCTGGAAACCAAAACGACATCATATATATATAATACGTGTAACTCAAAACAAAATCGTAATTAAGAAATACATAATTGCGAATGAATCTTACGTTACATTTCAGAGATAATAGATGCTACACGAAACCCACTAAAATCGTGCATTTTGCGCTGTGATTTTTCTGCAGTTTTATTGACAGCTCAATAAACCCACGCATAATTTACTGAACACATTTTCATTCATTACGCGTTGAGAGAGGATTAACGCTTAATCACTGAACAACATTCGCTTACTCCCGCCGGTAAAACTTTCCTCGTTTTCTTCGTGCATTAGCAGAATTTCGTCTAAAGACTTAATTATTATGAAGATTCATTAAAGTGGAGTGGAATAAACAGAAGAGAAAATTCATGATGTGGAAAGGTTTGAAAAATAAACGCGTATCATAAATGGGGAACATTCAAATTTCATCTTTAGTTTGCTCTAAAATCAACAGCAAATGAACTATGTATTCATTTTAGGAGGAGCCTCTTTTACTGTTTGAAGGCTTTTTACAAAAAAATTACATCTGCAGCTACCAGTGAGGCAAAAGTTCTATTTTCGACTATATCCACAGAAACTGCTCCCAATTTGGTAACAACTAAGCTTGGTATATTTCATCGGGACGACTGACTCCCTATCAAATCAAAATTTGTAGAATTGTAACATTTTCAGCATTTTCTTAGAGTTGCTTCCTCGTAGAATTCGTTCTACCACAAATGGGGCGGTTGTCATTGGTACCAGTTTTTACACGTTTTTTGGTAATAATTAACTACAGTAAACTAACGTGCCTTCCGGTGCCATTTTTTTGCAGTTTGTATATTATTTTGCATTTCTAGGCGCAACGTAATGTGCAGTATTGTACTTGGTATATGTTGTTTCATTAACACGTAATATATATCTACTTTTTTAGTCCTACTAGCTCCCACGAGACGCGCCTACGGTCAAAATCAGCTACATAAAAATAAATCTTATAAAATTGAAACCACAAAGGTACATTGATCATTGATACGTCTCATCATTGTCAGAAATTACTTCAAGATTCAGAATCTATTGTACAAATGTTTACGCATTTGATCAATAATATTTGACCTAGTGTGGCATTATATACCTAACCCTGCGAACATAACTGTAATGTTCACAAAATTTTCTAAACCTATAGCGTATAGCCTATTTTTTCAATAGTTTCTTTTTGCAGTGATGGTCACGACACCTCGTTTGATCAAATACACGAACGTATTGTTTTTAAAGCTTTGGAATATTCGCTGTTTGTCAATAATCTGATTATAATTACGATTTTTTTAATTAATTGATTTTTGCTTGTTTATTTGTTGCCGCCGCAAATGTAGTTTGACGCGTGAGTATTAGAATCTTCCATCGCTGCATAATCACCAATTTATAAATTCATCCTCTTTCGGGAATTTTTACAAGTTTAAGGACGAATTCTCAATTGTATAAGCTCACAGCTTAATTAGATCTGCAGCTAGCAAAAAGAAACCAGAGTAAAAACGGAAAAACTCGACGTATACACGCAGCTTTGTTGAGTTATTCTGCACTGCCTACAAATGTGACACACTTTTAGTTTGTGTATATTCCTATAATTCTTGTTGTATATGATTGTATACATTTCACCACGCACGCGAAGTAAACAATATAATTTACTTTCTAGTCGTCTGTTAGCTTTCACCGTGTATCAAGCTTGTATACAATAATTGATCAGTATGGCTAGCAGCTATAGTACCTCACTTGGGGTGAAATAAAAGCATAGATCAGAATATGTAATTGCATTAGTATTAAAACCAAGGCTGAACAAGTATTGATTAAACATGCTGTCAGGAGAATTTATAGGTTTCGTAATTATACATAACGTCCCTTGTTACGTCCGTTATAGCTTTCAGTGTGATTCAGCATTAAGGGTAATGCTTTTACAGCGGGCTAACTATCTTACCAATAAGAGTATTATACCCACCCAAGAGCGAGTTATCAGCATAAAAATTTATGCTTAAATGGAAATCATTCCATATAAAACTGAAGCAGTTTAATGAAAAAACGTCTGTTTTGATGACTATAATAGATCTATTCGTAGTCAGTAACATCAGTATAACTAGGAGTATATCACCGTACTGACCCGGCCTGAAGACTAGCTCATTTACAAAAATGACCCTCTAAGTTGAGAAATACGGAGTCAGCAAAGGTGTCTTAACCATTCGGATGTGGATACGCCTTCATCAAAGCAAGATTTTCCAGCAGTCACTCATTCATTTACTAACCAGGCCTGACGTTGCACAGCTTTGCAGTCAAACAAATACCACGGCCGCTCCTCTCTTGCCTTGAACTTATTAAATGGTGAGATAAAAACCAATCCCAGTCAAGTGAGACTTATTACAGGTCGTTTTAAAACTTACCGACTCGTTTGCTTTAATAATTGATGCTATGGACTCCGCCATCATTCATAAAAAACCCTATTATACATAACACTGTAATACGAACAGTGTAATTTGTGTTAAATTTTCAAATAACATCGTTTTATACGCTGAACAAATACAACTTTATTCCCAACAGTTATTATAATTGTTTCTAACTTGTTTCTAACTATTGTTTCATAAAATCAGAGCACACGTTGAAACTGTGTTGACTCGCAGTTTGCGCATGCGCACCGACGCTCATTCACTCACTCTTGCCAGGCTTTTGTCTGCCTTATATCGTTTCTGAAGCCATTTATTGATAAACAAAACTACCACAAAAAAGGTGCTTTACTCTCAAACTTTAAACTTAAAATTTTTCTTTTGAAAATTCGATTAGCAATTAAACATAAATTGGGTGACATGTTCAGTTGCTTCTCTTAGCGTCAAATAATCCATTTTTGCTGAGGAAAGCAGTAAAACTCATAATTACAAGTTGCGTTTCTTTTTTCGTAAACAGACCGCCTTTCAGCGATTTCGCGCCATGCATGTAAATTTGAATAATTTGCAAACATCGTACACGACGATAATTTAAGCGACGGCGTTTTCCGTTTCCCGTTATTTATTGCCCTCGTTCAAACGAAATTTGCCACGAATTCGCACACAGTCGATTCGACACAGGTTCATATATTTGGAAGGCTTTTAAAGATAATTTGCTCGGCGAGTTAAGAATTTATGAAGGATAAGATTTCGAAATAACCTTTTACCTTGTGTTTTGACTTATTGTATTCTCATTATTTATGCATGATGTTCACAGACGGTAAAATCCAATTGTGAGAGGACTCAGATCAATACGTCTGTAAATTACAATTCGCTGTTTACATGGTACGTACTAAGACTAAACAGTTTATAAAACTTCTTTTTTCTTTTGTCTTTTCACGCTTTTTTAGTTCTGGAACATATAAGCACAGTAAAAAAACGTTAACGTAATTAACGTAAATATAACCGCTAGCAATGTCTGTGGTAAATTTTGCAAAGCTGAATCTTTAATATTATTTTACACAGCATATAGTATCCGTAAATAAATAAAAAAGTACTGAAAATATTAACACAAGTGTTTTTCTTATCTTGTTGAAGAGGAAATGCCATATTGACAAAATTTTATATTGTTTAAACGACTGAGTTAATGATATTGGAATACTAATTATGTTCATAGTAATTGCATTAAACGTCTAACATCTGCAAGTTCAAAGTATTCTAATGATGTTATAGTCTTATTACATTGTTAGCTGCATTTTGACATTAAAATATTTGACTACGTTTTTGAGCTTGTCAGCAATCTTCGTTCGATTCATAAACAACTTAGCATAACACTAATAGTCAGCTAAATAAAATAACGTACTTTTCAATATTGTTTTACTCTTTAGACAGTGTTATTGTGAAGTCGTTTGTAAAATGTGCATTTTTAATGTAAACTGAATGTTAAATAAAAACCTTGTTATTACTAAAATAGGAAAATAATTCAAAACATTTCAAATAGCAATTAGAGCGCTAAAAGCGAACTAATTTGACTTTTACGACATTTTTTCTCAAAATTAATTTTAATATTTTTTTACTACCAGTCATGTCATAAATACAGCCTTTGCCATATCACCTAACATCGTGATATCCTGCATAGCTTAAAATGGGGTTATCATAGAGATGACTATTTGCCTACCATATTACTTATTTCTGCGTTCTTGTTTTATAATGATTGCCGAGGCAGATAAACCGCGGCTCCACAATAATTGTGTTTTTCTCCTACTGTACCGAAATAAAAAACTATTACTTGTTCTCTGATACATGGCTGCATGTGTGAATACTCTTAGCCAATAAATAAGAGAACGGTTGATAAGAGAAGTCAATCTTATGTCTCGAAGGACTTTCATTAATTATTTGTTAAGCATCAGCTAGGAGATTCCAACACTCATCGTACGATAGCGTGTAATAGGAATCAATCTGGCGACATCTAGGGTCATTATTAGTGGGAGGATCTACGGCTAGGGCCGCTTGTTGCTTAGTTACTTAGACACTGAAGAGAATCATTTAAAATGGAGTTATCAACCAAATAACCAAGACCAAGATTATTCGGCAAACATCTTGAAGTAATTCCAACAAATTTTGGTATGCCAGACCATAGTCCAGTTATAGTTACTATATCAGTTCAATGGTTGATGATAACTGTGATGCTGTATTAGACGCTGAGTATAACACATAGAGGTGCTATGTACAAAGGGTCAAAACTGTAAGACCAAACAAATATTTGCAGCAGAGTGATGATGAAAATCGTACTCAGAGATAAACAACAGAAAGTAAAAGTAATGAACTAAACTTGCTATATTGCGCAACTGTTGCGGATGTAATTAACTAACCAAAGCAAATTGGATGATTTATTGCACAGCCTGGCATATATTATAGAGCAGCGTAGTTAACATCACCTAGCGACCCACATCCACATCCATATGAAGCCAGAGAAGTTTATTCTAATTAAACAATTTATTGTTTACAGGCTGGTATTGACAACGGTGTATGTTCATTTGTAATGAACTGCCGCATTGAAAACTCTGTGGCCAAGATAATGCAAACTGTTGAAATGTTCTTATTCATTTTCAAATTCCCGTTTATTTGCATTTTTCTTTCTCTATATGCCCACTGTTTGATCTTTCCTTGATAATTTCAGTGGCGCCTATCTTCATTATCTGATTTTTTCCAGTCTCTCTCTCTCTCTCTCTCTCTCTCTCTCTCTCTCTCTCTCTCTCTCTCTCTCTCTCTCTCTCTCTCTCTCTCTCTCTCTCTCTCTCTCTCTCTCTCTTGCTTTTTTAGTGAAAAGGAAAAATAGTTAGGATATATTATTACTCGTGTAATAGGGATGGTGAGGACATAAATAGACAAAGATCTCTTTTTTGCTGCTGAACTAAAAAACTAATCAAAAAAATTTAATTTTTGCCCTACAAATATGAAAAAGCAGATGTTTCACTCAGTTTGTGCTAATTCTAATGTATGACAAAATGGAGATGCCTCTATCAATATAGCTTGAGAAAGCTTAATTGCTCTTATAACTACAGTGCTTGGTATATCTCATTTCTCCCTTATCTGTCTGTCTGCCTTTCTTTTTATTTATTTCTCCCTTTCCCTTTTTCCGTTCCTAGTTTCTGTTTCTTATCTGTTTATTCACTGCCTCCTTTTCTTTATTTTTAATCAAATCTGTCCAGTCAATTCTGGTTATTTTACTTTTCTTCATATTTTCTTGCTGCTTTACCTAATCGATTCTTGACCTCTTGCCTGTTAGATTATTTATCGTTGCGCTTTGCACTACTTTACAAAAAGTCTTCAGCAAACAGCTTTCAAAACGCTTCTTCTTTTAAGTGACTATTATTCAGTTCTTCTCGAACATGTGGAGAAATCTGGGCAGCTGTCATTGATCGATCTCTTACGAGATTCAACCTGATGATCGGTTTATAGTTTGAAAAAGCTCGAAGGCTGAACCCCAACTGCGTAAAAGATGGTCTGGAAGGGTAATAATAGTCCAGTTGATAAACCCTAGAATTTGACGTAAGAGTAAAAAGTAGTATGGACATGCTTTTTTTGCTAATTTGTTTGTTCATTTATGTGTACTTTAAGATAACGATTAATGCCAAGCTAGAAAGGTTAGGCATTTTTAAAGCAATAATTTAAAACTTGAGTGAACATTATGTGGTTCAGCACATAACTTACATGCTAGCTTATGACTTTCAGTGTTAGGTTTCTACTAAAAATGTCCTTTACCCTAGTTTTTGTTATAACGCAAAGAATGTACAAGTGTAAAATATCAGATTGTTAGTCAGCCATAATCTGCACTAACAAGCTTCAAGATTCTTTAAGTAAAGCCCAGATTTCACCATCAAGTTTCATAATATTTGTGTAACAAATTATGCACCAAAAACCTATATTGACCGACACTTTAATAAGAGGACTGCAAGTGACGCCACAAAATCCAAAAGAGAGCCTGTTCCTAAGAGATGTTCACACTAAATACCATTTAACTTTAAAATTGCTGTATAATTTGTATTGGTAATTGCATTCCAAGGGACACTAAACATAAAAACAGGTGATGCTCTATATAGTGTGTAGTACAGAACAGGCAATTTGAAGAAAAACTTTTGAAAATTTGTATTCATTGCCAACGGTTCAAGCTGTAATCCTAATGTTTTGAACTGGTTTATAGTAGCAGCAAATAGCGTTTACATTGATTCCTCGCTGCAATTAGGCCTACATTTACCCATCAGCACACAAACTGCAACAGGAAGCAATATAGCTTCAAAGTTAGCTGGTGCAAAATTTGCACCGGAGCGAAGTGACAAATAGTTAATAATTTCAAAACTCTTAAGAAAGTGTAGCAGCAATTCAGAGCTGCAGCCTGTTAAGTATATAATATGCAAAAGCGAATCACTATTTCTTAGGTATTTTTACAAAACCGTGATGAGGATTGGGGCGTTGAAAAGGAATTTTAGCATTAAGGAGGGATAAATTTTATCCCACTCCTAAATCCATTGTGGGATATTAGCCCATCTTTATGATGCTTACGTGCGCAGGTCTTCCAAGATTTATTACTATAATTAACTACAAAGTAGCTCTAACAGATCACATAATTACCCTACCATGTGAAATGAGCTGTTCAGAAAGTTTCCACAGGGACTTCTGTCTTATTTTATTGCCTACCTAGAATTGCATTCCGCGTAAATTATACACAATTGCATTTTAAAAATTCATGAAAGTAGTTTGCTTGTGTAACCAATGTCTAGAATTGATGATGCAATTTAAATTTATATATTTCGCTACGAACTTTCCAATGTTAGCGTTAAGGTCTTTACCTTGACATATTAAACAGCATTCATTACCAAACTGCAAAAAATGATTTAAATATGTAGTCATACCATCATCACCGTCGTCGTCGTCATCATCATCATCATTATCATCATCATCATCACCTCATCATCATTGTCGTTATCGTCATCATCATCTTCATCATCACCACCAGTACCATCGTCATCATCACCATCAGCATCTCCTTATTGTTGTTGATGTTCTTCTTCTTCTTCTTCGTTATCTTCGTCATTATTAGTATCATCGCTGCCTTTATCACCATCATCACTGTCACCGTTACCATCACTGTCATGGTCATTATCTTAAAGTCAACGGTCAACTGCAACATGAAAGTCTTGTTTCCTATAAACAACTGCAGTAACGCAGGGTAACTAATGTATTAATATGGCTTGCCAGCATTATTTTCTAAGCTTACTTAACAAAGGAATTAATTTAAATCACTTGGGCAGATGTGGAACTTTAAATGTCATTTACTGTGAAAGGGCGAGTTTTAAAAAATTGGAATACCTGGCCCTAACTTCTGGATCCAGGTACAGGTATAGGTGTAGGTGTGAGTCAAGTAGATGCCTTAACGTTACAAATAAAGATTAGGACCAAAATCAAAATAGAATTGTTTCAGTAATTCAGCAAACATTGGCTAGACAGGAAGCAGACAAAGACACCTGTGCACTATACACCTCATAGCTTGCATTCTCTTTTGGACTCAAATAGTGTGTGTGTGTAATTGAATGTTTCATATTTAATGATATTAACGAAATGCTGTACTCGTGCTAATAACATAATGTACATAATCAATGTAAATAGCACTACTCAACCTACTATATTACATATGATAAAAATTAATAATGTGATAATACAGATAATTTATGTATAATATATATTTGGATTTCATGCAGTAGTGCGATGCTGGTTGACTACTACATACCTTAGGTAAAACACAATTGTAATCCACCCTGCTGAGTCCCTCATTAATTTGGTCTTTAATAAAGCAACTGAATCGTACACGCAGAATATAAATTGCCTGTCGAAAATACCAACAATGGAAGAGAGTTGCTTCAAAACGATTAAATCCGCCTGCCTAGTCTCGGAATCGAACGAAGAATTTAAACTGTATTTAAATTCCAATCTGAAATCTCTTGAGAGCTCGCCCATTTTTAGCGCAGAATTAAAAAAACTAGACAGGTTTATTAAAAGGTAAAGCAGCAAATACTAAATAGCACTGAAAAGCGATTGAAAATTTTTGCATCACTCGTGACATATACGTGGTATGAGAATGTAGTGAATCAACTGTTACATTTTTGCATGACAGCATAATTTATAATCGTTCCATTGATTTTAGTCTGAGCTGCTTGGATAGAAAATGGTAATAAATGATAACAAATGGTCCTCGTGCAAGGAGAAATATAAAGAAGCTGTACACGAGGGACAGTTTAAACAGATAGCGAGTAGTGCTAAAATGCAAAATTGTCTGAAAGACTCAGTCAACCGAGTAATTTTTCACAAAACGTACTGCAATCTTTTACTGTAGCAGAATAACTACTGCCACTATGCGTGTAACTAAGTACTGTAGCTTTTTTCAATCTTTTCGCCAAATATAGCAAGAAAAAATGCGTTTTCTCTACAATTGTACTTCCGCGCCCGTCGGTTTCTAAAACCGAATCAATTACTAAATGTCAAGTACTCTGATAATATGTTAACTGTCGGACCATGATAATGTGTTACTGAAAATTCCGCCATTTATTAGTAAAAAATACTTGTATAATTACATGCTTACACGTCTGACCGACTTATTTCATTTATTTCCTATGCATCGCTTTTGTATTACTGACGTTCTCTTTTGTATAATTCTCTACTCAGCAGCA
Organism: Tubiluchus corallicola; assembly: GCA_030141605.1. Lineage (NCBI taxonomy): Eukaryota > Metazoa > Priapulida > Priapulimorpha > Priapulimorphida > Tubiluchidae > Tubiluchus > Tubiluchus corallicola. Next base: position 648,775 of record JAQGDQ010000049.1, read on the forward strand.
ACCTCTGTTCAATTTTGATTAACTCGCCGAATAGTACAATCCACGGCATAATTTACTGTTATTTGATATTCGCCATCGGGAAGAATCGATTGGGTCGGGTATGATCAGTAAGTTATTCGTTTGGTCATGCACCTCTGATTTCAATTTCAATTTGCTGAAATCGCGTGCTAATGTTTGCACAAAGCTGTTCGAACAGCTCATATAATTTTGTCGATTTTGTATAAGCAGCGCGTTTTTGAAAAGTGTCACTACACGAATCAAATGGCGCCTAAGTGCATTTGGTGTAAGAAATACAGATTGCGTGTAAGTTTAAAAAAATGTCGATGAAAAGAATTGTCGATTGCGAGTGCTTCGCTATTACAAATTACTATTTGTTATGCTTTTGCTTTAACTTAGTATTTAAACGTATTTTGCCAAGCAAATTTCATTAAAACAAACTAAAAAATGCGACAAATTAATTTCCAAACGTTTCTGAGCTCTCTAAACAACCCCAAATTCGACAATTATATATTTCTTTTTCAAGCGTTTTCAATGAACGAGTCGACTGTGATCTGCAATTAATCATTTTGTAATTGAACAGTTCATGCATAGAGGAGCTTGCAGCCATTGAACATCGTTTAATATCAAATTATTTGATTAAAGTAAGTGTACTAGAACTTTAATAGGGTGTGTTTAAAGATATTTTATGTACGGTTTTGTACCTGGCAGTCAATGTAATGGCTTCGAAAAAGCCAGACTATCATAATGTAGAGTGGGGGAGTGGGTGAAAATAAATGACATTTTGGTATCCTGACGATGTAAATTAAGATAGTACAGATTTGTCCTTCTATAATAACGTACACTACACGTACAAAACAGTTAAGAACTGCAGTCAGACATTACACGTACAAAACAGCTTGTTAAAAATGTGTCTGCACGTGAAGAAATATATTTTATGCTCACGCTTCGCGTGAATGACGTGGGTTTCATACTCACTCTGGGAGATATTTTTCATAAAACTTGCCTGTTTACTTACTAGAAGGAGGATATATTCATACCCAAGTGTGGCTGAGACGCCTCTGCAGATTCAGTGACTCATCTTAGACGGGATGTCCTTGATAATGAGTTAGGCACCGGTTATGCCTCCTTCAGTAGGCTACTTTGAGTGCTTTCCGACATGCAGGCACTAAAACGAATAAAATCATTAAGCGCTAAGTAATTAGAGAATCAAATTAAATTCCATTATACCTATTAGTCTTAGTGTGTATAAGCAGAATTTCAAAATTGAAGATTTTTTTATTCCACATGACACAGTGTTGAATAAACAATAGAACATAATACTATACTATATGCTAAAAATGTTAGATAACTTTTTGTGTGACAAATGATCCTGAAGCCTGGCTTGAAGATCATAAGGGGCAATATAAACATTCTGAGCGCTCAACTATTTTATGTCAGGTAATAATTTTGGTGTTTTTTCAGTACTGTCATAATTAAATTGAAAGTGTGTGTCTTAAGCTTGCTCAGCCAAGTGGGAAATTCATGTCTAATTGGCCAGTATAACTTACAAGACTTCAATGGCGAATTGTTGTTCTCCAGAGTCTAGATACAATGTACGAACAAATAATTGAATTAATAAATTAGTTTAGTACTAAATCGGACAACGAAGTGACGCGTTGATTCTACTAATTTTTGAAAGAGAAAACCCACAAGAGCTGATTGAATTAAGCGCTGAATAGCGCGGTGTAAAAATTTGTTCGTGGCATAAACAAGCATATCTTTTTCAAAGCAGCGTGAAAAAAAAACTTGCCAATGATCAATAAATCCACCGAGGCAGACTCGGAAAATTCGTTGAAAAAGTGAGAGGATTAAATATCAAGTTTGCGAATTTCCACTATTCAGGAATCCAAGTTATTAGTACATCCCATATTCATGCGTGAAGAGTTTGCATTAGCATGTTTGGAGATCTGCGTGTGTGAAAGCGTTTCGGGATACTTCTAAGAAACAAAACTGGGTTCGTGTTATCATGGTTTCAGTAAGTGAAAATAACGTCTCTATTTATTTAGAGACTACATCAATTGTGATTATATTTTCATTACAGATAGTAAGAGAATAAGGGCAAGAGAGATGGTGAGTGGGAGGTAGAGCCGGAGGGAGAGAGAAAAGGAGAAAGAGACAGAGAGGAAAAGAGAGAGAGGGGGAGGGAGGGAGAGAGAGAGATGGGGAGAGAAAGCGAGAGGGAGAGAGAGAGAGAGAGAGAGAGAGAGAGAGAGAGAGAGAGAGATATAGAGAGAGAGAGATGGAGAGAGAGAGAGAGAGAGAGAGAGAGAGAGAGAGAGAGAGAGAGAGAGAGAGAGAGAGAGAAGGTATACTGCTTTCCTGTGCATTCTACAATTCCACAGTACTGACTACTAATTAGGGTTTATTTTTGCCGTCTAGAGGCTGTCAACTGGTCTGTACAAGTGAATTATCTCTGCACTGACTACGTAAATGCGGTTCCGACACGAACCTGTTGACACGATTAGATTACCAGAGTTCGTACAGCAATTTGTAAAAGTATCTTGGCTTCTTTTCTCTTTATAGCACGTCCGTGAACTTTCAGACTGGGTCTGTTCACATCCCATTTAATCGATGCGGCGAAATTAGTACATTTTGATTTGTTGTTCAGCTCATACGGATAGAATGAACTTTTTATATATTCATACATGTATGCAGAGCAGAGAGGATAGAAATTTAAAGACAATGAATAGTTAAACGCTAATAATAATAATAATAATAATAATAATAATAATAATAATAATAATAATAATCAATACTTCTCTAAAACAAATCGTAATTTTTAATGTAGTGCGCACGGTTATAATAAAATGTGTTTAAACGTGCGACAAATTTATTTTTGAAAAGTTATACCTCGTTTATACACAATTCCTTTAATTTCCTCAGAGATCACATAATTAAAGCCTGAACTAAGTTAAACGAATCATATTGTCTTAATAAATCTGCTTAAAGCTTTTAAAAATGCAAAACGTCTGTAGTAAAACTACTAAAGCTTTCTGCGTTCCTTTTTCTAACTACTCTTTCTTGTCCTTGATCTTCTTTCAACTTTTCTGTTCTTCGTCCTATTTTTTGCTTTACCCAGGAATCTTTACTTGGAACTGAGAAATGTTTAAAGTTAGCGTGCTTCTATTACAAATCTCCAATAAATCAGCCAGAAATTAGCCACATATGTGCACCCAGACAGACAATAATTTGGAATGACAAGGCATATTGACCCAGCGTCCTCGGTGGACAATAGTGTCCTATATTCATGTTTCCATATCAAATAATGCACTACATGCACATGTATACATCAGCAAACAAAGTATAGCGAGCTTAACAAATGTGTTTACAGTATCATTAGCAGCGATCTATTTATACTGCGCTGTTTAGAAATCTTTAAAAACATCCATTGCGGCGTGTTTTGACTTTCCTCAATATTAATTAGTTTTTGAAACCTTGAATCTTTGTAACTCGGATGATAAATCGTGCTTGTAATGGTATATCTTCGCTCCCCCGCACTGATATTCCTTGTCCCGAATGCGCTCATTTGCCAACATAAATCAGTTTTGTGAGTTTGGCACACGTCTTCAGAATTTTGTAATAGCCGAGTCGATGCTTGATCAGTGAAATGTATCAGTCGATTATATGCCCCTGAAATTGATTCATTTCTACGTCATATTACATTATCACAGCCTTTAATCAACTGCACTGACTAATGCACGTCTTAAGAAGTTGCAAACCCAATTAGACGTCTTGTTGAAATTGTTGATAAATGTTTCGGGCAAGGGTACTATATTAACTTCTAGTAATGTGAATTGGATGGCCTCTGTAATGACATCATTCGCGGTATGATTCGCCGATAATTACTGAGCCGCGAGTCTTTGGGTTGGGTCATTTTTTCCAGCGCGCAAAGCCCATTATTTTCACACCAAAATAAAATTACCCCAGACCGCTCAAATATTGACGTTCGTGCAATTCGTTTATTTCAGACAAAGTGGCACACCAGAAAATTTCTTGTCAATAATTTTAAGCATTGCTCCACAAAATCTAATCAAACAAGTAAATTGCCAGGGAAGCGGATAACGAAATTCGTTATTTTATTTGTCTTAGTCTTTCTCAAGAAACTTTTGAGCAATCGCTTATGAAAACATGATATCATTACACCCAAAACCAAAGTCGCAAACATAAAACATATTAATACATTAATAGCTCTATACTGAAAAAAATGTCCACAACCATATCAGTTCGCTCTTGATGATTCCGTTGGTAGTGGTTGTGCTTGTTGCTGTTTTTGATGAGACAGGTGGAGTCGAAGCCTGGCGAGATTCAAATCGCAAACAGTCGTAGGCCTTACTTTAGCTGTGTCATCAGTGAATGATGTCTACTGTGACGGTGTAAATGTTATTTGGAAAATGTCAGGATTAATCTCTATATAATATCGGTAAAAGAAAAATAAAGCATATTTCACACCTGTCGAGTATTCGTTCAACAATTTTTGGCCTAAGCAAATGAGTTCGATATGTGATAACTTCTAAACGTGTATTGACTTCATAATGCTTTTAGTAATTAATCTTTGTAAGTATTTTAAAGAACCAACAACCAAAAAACAAGAAATGAAAAGCGATATCTTACTTACTAATCATAGTAATTAACTGCTTACTTAATAATAATAATAATAAGTCTATTGTACAGAACAAGCGATACTGCTCAATTACATAAGAATGAATTAGAGACCTCTCTAATACTAAACTTGAATAAGCTCGGTTAGCGCCTCTACCATGAACCATCACCATGTCGTAATCCATCCAACGAACCGCCTGGCACCCGATTCGTCCTAATCCATCCATCCATCAAACCGCCTGGCATCCGATGCGTCCTATGTCAACCAACGTGGGACGATTCCCTACCACGCCCACACCAAACTAAACCAACCAACTAGCTGAAACGACCACCATGTCTCCTCATCCACGTGAATGACGAGCAGGTTGCTAGGATCTCTGTGCCTGTGTGACTAGCAGGTCACTCAGCTTTCTCTAGGCAATCAGTTGAACATGTCAAAGTGCAGCAAATATTTACAGCTTTGCAAGAGTCTTTGTACATCACTCGGTAAACTATGTCAGAACCAGGTCAACAACAACAAATCCGCCAAATTGTTAGAAAGTTGCCGTAATCACCACATAATTCTAAGACGTATATACTTGAAAGTATGTAAAAGTAAACAAATACAGTGATTGGTAAGATGACGGGAGACGTCCGTCCGTCTTGCCAAACCAAATCCAGAATGACTAGTCAAATTTCCTGGAGTGCTTTCCGCGATTGCAGCTAAGCAATTCTGAATTTTTGTAAATCAACCAGTCAGAAGGTAGAATTAAGCATAATGTCTTGGGTCACATTTAGTAAAAACTAAACTCTACAGTACAGGTAATTTAACAGGTATTTTACATACAACAATAGGGTAGGGCCAGACAAATATGACACCATATTAGCTAAAACACAAACGGGCGCTTTTGTTACATTTTACACGTTAAATTGCTTGCGAGCTGTACAATTAAGCTCAATATAATTAATTAAGATCAACACCTAATTACCAGCTAACAGAGGCAAAAATGTGATTGTGTATTGTTATATCAAAGCAACATTGCAATAAAGAGTAACTGTAATGTAATAAAGTTTTGCAATCTACGAGTAAGATCTGTACATCACATGTACTTAAGCTTCATATTCGTTTTCCGGTCGTTATGCCCTGGTGAGCATTAAGTTCATGCATACATCTCAACTTGAGTTAGCATGAAACCAACTTGAATGTCTGAGCGGCTAGATTCAAACGTGCTCGGCAGTCGCGAAGAATTATGTAAATATCGTAATGTGCTTAATGTAACTTGGTAAGTCTCGGATGGGTACTACAGATTTTCCAAACCACATTTAAGTGAGCTAAAGAACGCCTTTTCAGGCGCTCACTTCAGGAACAAACAGAATCAAGAACTATCAGAGCGAATCAAGAAATGTATCCCAGCATTCTTCAGTTCTGGATAGCACTTAATATTACGAATTTGAAGTTTCGTGTCTGCTATGTAAGCACTTGTTGCGTTTTATTTAACGTCAAACTAACACTATAATACAAACTTTTACAACCTAAAATCCTACTCTTATTACGAATGTTCAATTAATTTTATTATAAACTTACTGTAAAACTTGTTTGTTTTGATTTTTATTACTTTGTTCTTAGCGGTATTAAATTTGAAGAATTACCATTTTTCGTTGCGCGAGAACGAATGACGTTATGAGTACATCACGAGGTCACCAAAGGTCGGTAAACAAACATCGGTAGCCAAACGCGCTTTCTGTACCTCGTACGTCATTCTCGCTCACTCGCGCCAAAGACGAGAAACATGGCGATCTTTACAGCAATGCACGCGTTCGAAATTCGCCAGAAAAAAGTAAGTTATGTAATTTATAAGCTTCCTTTGTTTAATAACTATGATTTCTTTATGTAATCATAATAATGCATTAAAAAAACTTCAATGTCTGTTGGGGTTACGTAGACCTTTTTAACGTACTGCAAACGATTTTTACGAAAATGACGAAAAAACAGCATCAGAAAGCCTCTGCAAATTAGCTTTTCAGAAAAACTTCAATTTTCCCAGCAGCCGTTGTGCTGAGTGCTGTTAGTTAGAGTAAACCCATTAACTGGAGGAAATTATCGAAGAAGTTTCAATGGTTAAGGAAGCAATAGGTGAAAAAGCACTGAATGTAGCCTTGTAATCAGTGCGGTTTTTTACGATTTCATAAGAAAATATTTTTTACAGTATCCTGACGAATTCTGCCGAGCAAGCAAAATTAAAGCCATGTTGCTAGTTGCTTTCGTTGTTAGTAGCATAACGTGCTGTTTTTGGGGTTTTGCAAGCAGCGGTAGTTTTGAATACAACGTGCTACTTGTACATATGCAGCAAGACAAATTAGAGCTTGACATTCCTGCTAGAATCTAATAGAAGCCTTCGTGAGTTAAAAAGTAACCCAAAAGAAATCGTCAGAGTTCTCGTGACTCTGACAACATCACGGGAAAATGTGTCGTGACTACAGAGTGGTTATGTGGTATGTATGAGTTGCAAATTCTCTAGCCAAAGAGTTATTGTTTTCTGAGAGAATGACATGTTTTCATTTTACATTTGTGCAGCTTCTGTGTGATCTATAATGCGGTTTCATGGACAACTAGGCTGGAACGTAGTTGGAGCATTCCTATTAAACAACTTCGTTAACTTTCGTCTTTTGGAAATGCAAAAACAATTGTTCACACTGCAGGCCTTAAAGGGAGATTTGCATACAGTTACGCCAGCTTCTTTGGGTGATTTACGTTGGTAAACAACTTCGGTGAAGTCCTGCAATCCATTTCTAACTACGCCATAATTAAAGGAAGCCAGCCAAAGCAGTTGTCCCACAATCTCTCTAAACTCTCTAGACCCCATGCTGCATACTGCATCATACAACTGCAGGTAATAATTACCTCACTGTAATGGGCGGCTCTCATTATCCGCTTTTCCTGACATTAGCTAAATATACAAATTCGGACGCAGTACACAGCGGATATTACCTTGAAATATACGGCTGCCGTTTCCTTTATAAAGATTATGTTTGTGGTTGACATGGCGAAAATGTTTTATGCAATGACTGTAAGTCAAACATAGCTTTTTTGACTGACTGTCTAAAGAGCTGAATCTCTGTTTGAATTTTTCTGCTAAATAAAATTGCTAAATGTGTAAGCTTTTACAGTTCTGTATAGCAATGGATTTATTTGATATTTCACCTCGTGCATCTTGATCTAAAGTTATCTGCGAAATTCACTTTTAAAGAATCGTTTTAACTGGTGTTAGCCAGAATTAGCAAACCCTTTGATTTATATTAAAAAAACAATTATTAGACTAATTGCAAATTTGTCATACAAATATGTTTGCACTATTAAGTGATGTTTTTGTAGAATGCGGATACGGATGCGTTTTAGGGAATGTGGAATAGATAAAATCGGTGTATATTGTTTTCAATGCACCCGTTTATACATCCTGCGTATGCGTTATTATTTTTATGCAGCTATTCCTATTAATTTTTTCAGTAGTGTGTTCCGCAGTGGAAAACGCTTCCGCATCCGCATGTTACATAAACGCTAGTTAAAAGATCTTTTTGGGTGAATTAATGGTCTGTTAGTTGAATAATTATTTAACTAAAATGCACTTTCATCTTCACTTTTTTTATTTACATTCATTGTCTTCAGCTACCTGTATATATTTACTCACCCTCTTCAGTTTTGTTATCTTCATCTTCATATGTGCCTCATTTTTTGTGACCTAATTAATTTTAGCTAATATAAGGGGCGAAGTTAATGACTTATTTCAAAACTGTCCTGGAAATAACTGCCATGTTTGTCATCAAAATGAGTTCCTAGAAAAGAACAAACGAGTAGGAAGATTTACATCATGGCGTTTTACAAGTTTTTGTCACTGAGTTCAAATCTCGAATTCCACTGGGTTTAATTATTTTTCAATTTTATCAATCAGCTCTGACAAAAATTCATTACGAACCATTTAAGGAAATTTAGAAAATGAGAAACGGTATCTGGGGAGAGTGAATAGGTAATTAAATTCGAGCAAGACCTTGATTTTAAAGAGGAGGAGTTGCATACTACGCGTACTTGATGCACCAAGTTGTCTGCGCATCCTAATTCGCGCATTTAACTGAGAAAGTTCAAACCTTGGCAAAAGGCCAAAAATGAAAGCGTTTCTGTATAAAAGTAACTGGTGATAAATCATATAAGCTAGGACACCACCTCATATTTTTATATTATAATAATCTTAATTTTATATTCAAACTCGATTTTTTGCATGCAACACAAGCTTGCAGCTATGAACCTTATATCGGCCATTGGAAACAATAATAGAACTGGCAATTGTCAAGGCATATCCCAATTATCCCAATTATTATCCCGATTTTACTCTCATTGTCACGATTGGCAATGGCAGGTCAACTTCCAAGCTTCATTTAGTTCCAACATCACTGGTCAACATAAGATCCAGCAAATTTTGCAGAGAATAATAACCAGCCTGGCCATGATATGACTATTTCGTGTCTTATGGCACGCTCGATTGCAATTAAGCCAATCATAATCACTGCGGTAGTCCTAGTCCTATATTGAACTATACGGGAGTCAGAAATGACAGATAGCTTAGTTGCACCGTGAATAATTAAACACAAATATGGAGGCCGTGGTTGCTATTCTTAAATCCTGGTCATCACGACACCTTGGTTACAACCGCTAACTGTTTTGAGCCAAATAAATTAAGTGTTAATTAAAGTCTGATTAGACTAATACTCTAAATGACATTGGCAGACATAGCTGTTTGACCAGAGGCAGCCCAGCCAGCCGTCTTGCTATGATCGTTACAAAAAGATTGGTAGGATAGGTGCTTGAATTAGCTATCAATCTACTGACAAAGTAACGGATTATGGATGAGTGAATAAGTCCAAAAGACTACCAAACAGAGAACTATGCACCGTATTTTACAAACTGAAAGCTATTTACAAAACAACTAATCAAACAAGACTGCCTGACCCACCTGTCAACTGACAGATTGACCAACCAACAGACTCCCTACTTGGCTGGTTGACTAGGTAACTAAGTGAGTAACCGGCCAACTACCATCGAAACACCAGTGATCAAAAGTAACAATAAGTGGACGAAATAATGAACTATCTAACAAATAAATAAACAATAAAGAAAAATAGGCTGAATGAATGACTGAATGAATGAATGAATGCATGCAGTGCTACTTGTTATGTTACGAGGTCAGAATAATGGACCTAGTTTTTTCGCCATCACTGGAGAAAACATCACGCAACAATGGTGAGTGGGCGTGTGACGTAATTATCAAAATTTATCAATAAATTTGGCTCGGAGCAGTTTAAGACATTTGGCTCTCATTATTTTCACATTGGTTAATGTACGACGAGAAGATGTTCTACGACAAATCAATTAGTTACGCCTGTTAGGGAAACAAGTTTAACTTAGGATTTCCAGGGGATTCCAATAATGTAAAAGACTGGAAAACAGTGATGAACATATGTGCGCTTAACGAAAATTTTAAACTAATTAACTTTGAAAACTCGGTCTGCCCTATTACTGTCGGCAACTGAGTCCTAAAAATGCGGAATCGTGATGCACACTGAAGCAGCAACATTCAAAATAAAACATTGCATCAGAGCGTCCGTCCAAGCTCTCCCTTTCTGTTCCCATTCTTCCTTTTTTGGCAGCTGAATGCAATTTGCAAATGAAAACCACCCCAAATTTGAAATTTATCGGTTCCGTTTCTACATTCATTAGACATAATAGCCAGTTGCCAGTAGGAATATCTGCCGGCGAATTAGATAGACTAATGAATCACAAGTTTGTTTGTTCACTTGTACACCTGTCTATCGATTTGTACACTCTTTCATTTGTTCAGCCAATTAGTCAGTCAGTCAGTCAATCGCTCTAATCGGTTGGTTTATAGGTTCATTTTTATTTGCCTGACAGCTCTTGTGTTCCGTCCTCAAATTTGTTCGCACATCTGACTACTTGTTATAACCAACCATTTTCTCTGTATTCAAACAAAATGAATGAAAATTTTCATTTATTTGTTAGAGAAGTGAAAACGCTTACTAGAAAGTTTCTATGCAGCTGTAACTCCTTTTCTAAACAATAATTCCCAAAATTTTGTTATAGAAATCGCCATCCATATTTTAGAAATATCGTATTTGTCTGTGTGTGTGTGTGTGTGTGCGTGCGCGTGCGCGTGCGCGTGTGCGTGTGCGTGTGCGTGTGTGTGTGTTGTCTAATCACCGATTCCCCAATCATTCAGTCCGTCGAAGAGCCTTTATTGATGGTCTGAGTTCATTAATACACTGTAATAATTCTAATAACAACTCACATTACATGGTCACGTAACTAATCCATTTACTACAGTCATTAATTTGCCTGTGCAGGTATGAGCAGTGTTCATAATGAGTTCTGCCAATCCACACGAAGCCAATTTTGCATTGCAGCACGTTGCGTAGCGCGGCTTCCGAACGTGTTAACATGGTTAGTTATGCAGCTCGGAGGCCACTTAATGCCACCTCTTATTCAGCAAGCTCTACTAGTAATTGTTCCCTTTTTGTGCAGGTCGCCCTCAACAGTCAAAATGGCCGCCTTATTTAAGGTAAGGGTTGCAGGTAGAAAGTGATCATAGTTAGTTAACCAAAAAAACAACAAAATTAACCAGAACAATATGCATAATTTACTTGAATTACTCTCATTGAGAGAATAAAAATTACTCACAAAAGGAGGCAAAAATTAATTTCATTGACACAAATGGTACCATCTAGCTTACAATCTCAAAAATACGAAAAACAGAAGCCATGTAACTAATCTACTAATGACAGGAGGTATCTTTTCATGTTTTATTTTATTTTATTTATTTATTTATTTAATTTTAAATAAGCAAACGTGTAGTTAACAAGAGGCATTCTTCTTTCCATTATTATGTTAGTAGTGCACTGTACCTGCCTGCTTGCCTGCCTTCTGGCCAGCATATCTGGCTACCTACTACCTACCTACCTACCTGCATACCTACCTATCTACCTAGCCACCCACCCACCTATTTATCTACTATCGGATGTTAACGAACGGAAGACAAAAGCTCCATACTACATTTTTCGTGCTAAGCTAAGCAATTAGAAGTTAGTACAATCATTACCTGTTAGACAACCTCTTAACCCTCTTAGACTGCAATGGCAGTTTCACCAACTTATTGCACAGGAAGACTTGAGTTAGCATGCTAATTTATTCAACTTAACAGTGCTTACATCCCGATAGACTCTTTTTTACCTGCGTTTATCCTCACGCGCGACTTTGCTAAATTACCTACACAACGTACTAACCAAGCTTTTAAAACGAAAAAAGCTTTTAAGATAATGGAAGGCTCAGTAGCGTAATAGGCGGGATAAATCTTTTTGCCATCAGCAGCTCATAGTAGAGGATAGTACAGTAGTAATAGAAATGGAACTAATCCTTACGAACATCAAACAACATCACGAGTGTCTTGCTGTCTGTCTGTTAATCGCCAGTCAGTCAGTTAGTAAGTCAGTAAGACATGCTGCCTGTTTGTCTGCAAGCTAGCCAGTCAATCAGTCAGTTAGTTAATCAATCAACCAAATAGTCAGTTGGTTCTTTGATCAATCAATCAATCAATCAATCAATCAATCAATCAATCAATCAATCAATCAATCAATCAATCAATCAATCAATCAATCAATCAATCAATCAATCAATCAATCAATCAATCAATCAATCAATCAATCAATCAATCAGTCAGTCAGTCAATCAATCAATCAATCAATCAATCAGCAATACTATTTGGTTAGTGAGTGGTACACCCTGTAGGTGAGTCAACAACATATATATCAGCAACAGTAATATACCTTTGGAAACTTTTTGAGATATGGTTTAATAGTTCCTTTTCGTCCCCTGATTTACGTTGTGCGTATATGACGTCATGTAATGACGCGGTCAGAACAGTATTGCGGGACATTTAAAATGAAAACAAACAAAAAATCATTTCAACGCGAGTACGATATACGCATAAAATTGCTATAAAGTAATGTAATTTTTAAAGCAGTTTTTCTGAAACCTACTTCAAGTACCCCTTTTCTTGTCCGTTAAGCAATAAAATTAAGCATATCCATATCAATGCCTCACGCTGGCAATGTTTAGCCGCAGCAGTACACTGCCTGATTTTATATTTATGCATAAAAACAACTACTTGGGGTCCTATTCGACCCTTGTCGGTAGGATCGGGGTTAAAAGTATTTAATTTTACCACGGATGCATCGCTATGCGTTTCTTAGCTTCTTTTTTCATTTACAATCGATTTTTCTGTAGTTACTAATTACACTTGAACCGCAATGGAAATTAATCTATGTTTTAGCGCACACAAGTAAAAAATAAATTTCTATTTCATTCTAATCGTGTTCTCTATGTATAGATTCAGCAGTAAGTTGACATTCTATTTGGTTAGTATGTGTTGTACCCCGGAGGTGAGCCAACGACATTTTACCAACTGATGAAAACATTTTAAATAATTAATAAATTTCTTTTCTAGCTACATAAGTCTTTCAAACAGGTAAGCGAAATACTAATTAATATAACGTTGCATGGAAAGTTTTTTGGAATATAATTTAACGTTTCTTTTTCTTCTCCTGATTTACGTTGTGGGTATATGACGTCAAGTAATGACGCGCCCGGAACAGTATTGCGGGAGTATAAGCAAAATAAGCTACAGTTTAGGGCCCAAGAAGTTTCCAGATTTTGTTTTATACTCATTTTTATTAAGTAGTAGTTAAGTAACACTTTAGTCATAAAATAATTTGTATTGCTCACTTTGCATTAATTAATTAAAGCCATATATATTTTCAAGTTTTCTGAGACCAGCTGTAAGAAAGAGGGGCTCAGGACTTTATATAGCTTAGGACCTCACCGTGTCTAAAACTACAGCTACATATACCAATTTACTCTACCACAAACAAATTGGTTATATGAACTCTATTTCTCCTGATAAGTATGTATCCATATCTTTGAGCGATTTGCGAGTGAAAAAACGAACCAGTAGTGATCATTGCATCTGTCACATCAGGCTCACAGATTTTTCTAGAGAGTACTATACCCACTCATACACATCGTTTTGAGCGAGTATGTTATCTCAGTAAATAAAACATTTATGAATAATATTGTAACAAAACCGGATAGCGCTAATTCGCTCTGTCAAAGGCATAGTTGTACAGAAAACGTCCAAATATGTAAAGCAAAAAGAAGTTATAGATTTAAGTAACTGAAAATAACTCGCCAGAAATCTAACCCAACGTTAGATGGAAGACGTGCCTGCCATTCAGCCTACTGAACCAACGAGGCAATTCCATACATTTTATAGCTCACTGTGTTCAACATCACAATGTAAGGGGAAGTCATCTATAAATGGCGTTTCACCTCCGTAACAAGTGAAACCGTCTTTTACAGATTAATAGATCCCAGATTCTCAATGCCACATTGTTTTCGCACTCGCTTTTCCTAACCTTAGATGATTTTAATTCTTTCTTTAACTTTGCCCTGAGAAAGGCAGGTGTTCCACGTTGTCGTTTGTAGGCTACTTTAGCTACTCTAGTGTTTGTATACTCTAACAAAACAAACATTGTCTTTAGCATCGTGTCATGTATTGACAAGCTGTGTTTGGCGTTTGTAATCAACAGACAATCTAATTATTGGCTTGTTTATTAACAAATGCTAATGAGTCTTTCTGTTGCAACTACTAGGTCTATAATAGCACTAGTCAGGTATTCAACGCTGTGCTCCCTGATACTGCTCACAGTCATTTTACTAACTAAAGAAATGAAAAACTCTCTTGTGAATCCTTGATTTGAAAAACTACAAAGATGCGATAATGGCTTCCGTGATGTTCTGTCCTCACGGCGCAAAGCATGACTAAGTAGATTCCTGGATTTCAGCGACAAAGTGCAATATACTGGATAAGGTAGATCATATAAGTTCTCTTCATACCTTTACGAATTTAAAGATAATTACTGAACACGTTTGGTTAACGTTCTTTTCACAAACTTTAACGAAAAAATTTTGATTTTTCGTTTTTGATTTTCGTTATATTTACTTTTGAAGTATAATTTTAAACGTTTTAATTACGGATGAGAAATGCAAAGCAATTCTTAAGGTTCACTATACTAAATTCATAAATGTGCCCAATTCATTTGTTAGTTTTTTTTACTAATTGACAGGTTCAGGTAACCCGAATATTACACACTGCAACTGTCCCTTTCATTTTTTTTGCTGAGCAAATGTGACATCACTGGTTACAGTGTTTTCGTGGGAATTGCGTAAAATATCTAATGTTGTAGCCACCCTAGAGCGTCCAGCCGGAAAAGCTAAACTGTTTTCTTTTTAATTTACTAAATTTACCATTTATACATGATATACGCTTAGTGCATAATTGCGCTGCCTAAGTTAACCTATCATATTCAAAGTCAAGGCAAGGAGAAATTTTAACCTTCCCATTTCTATTTTTCTTCCCGTTTCCACTTACAGCAAAAAAACCTCGAAACCCAGAGCTTTTTCGAAATTTTCTGAACTAAATTACATAATTTGCTTCACGTAATTTTGTCGTTCATTAACGTTCTCCCTAAACACATAATTATGGCTTGATTTCCATTGCTTAGATATGTAATAAAAGTAATAAATCTATAAAGTACTATGTAAGAAGGCTATAAACTTTTCTCTGATTAGTATCATTAACACTCGAACAAAATGCTAATCACTATTTCAGTAATTGACTGTTCAGTCCAAAAACTTGTAACGGTTATGCAAGTTTCATCAGTTGACGTCTGCTTGTACAAGAAGCCCTTTTTGTCGTTCCTTTCATCGAAGCTAATCTCAAGAAAGATTTCCCATCATGTTTTTCTTAAAGGCCTATACTTAACCCCATCAAAGTTTTTAACCCTTTGTTATGGTTGCACATAAAATTCACAGTTATTATTAAACAAAGGAGTGTCATAAATTAAACAACTTAAATTTTTAGGCGAATTTCGAACGCGTGCATTGTCGTGAAGATCGCCATGTTTCGCGTCTTTGCCGAGAGTGAACGAGAGAATGATGTACGAGGTACAGAAAGCGTCTTTGGCTATTGATGTTTGTTTACCGATTTTTGGTGAATTCGTGCCTATACTCTTACGTCATTCAACTCGCGCAACGAAAAATGGCGGTTCTTCAAATTTAATACAGCTAAAAGTAAAGTGATAAAATCAAAAGAAACAAATTTTACAACAAGTTTATAATAAAATAAGTTAAATATTCGTAGTGAGTATAGGATCTTAAGTTGTAAAAGATGATATTATAGTGAGCGTTTAGTTCTACTGACTCGCATTTGAATATATTTGTCTACTGTCTCTATTTGAATCAAATCAAATTCACAGTTTTCCCTAAATACTGCTATAAAGTTCGACTGCTTAAAAGTTCAATTCTTTACCGGAAATTTATTTCCATATTAATTATAATCTCGGTTTAAGAGCAAATTCTACCACCAGCATTTTTTGTAAGGTTGCTTTCTTAAAAGCAAAGTCTATCGTCTTATAAAAAAACAGGCAAATTATAGTTTATAATATACAAAATAATAAAATGTCTGCCATATTTTTAATTTCTAGCTACAGCCTTTGCCTGACTTTGTCTTGAGTTCACTTGAATTGTCTAAGGCTATGACGCAATGAAGCCTACAACAGAACACACGTTGTGTGCTGCAACACATGCATACATGCATACATACTCACATACGAGGTGCGTTCCAGAAGTTTTGAAAATTTTTAGGAGAGGCATTTATTTATTTCAGTAAAAAATGCAACTCTAATCTCCTTCAAAATAGGCCCACTGGTAGTCCTCCAAAGTGAAGGTATCCATGACGTTTGTCACAGCCTCCTTCACCTCCTCTATGTCCTTGAAACGGTTTCCCCTGAGGTTTTCTTGTAGCTTGGGAAATAACTAAAAGTCGCAGGGGGCACGATCTTGACGGTAGGGAGGGTGAGGCACAGTGTTGGTGCCCATACCTGTCAGGTAGTTGGTCACAAGAATGGAGGTGTGGACTGATGCATTGTCCTAATGCAGGTGCCGCCGACCTGATCTGAAGAGATCTGACCTTCTGTGATGAAATCTCTTTCTGAACTCTCTGTACAGTTGTGACACTCCAAAACGAACACTTATTGTCCGAATCGATATACGATAGTCCTCGTTTACAAAATTGCGGATATCCGCTACCTGCTCTGGCGTTCTGACTTCCTTCTCCCTTTCATCAACCTTGTCTTCCTCTCTACCTTCATGGAACCTCTTGTGCCATCGAAAAACAGATGACTACCTCATACAAGATAATCCATAGGCATTTTCATCATGTGTATAGCAAGTTTGTATTGAATTTTTGCCCAGTTTAATACAAAATTTTACAGTATAGCGAGCTTCCAAATTATCTTCACGTCCTGACTGCATTTTACGAAAATGTTAGCTTTGACAAGCGGCGTGTAGTACGGGTGTATTTGAATTACTCTAACAGCCGGTTCCTTGAACTTTAAAAGATAAAATTTGGCATGTTAATTCACTAGTTGTCTAGTAATGACATACTTAAGTGACAATAATCTAGGGCAATTAAAAATACCTCTCTTAAAAAATTCTCAGAACTTCTGGAACACACCTCGTACATACATACATACACACACACACACACGCACGCACGCACACACACATACACACATACATACATACATACATACATACATACACACACACATACATACATACATACATACATACATACATACATACATACATACATACATACATACATACACACATACACACATACACACATACACACATACACACGCTCGCACGCACGCTCGCACGCACACACACATACACACATACACACATACACACATACATACATACATACATACATACATACATACATACATACATACATACATACATACATACATACATACATACATACATACATACATACATACATACATACATACATACATACATACTTTTCCTATTTCAAAAAATTGTGTTTTTAGACATTTCTCTTATGAGTTGAGAATTGGTGTCTTTAAATTATTAAAAAAATTTGAAAGTTAATATAGTATACATTCATTTACGAATATTTAAGGTACGTTTACACTTAATTGGCAACTGCAACCATAGATCACACAAGCAGCATAAGGCAAATGCATAACAAGGAGAATATATGCAAAATAAAATTTGTTCTCCTAATATCTAGATTAGTTTTTGGAATCTGTAGCTTCAGCTGGGAATAACTAAGTCCAAATTACGTTTCTATTTGCTGACAAATGTGAAAGAAGCTTTACGCTGAAACCAAGAGAAACATTAATATTGTAATAAATTGCTGAATATAATCTATTGACAGATTCAATTGTCTGTTGCAGGTGTGTTGGATCATACAGTGGAAGCATTAAGAATCTCGAGGGATACATGCTCGTGTCTCTGTAGGTAAGCAACGAGCTAATATTAACAGTACACGTATATAGAATTGACAGCATATATATATATATATATATATATATATATATGTTATACTAATCGTATGGGCTGCTTATATGGATTTACGTGTGCATATTATGAGTTAAGCATGGCATGTAGTGGGCGCAGTGTGTAATAATTTAAGTCCTGATCATACGTATGTATATACTCTTAGTGAACTTATGTTTAAGCCGTACGAGCGTTCAGGCGGAATTCCTTAAAACCGTTGGTGGTTAAAGTTCACCTCCCCTTCCTAGTGTACACTTTCACCAGTACTTCGTGCGTGTGTTAGTCGATTATGGTAAACCGAAAGTTTTTCCTAGTAATCTACAAAGCTAAATGCTTTGTTTTGTTGACCTAAAAGGGCCTACCTAAGAATAGTTTTTCAACTTTTGGCAAAAGAAATGAAAAATAACGTTTGCTTGCAATAAATGTCACTGCAGCAACGTAATTTCGACTTTCGCTAGCTAGATGGGCACTAGTGCCTGCATCCCGGAAAGGCTTTGTGCAAAAAAGCAGGTGTTGTGACTCTCATTTCAGATTCTCGGTCGGTTGTCATGTAGTGTACATACGTGAGCACAACTGTAAACATGACATTTAAATTTTTGAACTTAAATTTGACGAGTTTTTGTGTATCATCTAAGTGTTGTGCAGTACCAGTGAACTTCAATTTTCACTTTTGCAAAAATGTTTAACACGCTTGTGAAATGGTTGTGCCGTTAAAAATTATATTCAGTTATGATGTCATCACTAGTTTGGTTTGCCCGCCGTTAATTAAATTTTAATCTGTTATTTAATTATCAGAAACACTTTGGCTTTACTATAGGCGTGAAAATCATATTTTACCGTAATTCAAAATTGGGTATATATATTTATCCCTTTTTCCTTTAAGTGAACAATGCCACATTTGAGTAAACAGCGTCTACGTTTGATCAAACAATATCTAAATTTAAATGCAACTATGTCATATTTAAATCACCCATGCCATATCCAGTGTAGGATTATGATTTTATGGGCCTTAGGCTTGAGCTTGGAACGGGCCTTTTAAATGTTGCTACACTGCTGAGCTGACGTGTTTTTGTGGAGCTCTCGTCGTTTGTAAGTTTGTTTAATTTTGTGAGTTTTTGCCCACCGATTGTGATAAAAATTATATCTTCTTGATCCTTGAGTTGTGGACTAGGACTATATACAGCGTTTATTTTGCCGGGCCCCTTTTGATCCCGGGCCTTAGGCTTCAGCCTATAGGGCTATCCGCTACAGGCCATATCTGAGTGAACAATGTCAACATTTGACTGGAAAACCTGTATTTCGTACTGAAGTGACTGGGTAATGTATTTTAATAACAAAACAAAAATCCATTAGGGACTTTGTTTCTCCATGCGTAGAGGCGAGGCTGTCACTCTAAATGTTGTCATCATCACGAGACTGTTTATGCCGCTCCGTGAGGCCCCATTTCCTTCAGTCTCTCGAGATTCACGTCATTTTCCTTATTTGCAGCATCTAAATGAGGGGGCATTAAACATTTTGTGCAAAAGAGACATAATGTACTAGCTGACGACTCGCACGAGCATCGTCACTGGCCGCTTTATAGTTGATTAGATTTATTTAGGCAAATAAGAAACTCATTATCAGTCATTAGGAGTGTCGGGGATATCATGCAGAGAAACCTGGTTTTGCTCAACACAAACAACAGCTTGTAGGCTCGTAAGGTATAGTCATTTTTACAAAAAAAAAACTGTAAGGAACATACTGGGCTAAAGGATCTAAAGGATCTAAGGCTAAAGGACTCGAATCTAAAAAAATATATGTAAAGTAGCAAGTTAAAATAGTAATAATTTGATGGTATGGAATAAGGTTTTTGCATTAGTGATCAGACAAGCTGTATTACTACTACTATCTTGCAAAAGTTGTTGGTAGATATGTTTCAATATTTCCCTTCCTCTACATTTGGCTAAAATACAAATCTGAAATAATGTGACGTGCATGTAGAATATCAACTTATTGCTGAATCTACACAGAGAGAACCTGAGTAGAATGAAGTAGAAATTTATTTTTTCCTTGTATGCGCTAAAACATACAATTCCATTGCGGTTCATGTGTAATTAGTAACACCTAAAAATAAAGTATGCGTATAAATGAAAAAGAAGCTAAAAAACGCATAGCGATCCATCCGTAGTAAAATTTTAATTATTTAAAATTTTAACCCCAATCCTACCGACAAGGGTCGAATAGGGGTCGAATCCAAGTAGTTGTTTTTAAATATAAAATCAGGCAGTGTACTGCTGCGGCTAAAAATTGCCAGCGTGAGGCATTGATATGGATATGCTTAATTTTATTGCTTAATGGATAAGAAAAGGGGTACCTGAAGTAGGTTTCATAAAAATCGTCTTAAAAATTACATTACTTTATAGCAATTTTATGCATATATCGTACTCGCGTTGAAATGATTTTTTGTTTATTTTCATTTTAAATCTCCCGCAATACTGTTCAGACCGCGTCATTACATGACATCATATACACACAACGTAAATCAGGGGTCGAAAAGGAACCAATAAACTCTGTCTCAAAAACTTTCCATGCAGAGGAATACTTGGCATTTCCCTTACCTGCTCGAAAGACTTATGTAGCTAGAAAAGAATATTATTAATTATTTAAAATGTTTGCATCAATTGGTAAATGTTGTTGACTCACCTACAGGGTGCCCACTCACTAACCAAAAAAATGTATTTTTAATCTAACTGACAAGCTACAGTAATCTAAAATTTTACTTAGTTAGTGACCTGTGTGCTACGAATGCTTTGATTATTTTTTCAAATTTTATTTAGTGTTATCTAAACTTGTTGCAAATGACTTATCGTCAAAATGGTTGCGGGAGTTTAAATTTACATGTTTTATACGGCGTTATTGCTGACGCAAGCGTTATATGCAAAAAAGCAGTATGTAAGTGGTAGAAAATTTCCAGGCGAATTTTTGAACTTTATGTAAGTGAAGAGTTTTCTTGTGCTATAACACTTGCCCAGGCGTGTAGGAAAAACTCACGCATTTATGGCGCTAAAATACGAGCCAATTTCAACCTGATCTTGCTAGATTGTCCAAATTTTAGTAAGTTCTTGAATAAACCGTTTGTGTGCAAAACTTGATCTGACATTTTATCAATATAATAACCGCGAACCACAGGTAATGTTTAAACATTTATTACATGTGTGATAAAAGTTTAAGCGTCACGTGCAAATGTATTAAAAGTTTATTACGTTATTACATTAAATATTATTTGTCTTTTGTCGTTATTATATTAATAAAATGTCAGATTCAGAATTTTCAAAACCTTCACTGCATCCATCGTGCGGCATAAACGTGAGTGTGAGACGATTCGTTATTATATACAACAGGATAAGGGTAATAACAGAAGTTACAGAATCTTGGCGAAAAGCTCATTTAAGATGTACTCGCTGATTATTAGACCTGGTATTATTATTATTGTTATTATTATTATTATTATTATTATTATTATTATTATTATTATTATTATTATTATTATTATTATTATTATTATTATTATTATTATTATTATTACATTTGTATTCAACTGTCGCAAAGCGGTGCTATTAAGATGTTTCGTAAGGTCGACTGACGAAATAGTGAGAAAATGGTTGAAAAGACTTAAGTTTTTGAAAAATGAATAAATTGTCCAATTTCACTAAACATCACAAAGCTGTGCTTCATTTTTGTCGCGTTTTTCATTCACTCTAAATTTGTGAAAAGCTGTTTTGTTGTATACTATGACCACTTTTTCTCGTTCACTACAACTTTATCTGTGGAAACCATTAAAGAGAACTCAACATAATAATAAAGGGCAATATAATAAAAAGGAGTATAATATAGCAAAGTCAATTTTTCTTCTCTAACTTTCCTTTTAAACTACGTTGAAGGTAGAATGCCGCATTTATCCCTCTTTTATGTCCACAGTGAAAGAAAAAGCTGGATAATAAGTTTAGTAACACGAGCTGGTTTCGACACAAAGTCGCCTGCGGTTAGCGATACAAGCTCGTAATAGATAAAGTCTGCTGGTGGTAATGCCGGAAAAACCACGATAGAGACTCACAAAGCTCCTTTAGTGCTTTCTAAAAATACATGATACTCTTGAAATGTTAGGAAAAGCCGTTTCGTCCAACTTGCTTTAAGCAGTCTTAATGTGATCCTACAATCCCACATACACCCCACTTAGCTAGTAAATTGTGACGTTTGTGTATAACGTTTGTAATTGTGACGTTTGTGTGTGCAAAACGCAAAAGAAAGTTTCAAAATCATCCGATTACACATATAGTCAGAAAACGTGGAACAATAATAATAAATGTATGTAAGAGCCTGCTAAAAAGTAACCAACCCACCAAATCGACTGACTAATCAACCAATCAACTTGCCAGCTACTTAAGCAACCAACAAACCATGAGCCAACCAACTAACGCGACAGCCATCCAGACTGTCAACCAACTAGCAATCTAGTGCAACAAACAAACCGACGGAACTGGCCTAAAACTTTCATGATGTATAGCTTCCCAAGGATTCTGTTAAGCTTGGGCTTCAGAAAACGGGAAATCCGCGTGTTTTATTCTAATCACATAAAGGCAACTTCAAAGAATTGTTCAATGCTTCACACAAGATATTTTAAACGCAGTTAACTCTCGATTATATCATTTTATCCAGCTTTGCCTATGCTTTTCAGCGGTTTGCACGGAATAAAGTTGCTATTTGTGACAGTGGTACCGACAGTGAATCCGATAGCAACAACAACAGCAAAAGCGCACACAGACAGACAAGCAGACAGAGAGACAGGGACAGACAGGTAGCCAGACAGACAGACAGGCAGGTAGCAGACAGATTATTCTATAGTTATTGTCTACTAAAGAATCTACGGAATTTATAAGGAAGTTGCACAAGAAATCTATAAGGAATATATAACAATAGGAGTGACAACTACAAGAACAGCAACAGCAATAGCAACAGTAACAGTGACAGCAACAACAACAATTAAATCCATAGCAACAACACCACCTCGGCAACCACCACTATATCAAACTATATTTAATTGAATTCATGACGATTTGATATTTTAAACCCTGATCTATAAGCACTTTAACCACAGTTCTGACAGATGCAAAGTAAAGTTCGCAGGTGTTCGTCCACACCATTAACATTTAATGCAATAATGGCGTTTATCTAAAGCCACCATAAGTTTTCACAACTAAGGTTTCGAAAAATAATATAAACGGAGATTTAATTTTACACTATGCCCGTGGCTTTAAAGGGGTTCTAGTAATTGAAACCTTTTTGGTGCATACAATGCTGGCCTGAACCTTTCGGCGCATAAATTCTTAAATCAATATTTCATTTTAACAGTTTGATGCCTTATCTCATATTGTTTAGATAATGTTAGCGTTTTCCTAGTTGAAACGACCTTGTTGTACAGCAGACTTATTAAAAAGACATCAATTTCAAACGTGTATTATAACATGTAGTATTGCCAAATGCCATGCATTGGTAAAGGCTTGACTTGGTAATGGTATAATGGTAATGGTGCCATGATTTGGTAATTTACATAAAGGTCTAATTATGTGAAGATTAATCTTAATATCAAGGTGGAGTTATATACATTCCTAGAAGGGTAGTTTTGAGTAGACGCAGAGGCAACCCTGTCTTCTGACACTAGCTCACTTTCAAGTAGTGTGGTGGCACTTTTACAAGCTAACGTTAGACTTCTGCAGACTTGCTTTTACGAAAATGACTGCCTTTGAAGAAATTGAAGTCTTTTCTTCGTCTAGAACGAGTAGAAAAAGCAACCAACTGGTTACTTGAACTGCTAAATGCAGTTTTAAAATTATTTTTGCTAGTTTTTGCAAGCTGACATGTTTGCTTGCAAAATGTCTACCACCGCCTGGCAAAATTTCAACAAGCTGAGGAGGCGACCTGATACACCATCTAAGTTACCACCGAGAAAAGTGAACCCTGTTTTACGCCACCAAATCGCATTAACGCATTAGCCTGATCATGGCACGATATTATTACAGCACTTAAAGCTAATTGAGGCACGGGAACTGAAGCTGTATCTTCTGCCACTTAAATCTGCAGCGTACTGATAATATGCTGTTAAACTGCAAACACTTTGTAGTTACTGTGCAGAAAACTAATGGTAAAATATGACTTGATATTTGAACATATCATTTTAATAGCGTAAAATAAGCGCTTGACGTTGTTGAAGTAACACAGTATCATCAAATGTGTCGTGCAATGCATATCACCTTCAAGTTAGTTATGACGACACTTTAATTTCTAAACCTCCATGAAATTAATTAATCTTAAGATGGCTTTGGTATATATTACGCACTGTACACTCGACTTCATAAAAGCTATATATAAACTCGGTGATTTTTTTCGACAGGTAAACTTTGATAACAGCCTTTGTTTAGTAAGAGTGATTTAGGTCTTGGGAGAATAGACCTCCATTTTATTACATTTTCATTAGACTAGAAAATGTGATGAGCAGCCATTGCATTTAGGAATGCAAGCATGTCGAAAAATTTGTATGTAATAACATAGCAATAGACTCTATAGCAGCATCGACTGTTCAAGATTAAGTACTTACTGACTAACTGATAGATGTAACAATGCGTGCACCGCGTTTACAGACTGCGAATTTCTCCACGAAGTAAACAAAAATTGTAGCACTGCGGGTAGCTGCCGTATTGTTTTCGCCATCATCAAACTCTTGTAAAATTAAATCATTGCTAATACCTGCAATGTGTAGCAATAACAAGGTATTTACTGTGAACAAATTTCTAACTTTCTTGCTCAGTACAGTGAGAAAACTAGCGAAATCAAAGCCCTTGGTGGTAAAATCACAGCCTGCAATCAAGTAATCCTCAAAGTAATTTTATAACCTCTACTCTTCCCTTTTCTTGCTTGCTGTATAAATCTAGAAAGGGATGATCACTTACCATCAGATACTAATTGACAAAATGCGTCAACCTTAGATAAGTTTATGCTGCCATCTATACCTTAACATCAGATTTATCAGGCAATAGGATTCTTCCCCCATGTGACCATTGTCCTACATAACCCTCACTTAAATCTCCTACAACTTATACAGCTTATTTATTGCTACGTTATTATCTTGCATTATCTAAAGAGACTTGCATGAATTAAGACTTTGCCAGGCACGAGATATTCTTTTAGGAACACCATGGATATGCAATACATTAGCAGTTTCAAGTAGTTCATTGATACGGAATTTTCGTTTGGCTTCCCTCAGTAATAGCCTGTGAGTGGCTATTGCGTTAAGCAAAGCATAAACTGATATCAATAAACATTATCCTTCTCTATGCATGTCTCAGAAAGCCTTTTCATTTCCCGACATGTTGCAATCATAATAATAAACCTATATAAATTTATGGATTCACTGAATTGCATTAGTTTTATATCAATTCTGTATGTCTGAGACATAATGGTTACAAAGCTCCTGGGTTCGCTGAACATAATGCATATAAATTGACTTTAATATTCCACGGTATTCATCAGACCCCCAAATATTATTTCACTATTTCATAAAGGCAGACCTTTCCTTCTCTCTCTCTCTCTCTCTCTCTCTCTCGCTCTCTCTCTCTCTCTCTCTCTCTCTCTCTCTCTCTCTCTCTCTCTCTCTCTCTCTCTCTCTCTCTCTCTCTCTCTCTCTCTCTCTCTCTCTCTCTCTCTCTCTCTCTCTCTCTCTCTCTCTCTCTCTCTCTCTCTCTCTCTCTCTCTCTCTCTCTCTCTCTCTCTCTCGCTTCATTTACTGAGTAAATCCCCGAGGATTTAACTTTAAATGCACTTCCTATAGTTTACGTGCTTTAAAGTCAATTGAATACGTACTGAGTTCTACGCGTGGGTCAAATTGTGACATTGGAATGTGCTGTTATAAAGGAAAGTGTTCAAAGTGTTCCCATGAAACGACTGGGTGTATTAAAGGAAGACGGGATGATGTTTCATATCCTACCCCATTTTCATACAATAAAAATATACAATTTAACATCTATAACACTTACAAAAGCATTTCTGATAATTGAATAATAGATTAAAAATTTAATTAACGGCGGGCGAGCCCAACTATTGATGACATCACAAACTAACTTAATTTTCAACAGCGAAAACATTCCATGAGCGTGTTGCACGTGTTTGTGAAAGAAGTACAGTGCTACTGTAAGAGATTCGGTGTGTTGTACTAAAACTCGGCAAGTTTTAAGATAAAAATTCAAATTTTAAATTTAACGCTCTACTCACGCATGAGCTGTCGAACGTGTGAAGTATGTCACAAACGAACACTTCTAAACTGGAAGGTACAGCACATGTTTTTCGTGCAACGCGTTTCCGAAATGCAAGCGCAGGTCCATCTAACTAACGAATGGCAAAATAAAACCGAAAACCGAATCGAAATTGTATGGTAATAATACTTTCACGTAAGTCATTCTTGAAAAAATAGTATATTCCATTTGAACAGAGTAGCTTGTTTTGACATACAGTTTAAGATTAGGTCCGGTTTTCTTTAAGTAAAAGCAAGAAGTAAATCTGGAGTTTAGCAGCCTATGGAGAGACCGTGAAGATCCAAAAGATGCAGGGTCAACATATTTATCTTCGGATTGAAAGCAAAAAAATATCTAACCGGTAGTTGCATTTAATTAGCTTAGGACCTGCTTTCGCAGTGTCAACAGCTTAGCAAGAAAAGCGGTGTCGCGAACAACAGAAAGAACAAAGGACAAGCCACAAGTGACTATGAATCATTTATGATGCAATGAATGAAGGTTATGATTAATTAAATGATTAAGTAGAGCAAGTGAATAATTAAGTTTTCAGCAGTAGAGCTAAGCTGTTAGAGTAATGAGTGTTGCAACAACATGAAATAACCTTCGTGAAAACAGTGGCTTTTGTAGTTTTCAGTGTCGCTTCTGAAATTGCTTTTAGCATTTTACAGTTCTATTCTTAAAGATCAAAATAGTTTTATAAACAAGACAATATTTAAATTCCCCTTGAATACGCATCTCTGTTCGATCAGTAAAATGGAAATCGACGCCGCAAGAGTGTTTCACTGATTGATTTTTCCTTGACCATAGTTTAAGCAGCTGGATTACGGGCGTCAATGGTAAGTATTTAGGTGGTCATTGGCTTGAAAGTCGAACCACATTCTTCGCTTTGAAGTGTTTACTTACCGCGTCTTCTCGGGCTTCCAAATTACACCAATCATGCGCCACCTGCCGGCGCGTAATGGAAAACATGCCAGACGAAAATAAGACAAGAAAAATGTCTTTGAGTTTCACTGTCTGTAGTGCCTAATTGGTAATCGAGTTCTATTGCCTGTTACTGGCTAACCACGTCTTGGAAGCGGTTTACTAAACATGTTTAACAGACACGTTTACGCCAAATGCTAACACAAAATATGTACGAGATTTACCGTGTTTTTTTCATATCATTGTCACATAAAATTCGTACAGAATGTCACTTAACAGGTATATGTAAGTAGTCTTGGCTCTTTGTGCTTTTAACCGCAACCTTTTAGCTAGCTATTTTTACCTGTAGAATTTATATCTGTGTTGTATACACGTTTTATCCTAGATTCATATTTTATAGTTTCTTGTAAATATTTTTAATATTTATTCAATAAAGATTACGTAATATATTACCTAATATTCATGCCAATAATTCACATGTAATTAATGCCACCTAAATGGTTATTTCATAGTGTGACTTGTAGTTTTTTGGATTCGCTGAGCATGCCTTTTTGCTCACTTTGCTCACAGTTTGTTTCACTAGCTGATCAGTCTACTCGGACAGATAAAATTCTCTCATCAAGACCGTGTTTGGGACTAGCCTAGGAATAAGGATATTTAAACAGGGAAAAGATGAAAGCACCTGAAAACAGACACCGCCAAATGGTCCGAATTATTGTACCAATCTCTTTTCTGAGTAACAAAATAAGTACGTTGTTGTGAATCAAATTTAAAATATGAATTTAATTGGGAATTAATCGGAGATCAAATGAATTAGATTTCGGAGATAAAACCACTCCTCCCTAAGTTTGATATTGAAATTCATACAATTTGATTATAGGTGACTCACCCAGCTTGTAGCTTGAATTTTATGAGTTCAAGAGTTCGAATCTAACAAGCTTAGATGACGCAGATTAGTAAAACAGGGAAGTGTAAAATTCAAAGAGACACCGCTTATTAACGGTTTGCATGCCAATTAGGGGACATGAAGTAAGGCCAGCACTGACCATTTGTCGAGAAGCGAGTCAGGAAATTATTTTGTTAAAGTTCAGTAACAGTCATTACCGATTGTAAAAGTAACATTACTCACTGTCTAGGAAGGAAGGGTTGTGACTTCTGGTGTACTAAATCATCAGAGATGGTGCAATCCTCAGTGACCAATACGCAATGCGTGACAGAAGAGCTTTTGCTTTATAAGCTAAGTAAGAGTTCAAAGTTCGCGCACACACATCTAGAGACGAGTGAGGAGAGTTGTTGCCGTGTTGTTGTTTACCGAGTCGTTTTACCACAGATTTTCTTTAGCTCAGCGTAGTGATTCTACTGCGTCCTTTGCAACGTCAAAGCACTGATGCTAAGAGGTCTCGAAGAGGAACAAGGATCTGGCCAATAACGATTGTAAATTGTTAACGGCCAGTCCGCGAGTTAAGTAGATTTACTTTACTTACTGTAAATTGTACATAGAACTGTTTTGTAACGGTAACGAACTGCATTGATGTGTAACTTAAGCATCTTAGTATAGTATCTTTTTGGGATCTAAAATTAATTGTAAGCGCCCACCAGCGCATAAGAACAAATCTTGTATTATTTCGGAAATTGAATCTAAAGTGTAAATTGTAATCGTAAGAAACTATTCACTGAGTTAACTTAACTACTGAGTTGTGTTGATGTTTAACGAGTTACCTGAGGCTCATAATCGTAACACTAAGTCCTTGATCGAACCTGAACGATTCGCATTGTACAGCTCATTGCGGGAGCTCGCTTGAAAACTCGAGGGATACAGATCTATACTCATAACGCAATATTTCGAGGTTACAGTTGTGTAGGACCAGATCATAGACTTATCAACTGAACCGAAGCCCTCGGAGTCGGGCAATTGATAGAGCGCCGAAATCAATTGTCTAGAAGCAATCGAAGTGTGAATCATAGATTCGATTAATTGCAAAATTAATCAAGATCGCTTGTTTCGAAAATAAAGGCCGACAACGTGCTTCAGAAGTCGCTATACACTTTTACATTTTTATATTATTATTTTTAAATAAACGTGTACTTCTAAATGTGTACAACCTCTTTTAAAACATTTCAATAATGTATTAATGTTTAAATAATGTATAATGTTTAAATAGCCAATGCAGAACAATATCTAATTATTATGTCAGATTAATGAAGGCTATTTCCTTGCCTCATAACAAAAATCTTATAAGCCGCATAAGAAAAGCGCAGAGAGCCAAATCTGTCAAATTGCCGAATCCCGGGGCATCACCAAGTGGGGAAGCATGCGTAGAAAAGTCTCTAGCAACAGACAACATTTATCGTAATTTGTTTACCGTCACTTATTTTAACAGACAATATTAGTGTTTTAATGTTTGGTTATGGTGCTAATTTTTGTGAATGTTGAATTATTTGGTTTTTGACAATAAATTATTACTACTGCTGCTGTTGCTGCTGCTGTTGCTGCTGCTGCTGCTGCTACTACTACTACTACTACTACTACTACTACTACTACTACTACCACTACTACCACTACTACCACTACTACTACTACTACTACTACTACTACTACTACTACTACTACTACTACTACTACTACTACTACTACTACTACTAGCGCTAATGACTATTTAGTGACTTACAATAATGCACGGGGTAAGGGTGCAGCACACAGACAATGAATAACATTTAAGGTATACATCCCAGCGCTGGCTGACGCTAGTCTCGAACTTAAGACTGCATGCTTGCAGTCCGAAATCCAGACCCGCCAGGTAACCCAGGAGCTCTCTCGTACCTCGTTGTATTATAGCGTTGCAGTTATGAGTTGGGTTGGGTAGCCAAATCACCGAGTGTTCAAGATTTCGAACTGCAACCATGCAGTTTTCAGTTAGAGATTAGCGACTTCCAACACAGAGACATATGCCCTACAAGTTATTCGTTACTTGCGTGTTGCGACCTTACCTGTAAGTGTTGGTCACTAACAAGCCGTTAGAACTAATGTCTGTTAAATGAGCGACGGCAAATAAATTTTGTCTTTGCCTTTAGTTAAAGCTTAAACGAATTCTCAAAGACTGTTTTTGATTCATGCGAGAGTTTGCCGAGAAGAATTTGAAAAAATAGACCAATTTGAATTGTGTCTTTTGATAGACCCTGTATTTTGGCAGAATGTTCACCCAGACAGCTAGCTCTGTTTATCAGTCTGTCGCAACATTCGCTGTAACTGATTTATATACAAAATACATGCTGTTACATTTATCTTGAGGGTAGCGAAGTGTGTCATTATACAAATTGATTTTGATGCAAACAGTCAATGATGCTCATTTATCAACATATGAAGATTTAACTTGTCACACAACAAAACGCAAACTCATTGTCTAGGAAAGAAAAATGGTTTCTTTCAATGGATTCGCTGTTGGCTTCTTTGTAGCAATTTGAATATCCTGTTCATTATTGCAGTAGTACACTTCGATGTTCACTCTTTCGTTCGTTTTCTTTATTTCATTAGAATTGTAATAGTAGTACGAAGTTTTTCAGGAAATTTAGGCAAATCAAGTAATTGGTATTTGGTATTCTCTTCTTAAATGTACAGTTTTCAATTTAATTAGCCTTTAACCGAAGTTGAATAGTTTTATTTATTCGACGACGACATAAGCTTTTGCAACTTGTAGATGTGTGTTTTTAACCTAAATGTAAACTAAACTAAATGTTTATCTCATTTGTTATTTCTTTTTTGTTGATTTTTTAGTTCATTCATTTATTGGTTAGTTTTTTCCACCCACTTCGTTGATTTAACCGCTGGTTTATTTGCTTGTTCGTTCGTTCGTTGTTCGTTTATTTGTTGATTATTTCGACCCAAGAATCAGTCGGTCAACTAATCAGTGCTAATTAATTCGTCTGACTTCTGGCTTTTTTATCAAAAAGAAAATTCGGAATTGCCCGACCGTCGTTTTACTTATTATTTGTTAATCAATCATGACTGTTTTAACTTGCTATCAATATCGGTAGAATTTTCTATTGGTAAAGCTATCGAACGACGTTTAGATAGAATTGTTTATCGAACGTCAAGCATTTTGTTCTACGCATAGCATTGACAGAGTACCATGAGTGCGCCACCAGATAGAGAGGTAGAGGGGCGAAAGAGGAAAGGTGGAAAGAAAAAGGAGAGAGAGAGAAAGAGAGAGGAGGAGAAAAAGAAAGGAAAGAGACAGAGACAAAGAGGGAGAGGGAGAGAGAGAGACGGGGCTAGAAAAGAAGAAAGAAGGGACAGAGACGAAAAATAGGAAGAAGGAGAGAGAGAGAGAGAGCGAGAGAGAGAGAGAGAGAGAGAGAGAGAGAGAGAGAGAGATGGGCAACTTCGTTATCCTTTAATTAACTTTGCATAGATTTCCCTGGGTTTTAGCGAAACTGTTATAATCTTACAGTGGCCGTTTTTGTAAGCATGCACGCGTCAGGGGAACAAAAATTTTCGCCTGAACAAACTAACAAAAACACAATATTTAGAGATACATATAATTACATAAATGTGTATTATACGGTTGCAAATTTGAGTGTTTCGTTATTTAAAAGCATTTATAAAAACACTTTTATAAAATGAGATGGCAGTAGACACGCGGCACTTTTGCTGATCATAAAATGTAAAAATTGTAGAAATGAGACTATAGAAAAGCAAAATAGCTTACATAAAACTATTAAAATGACAATA
Organism: Tubiluchus corallicola; assembly: GCA_030141605.1. NCBI lineage: Eukaryota > Metazoa > Priapulida > Priapulimorpha > Priapulimorphida > Tubiluchidae > Tubiluchus > Tubiluchus corallicola. Next base: position 680,918 of record JAQGDQ010000049.1, read on the forward strand.
GCTTAAAAAGTTCCAGCTTGCTAGTCTGATGCTGAAACTAACGATGTTTGGTGCATTAACTACGTCATGATCAAAATCATTCCAGATTGGGATTACTCGGAAAATTACTGGGGTTATTTGGAAAAGACTATTTGTATACACCTAACCTAAATTTTGCATAAGAGCGTAACAAAATAAATCACCAAAAGACAAATCTACTAATTTATGGCATGTTTTATAAATCATCTTTAACATCAAAAATTATTAATCGAGTGGCTTTGAGTGGTTGCAAATCTAAGATACGCAAATTATCCGAGTAGTTAAAAATACCAAGTTCACGGCGGGCAAATAATCCAAGGGTAAAGTATTGCTGAACCTTCCCAATTGAAATGAACTGAATTGAATCAATAGTGTCAATGCATACAATGAGGTAACCAAACTGGTGTACAATATTCAAGTAGCGGCCTAACATAAGTTTTGTAAGTCGCCATAAGGCCTTTTTGCTCTTCGTATAAAAACAACGAAAAATCCCATTAACAACAAGCAAGGCTTTAGCAACTTGATCTTTACAATATTTAGAAAAACTGAAGTTTATGTCTAAATCCTTATAATCATTGTAATAAACGAAATTATATAGTCCACGCTTTTTGTCTGTAAGTTAATTCGTTTATTGACCAGTAACATTACAACAATTCAATGATTCAGTCCTCTTAATAACATAACAATAGTGACAACATTATAGTGTTCTACAGTCCATAGAAAGGTACCTTTAACCGGAGTAATGGTACACATTTAAGCAATCGTACATAAAGTTACAAAGAACTTTGAGCTGTCAACTGGCTAAATTTGGTCCGACACGGTGCAGTCAAAAACATCCATAGAAAACGTGATGCTCAGTTTGGACAAAAGTACCTGCGAGATCGCGCGGTCACGCACGATTTTCCCGCGGCGAACGACTAGTTTCAAAACGTAAGAAATGTGATGATATTCCTGCCTTGGTCCATGCAATGTGGTGCAATTGGTTCACAGTCATCTCACTAAGCTAAGGTGAGAATTTAACTCTCTACACACATGCTCCGTATAACTTCGAATTCTCAAACACCTTTCGTGGAAGTCCGAAACCGCAGGGTCAGCACCAATATCCAGCAGACTTTAGATCTCTGGAGACATAAGTGAGCGTATTTATCTAGCAACAATAATGATTTCTACTAGAAAACTGGTTACGTCAGAGTGACTATATACATTTCGAAGAAACTTCCATTGAAAGCATTTTATATAAGCGCTAGCAGACGGAGCATCTACTTCAAAAAGGCAGGGGCCATTTGGAGTTTGACCTCTTACTACTAAACCGACTTTCACACTTTCCATTTAAACCGGAGACATCGCTGAAGTTCCACATCCGAGTTCCACGTTCTCTACGTTTTTGGTTAATGAGGTTACCATCTTGCGTAATAGTAATAATAGGCACCTGTAAACTGCACAGTGGTTCACAGTGAAATCTCCGTGCGACATTGGTGCAAAAGCTTCATCCTAGGAACCACTAATTCCCATAAACTTGGTTTCAAGCTGATTAATACAGTCTTTAGCCACCAGCAGCATCCAACCATTAAGTTATCATTTAGCACTATTTTCGTTAGATCGTCGAAAGATCGCGTGGCAAATCGCAGTTTAGAATATTCTTATGAACTAATATTCTTGCAAATACAGTGATAAAATAGTCTCCGGACTTCTGTCTCGAGTTCGAGTCCGGCTGTCAACACTAGCTAGGATATATATATAAATATATATATACTTTGTGTTACAGAACTAAAAAAACAAACAAAACCAAACATAAAATTCAATATATAACTGCAGACATTTCTACAAACCTTTAAGATCTCCCACGTGCAAACAGCTTTTTTCAATCCCTCGTGTTGAATGCCGACAGCAGCTGAAACTGTTAAAACATTACAGAAACAAATTATTGCAGCCCGTGGGATAAAATAACGCTAAAGTTATTATCGACAAAATTGCCGAGTTTTTAATTGCGGCAATATTTTTCTGTTTATAAAAGTTGCATTCACGGGTGCCTTTAACATGTGATTTGTGTAAATCGCATTTTTCTTTTGAAAACCATTGTACGAGAACGATACATACATCATCATAAGGGGTGTCAGGAAATGTTTGACCCCTACAGTACACAAGAAATCAAGAAACAAAATGCGCACTGTCATGACTGCTACAGTGCTGCGTTTATATAAAAGTGGAAAGTAACATCATCTCGACCACACGTAAAAAACTAAAAAAACTTTTTATTCTGAAAAAAGAAATTCGACGCAAAACAAACCTGTTTGCCAACTGCATGTGCGTAACGTACTTAGGTTTTAAGATAGAGCACACATTTTGCGGTGAAGTTTCTGATCATGTAGTCTGGTGATTTATCTCGCGTTTTCTCGCTCAAAGTGAAAACGTGAGGTGGATAATTTGTATTCTTTTGTGTCGCGTGGAAATTTGTTGAAAATCAGTGCGAGATTTCTAGAGTGCAAGCAAAGTATGTGCAGTTTTAATGATTTGATTGTTAATTGCATTTTAACACTATGTATACTTATTACTGTACGGCGTGTATATTATGAGTCATTTTCTTAAATTAACTTTATAAAAATCATGTAGTCAGCAAGAACAATGTGTTGTAAAAAATCTGCGTAAGATTTTCGTATTCTAATGACTAGTTAGGATTAGGCAGAGGCACAGAGACAATATTAGCACACAAAAAACTAAGAGAAGTATCGTACATTTTAAATTGGTTTTCCAAGCCTGGTTGATTTCCGCATTCGCCAGACGACGTTAGAAGGTTTCTTTGTGTATTTCGTTTGTAACAGTTTTTGCATTCAAACACTGCATGAACGCATCGTTTCAAAAACACAATAAATCATTTTGTGGAAATTGTTTCGTGCACAGACAAACGTAAATATCGACTCTCCGTGGGACTAAATGCTCTGCTTCGTTAATGACCCTTGAGGAACGCCAACTTAGATTTCCCCTTCCCGTCCATTTTAATTAACTGGTTTCTTCAGTAGAAGTTCTTTGCTCATTACTCTAGACATTGAAAGTTGAATCCAGTTTCACCAGAGTTGCAGACAATTGATAATAAAGTCCAGGCATTACACAATCATTCGAATGACACACTTTTTTCTCTTGGATCTTAACTCCTGGTGAGTGTTGACGGTGATACCTTCGCGGATCACTGCACTGATTCTCGGATCAAAGCTCGGGCAACTCTTGAATCAGAGCATCTCCTAATCATAGCTCCTCTGGGCACCTCTTTGATGAAAGTAACTCTCAGATTATAAGACCTCTCAGTCACAGCACTTCCCTATTCACAGGTTCTTCCCTCTTGAGCCACAGCGCACTCGATTTATACAGATTTTCTCTTATTTATTTATATTTGTTGTTTGTATATATTTCGAGTTTAGCGAAGTAACATGCGGGTAATAATAATCGGGACCACCTTTGAAATAGGTATTTAGTTGCTTAAGGTGTTATCCCTGGACTATGTCCTATAGGAAATTATTATTATATTTCGTAATCCAGCTTTTCTCGGACTACAAACAATTTTCGGATCAGCATCACTTCTGGGGCAGTACACGTACCACTCGTACCTCTCGATCCTCCCGATAAACAATGTAGATGAAAGACTAAAATAGATATAAGATAATTCCTATCGAGAAGTATATAGATTATAGAAAAACTCCTTTGGTACACCGGATTGTAACATGTGAATCAATGCCAGCTAAATTAAAGCAAATGTTTAATAGGAAAATTACACAACATAACACGAGACAATCGGAAGGAGGCCAACTTTTATTATCAAAACCAAGAACAGACTATGAAAGGGCAAGATTACAATATTCTACAATAATACAACAATAATAATGCCAATAATATCAATGCTAATATTAAGTTTAAATCGTCAGAAGCACAGCTTGAAAGTGCTTTACTACAAACACTTTTAAGTTCGTCGAATATATATTGCTTTTAATCTAAATAGCAATCATAAATTTTAGATGAACTACAGATTTTTTAGGATTATAATTACGTTTTAGAATATTATAGATTTGATTTTTAGCCATAGCGCTTTTGAATAACCACTATAGAGCTTAGTTTACTTTTAGTATTTTCTTTAGGTTTATGTTGTTTTTTTAGTTTTATTCTACAAATTTGATCTTATCCATATTTTTATACATTAGCCATAGCTGATATTTTGTGCTTGATTTACAGCCTTGGTTTGGGTAAACAGCGTCGTGGTTCATAATGAGAAACGTCGGTGGCCATCAGACTTACCATTTTTTGCCCCAGTTACATTAAGTGAGACACACAAGTTACAGCTTAATTTTTCAACTACCTACTTCTAGGTTCTTACGGAAGTTCATCTTACTTAATGTCTCTAAAGCACCTGCAATATTGCCCTGCCACTACGTAAATTTCATTAACTAAAGTTTAATGAAAACCTGACCCAATTTATACAATTATAATACAATTATTATTTTTAAGAACGGTGAACTTTTAACAATTATTACCACAGGAATCTGATTTGACGTTCGCGCGGCTTGTTCTTCGCTGTTACATACTTTTCGAAATTCGCTAGTTAGATGGGCACTAACGCGTGCATCTTGAAAACGCGTTGCAGAAAAAACAGCCGCTGTACTACTCAGTTCAGTTATGACGCAGTGCACACGTTCGAGAACTCGTATACTAGTACAGCGTGAAAATTTAAATTTAAATTTTTAAACTTTAAATTTGCCGAGTTTTTGTGTATGAACTCAGTGTTGAACAGTAACACTGAACTTCAATTTTCAATTTTTCAAAAACATACAACACGCTCGTGGTCGTGGAATGTTTGTGCCGTTAAGAATTACGTTCAGTTGTGATGTCATCACTAACTGGGCTCAGTGGTCGTTAATTGAGTGTTTAGCGTCTTCTTTAATTAACAGCAGCACTTTGGAAGCATTATAGGTCTTAAACTATATATTTTTTATCATACTTCAAAATTGGGTAGGGTATGAAAAATCCTTCAAGGTTTCAAGTGATGTTTGCGATTTTCGTACCTTTCGCTGCAGTAGGGTATGCAATTTCTCTGCATTATGACAAATTTATTCGCAAACTGTATTCCTTTGAGCCGTTAGGGTAATCATTAAAAAAGTCTCACCCATTATCTTCTTTGCCTGCAGTTGCAAATGTCTGCAGAAACAACTAAAAACTTACAGAAAATTAGAAAATACGAAAACATTAAATTTTCCCACGGCGGTCATATAATACCTTGTCTACGACGCAATGTTCGTTTATCTCTTACCAACAGTAATGGAAGCGATAGATTTCGCAAAACAGAATAGAACTCATAAGATGAATTTTGTAGTTGCAAGACAATTTGACTACGAGAAAAATTTGATATTAGAACTTGAACAGAGAATATTTGCGTTCCTTTATAAATATTTCACCGTCTATAAAATCGAATTACATTTTAAAGGAAGCGGTGGCGGCGTTGGCATTGACGGTGGTGATGGTGGTAGCGGCAGTGGCGTCGTGTTGGTGGTGAAAATAAGGGTTACTGGGCCATAAGTAAAGTCCACCAAAAACTAAACCAAAATATCTAAAAGCGAAGCAGAAAAGCAAACCAGAGTTCTTGAGTGTTTATTAAACATGTATTTCTGACTGTTTTTCTAAGCTCGTGTAATATGCTGTCAAGATTAGTGCACTTTGTCAAAGTTTAATATGTGTTGCAAACGTGAACGTCTGCATGATGACAAAGAAACAAAGAAAAAGTGACAAACTGAATGGCATCACGGAGGTAGAATTTCGTTTCACTAACAATTGTCAGAAGTTATTGCATTCGCGCTCCTCGCGGATATTATGCTCTTTGCAATTGTTTATTTACGAGTAAAACGCAGAGACTGGGCAACAAGAAGTGGCATTGGTACTGCGACAATTGATGATAATCAGAAAGTGACATTTTTTATAGAATTCAGAACACTGGAATGCGCAGACTAGCATTTAATGGCTTATTTGGCACATCGAAACTGTGGCCAGACTTGAGCTTGCACTTATCAAGATGAGCTGCTGATCAGTAGACGTGTCTTACACACTTCCGAATGTCTTAGCTACGAGGTAAACAGTCAGAATCAGTATGGCGAAAGAAATACCCACAGCGAGCATTGAGCCCGACACAATTCACTGGCCAGACTCGGATTTATATTCCTTCAATCGCAAGTACATGTTTGTTGACTACTCTACTGGTCATCCAGACATAAAAACGATTATGACGATGATGACAACGACGACGAATACGACACTGAAGAAGATGATAATGGTGGCGGTGAAAGTGATGATGATTATGATGACGACGATGAAGACGAAGACGACGCCGACGATTATAATCACTAGTATTGCCAATATTTAAAATTGTCATAATTTGAACTTTTATTGAACAAGATAATGTGCTTTTCATCAAATTTACCCAGAAATATAATACTCTCAGCTTTTACTTAAAAATGTCACTCGTGAGAGTGTAGGAAGGAAGATTTTTCATTTTGAGTAAATGCTGTCGTTTCTTTCGACACTGTCTCTCTGTTTTCCTATCAACGTCAAAAGATATTAGAACTTTTCTTCGCGGATTCAAGCTTTTATTGGCAAAATGCTACATTGCGTCTAGTTAATAAGGTTAGTTTTTTCTTAACTCTTACTGAAAAGCAAACAAAGACACATCACCCATGGATTCACAGTTTAGAGAGGGGGAAACAGAAGAGAGGCAAAAAGACATGAGGTGGGCTGTTTGTTGGACTGCTAGACGCTTTGGCGATTGAAACACTGTAATAAATGTTAAAAAGGCGCTCTTAACGCAGAATTGATTATAAGCGTGTTAAAAACACGAATCGAATGAAATTCACGTTACCTTCATTTTGGTTAGGATTTTCTTGCCTTGTGTCACATGTCGCGTGTTAGATGTAACATGCTTGTCTGTGTGCGTAGGAATCAACACCTTCAGTTTTACTTGAGGAACTATTTTACTAGAGATACTGGGCGTGTATACGCCTCCTGTCTAGTTTTTTCCGGTTTTAGCTATGATCTGGGCGTGTATCTGTAACCTGTCCACTTGACTCAATTTTCTCCAGGTTATAGCCCAGAACTGGACGTGTATCTGCTTCCTATCCCAGGTCAAGTATGTGAGAAACCTAGTAAAATTTCCTTTGAATTAAGATTTTTGTGTAGAATGTATTTGTGTTGATTTTGCAGTGCGCTTTGGTGTTGAGCTGCTGCCAGTACAACATTTATCTTAAACGTAAGCGTGGATGTCAAACAACAATTTTACTTCTCGAATAGTTTCAAGTTTTTTCTGCTGAATGTGCGCACTGACAAACGTATATGAACGCAAATGTTATGAACGAAAATTTCCAATATGTAAGATGTTGCGAACGCAGATTAGATTTTTGTTTTTTGTAAATATTTCAGAACTTTTAATCTTTTAGCTCTTTACAAAAAAAAGGGAGAAAGCAATATTGAGCCACTAAGAACCATGGTGTTTTAAAGTTAAAGTCCACATTTCGCGATGTGCAAATATATATTTTAACATTACACGAACATTTAACAAGTGATATTTACAATGATTATACGGGAAAAAACGATTACATGATAATGACGATGCGAATAAATACAGCGAAATGCTACGTTTTAGGCAGAGAAAAAATAGAGTTAACTACTGTGTATGAGCCATTGGCTACATTAAATTAACGGCTACATCAAAATGAGCATGAGTGAAACAATTTACATACACACTACAAAATACAATTATAATGACTTCATACTGAGAACTGGCTACGGATTATCCTCGACAAGGAGGGGTGTAGTGCCATAACGTGATGGTATGACATCCCACGCTAGCTAGGAAAATTTGGCAAGATTATAACTATATATACCTTCTGAGAACGGCCTATATGCAAGTGATTACACGGCTAATTGAGAATGAATCCAAAACTAGTTTACATAGAATTTAATGTATACTATGAAACAGGTTTGCAAGGGCAGATCTATGCAACCACGAATAAACACTTTTACTCGAGAAGCGCCATACTGGCGTTGTTCTCGACATAAGATTTGAAGAGTCCATATCTTTTTCTGGTAATGGTCACATCATTGTAACTTATTACGCGAGCGGTATAGCCTTCATTAACCTAGTAACATTTGTCCCGCCGCTGGCATATCTACTTCAATCAGCCACATAATTATTATTTGTACAAGTATAGAGAACCGCCGTAAGGTTAGTATTAGATGAAAGTGCGCTGTCACTCATATTCAGTTTGCCTTAGTCGCCTTCATGGTTCGTTTTCACTAGAATTAATAAGCTATGTATATTATATTACAGTCGTAATTACACAGAATCTTTGGTGAGCTCGTTTATTTTGCTGGGCCATAAGATGTAGATTACAACTTAACAAGTATTTGGTTAGATATCACTGAGCGGTTTGGTGTCACCAGAACTCTGAATTAATTTAAACAAATCTAAAACTTGTCCAACATATGAAAGTGTTGTTAACATATATGCCATCATCATCATCATCATCATCATCATCTTTATCACCATCGTTATCATGGTCTTTATCATTGTCATCATCGCTGTTATCATTACCAACATCACCAACCAAATGTTTTGCTATTATGAAGCTGCTCGAGACATTGTTAATAATCTATTTTATTGCATGCGCAATTATTATAATAATGAAATAACTAATAAGCTAAGACTAAAAGAACTGAATTTCTACAAGGAGAGGGTGAGATACAAAATCCAACAAATGTTTATTCTTTATGGACTCTGTATTTTGTATGGTGTTTATACTTACGTAACAGTTTGATTTACAAAATCGTGCGAAAGTGGATCAAGATCATTCGTTATGCAATCACAAACAATCCATAACATGCCTAGAAAGGCCTGACGATAAGTAACACCATCCATATTGTCCACGAGATGACGAGAAGAAAGGGGACCACACAGAATGTAACCACAAGAAGAAATTTGGAGCCCAGAATGGAACTACGATGAGAAAGAGCATCTCACAGAATGCATCTGCGAGAAGAAATCGCACCTCGCAAAATGGTACACGAAACGAAAGGGCACATCACTGAACGGAACAATGAGAAGAACTGACAACTCACAGAATAGAACTACGGAAAGAAATAACACCTCACAAAATAAAACTACGAGAAAAAATATCACCTCACATGATGGAACAACAAGAAGAAATGACACCTCATGGAATGAAACCACCAGAACAAAGGGCATCTCATGGAATGGAACTACGAAAAGAAATGACCCTTTTAGAATGAAACCACAAGAAGAAAAAAAGGCTTCACAGAATGGAACCACGAGAAAAAAGGGTAGCTCGCAGACTGGAAGCACGGGAAGAAAAGGGGACCTTACAGAATAGCACAGCAAGAGGAAACGGGATGCCACGGAGAGGGCGCTTAACGTAAAGTAGACGGCGTCTCCCGTTTTCTGATTTGGACGAATGAGAGATTCTGTCTATTTTATTTTTGGCGTCAAAATTCTACGCAGTAATTGGAATTGATGGACTTGCTTCAAACCTCTAGCGATTTCGTTCAATTTGTTTGCCTTTCGAATGTGTGGTATGCAGGAGAAACTGGATGAAAGCTGATGTTTCAAACCCGGCATAAGCATGCCATCTAAGACTTGGATAAAACGGGTAGCGAAGCTTAGCTCGAGGTGTATATGCTGTGGCCATTCTGTTACCGAAACTTAGTCAATGTTTCTACCAATAACTAATGTCCATAGTATCTACCGATGTATGAAGCTATACCCAAAAGTTAACTAATCAGACCTCTCTCGAATTACGATTTGGGTCACAATGAAACCAGAAGTGTCATGACGCTCATCGCCGCCTCCGCTGCCACCGCCACCGCCACCGCCACCACCACCACCACCACCACTGCTAGCGTCATCATCATCATTATCATTATCACCAAAATGAGCAAATGTATGGTATTAAATGGAGATGTGGTGTAAAATTTGCATTTTGTCTCTGGTTTGCAATGTGAAAGACAAATTCTAAGCTTCAGAAAATCACGATGAATAACGGTTATTTAATTCATTAACGCGTCAAAAGAAGCAGCATCATTTCTTCGACGTATTTCCTGCGTTCGTCGATTTTTCGGTGCTTAGATGCAGTAACAGCTGCCATATTATTTGGAAGGTAATTACGGCATTTCACGAGAAATCGTAGGTGTAATGTATATTGAAGGTGCGACTCACTGCGAAAGACGACGGTTTCTCAGGCGGGCAGGTAAAATCAAATAAAAGAAAACAAGCGACTAATGATGTGAAAAAAGGTGTGATGATTTTTGAAGTCTGACGATTACGTAATGAAGCCATGTTAATGGAAAGCTAGGCAATTATAAGAACATAATTAAATCCACATCCAGCTACCTTATATGATAGCCACTTAAAATCTTGTTCTCTGTGGGTTACCTCACGTCCGCATATACATACGTAAGCATTAAAAACACCGAATGAATTCATATCCAAATCCGCGAGCATGACCACGCTTATCATTTGACTATGCCTGGTCCAACGCGCAGTTTATTTATACTCATGTTTGACAGACAGCTTGCCTCGATTTTCATATTTTAACTTTTCTCTCTGGCCCTTAAATAATCCAGCTTTTCTAACAACTCCAGGTGTCTACCCTGCAAGTTTCGTGACCCAACCCTGATACGTGTGCTATTACAGTTTGAGAAGTATGTTTTAAAACAGACACTAATATACCAGTACGTAACTTGTATGTTACCTACTGACATACTAGTAGTTCATATACACGTACTAACTTTTTGCACTTGCAATAATTTAAATTTATTATGTTAACGTACTGTACATAATATGTTTTTTTAATTATGACTGTGTTGTTCACGTAAATGACTATACCGCTGTGGGCTGCAAGAAAGCCAAACTCACAATAACTCACGAATTCCCGTAAAAACAATATTGCTACAGGAACCAATGTTGGAAAAGGAGCGTCGTGGCTTTATGCGCCTCCTACAGCGGATAGAACTAAGTGCTAACTGATAAGTGGTACTGCTGTACCGTTCAGATGCATTGCATACATAATGTCAGAATAAACTATTACCAATCCTTATGTTACAATGTTTAGCAATGTAACCTTCTGAGAGTCCAGTAAGTGCTTCAAAATTACGTTTTGCCAAAAGAAAATTTAATATTGTCGTCATCAGTAAGTGTTTACAACGTTACTTTATGGAGACTATATCACCACGCTTTCAGCATAACTTTATATACCCCTAAAATAAAACTTGTTATCCTCGCAAATATGGCATTGCAGTAAATCAGATCGAAATTACATTCAGCTTTATAGTCCCGGGATTACTATGGACACAATCTTATGCTTTAATTCCTAGAGAGGTTTAAGAGAAGCCAGTGATGACGTCACAGTACCGAAGATGGAAATTGCTAAATCATTGGACCGCCGCTGAGTTGCTTTATTCGCTGATGGCAACCCTTTATCGCCCGGTGGCAACCTTTTTATCATGCATACCACTTGAGTTAAAAGCCACTAGTCATTCTTTTGCCCAGAGCGATATAGAATATAAAACAGACGCAAAGGGGAAGTTTACTGTGTGTGCAAATGTTTCATTGAATTGCTGGAACAGCATAGTTATTCAAGCGGCGTAAAAACAATATCAAATATGACATGCTGAAAAGCGCGCGCGCTATGGCAGTTTCTAGGAGATTACTTTCATTAAAAGCTTTTCCATTTGTTACCGTTTGTATGGCTCTTTTGTGTTTCATGTTTGACTGTAGTATCGCATATCACAAGCGCTTGATCATCATAATGAAGCAAATATCGATCTGCGTTACACTAAAAAACTGGACGACCATGTGTGTAGGAGGACACAAATTTCTTTGATATGTGTGCCCAATGCCGTTAAAATGTGGTACTGGTATGGGCGATGATGACAAAGAGCAATTGACAAAAGAGGAGAGAGAGTTATGCAGTACCACAAGGGAATTGGGCAACCAAACTGACTTAACATACTATCACGGATGGACAGATTTGGGAGGTGTTCAATAATCTTACCTATGTCATTTAATGTCATGGATCAGTTTTCTTGAAGTTTTGTGCTCAGTCTCCTCCTAAGGCTTTAACCCTACGTGGTTGAAACTGACATTTGCGATATATTAGGGTGATCTAATACACAGCGCTAAATAAGTTACTTCTGTGAGTGGAACTGACAAGTCAAAATGCAATATTTGCGGCCCTAAAAGTACGTTGGCCAAAATTTTTGTGTTACAAAGTAGCTACTTGACACTTGACAGTAGTGTACCTGTATTCTAGTGAATAGTGATTGTGAGTTAAAAGGTCAACTGGTCAATTTATCATGCCCTGAAAAAATGCACATTTATGACACTACAACAGCTCTAACAAAGAATAGTAATGATAAAACCCACCATGAGAGATAACAGCAGCAGTAAGAAATCAGTAAGCGTCAACTATAAAACACACGCGCACGCGCGCGCGCACACACGCACATTATAGGACTTTATTGGACTTTATTGGTGTGGTTTGATTATCTTTGATTTCACTGTTCATTTTTATTCTTGAAACAATGTTCATTGCAGGATTCAGGAAATTATACTTCTATTTGTTCATATTTGCATACATTGTAATATATGCGCCATAAATTGTTATCATGCACTTGTGTGATACTGGCAAAATGAAAGATCATATTCTCATTTCTCCAATTTCGTTTAATGAAATTTTTACTAACTCTCCCAAATTCCTTTTTACATTTTGCAGTAAGCATTACACCATTCTCTCTGCTATCTCATAAAACGAGTTTGTTCTTTTGAAGTTCAGCTATCAATGTTTACGTTCTTTGCTGACAAGAAGCTTTTAGCACCTGAAGGCGACGCTTTTGTGATATCTAGAAGGTGCGTCACGGAGACCATGGGGAATTTCTGTAAATATCATATTATCCTCTCTGCATGTAACAAAACAAACTACGCATGCGCCGATGCGTTTAAAATAATATCACAGAAAAATCTAGAAAAATTAAATTAAATGGGTTTATATATAGTGGGCTGTTTGGTTTAAGGAAAACACAAAGTTCTTAGACTGTTGGGTTTATTCTACTGTTATCACTTAAACTTAGAAAAAATAACAAAGAAATTTGCAAAAACTTTCTATGAAACATGAACTTAATTTATACTGTCGCTGTTTAGGAATTTTCCGATGCGGTGGTAGCCGCCATTCGCTCGAAAATTATGACGTAATCGCGGAGTTCGTGACATTTTGTAAGCGCAATGTGACTTTCCTTGCATAAACGAATTCAAGTTTTTACAGCTTACTTAGTGTTCGTGCAAAAATATCACAAAATTAAGTGTCTAATTTTTCAGAAAACTTGTTATACTTCTAACACAAATTTACAGTGCACTGCTTTCCTTCAGCCTATGAACGACATCTTTGGAGGAAAATGGCGTTCGAAATGGAAGTGCCTACGAAATGATCGCGACTTTAAAAGTGGTTATACTAATTACACAAGACGCTTGTCACACTTTTATAACTAAATTCTTCTAACATTTTTCACGAATATAAATAACTCTAATTTCCCAGAAGGCTTGGTTTCTCCTTTAAGCAGAATGGCATCGAAAAAAAGTGTTAAAAACAGTGAAGTGCATGGTCCTGTTTCTGCTGAATTATATTAGGAGGCATAGTCCCTGTGTATTATGCAGATTCCTAAAACCGACTATAAATAAAGTTTGTTTGTATGTATGTAAGTAAGCATGTAACAATCTAGTGGCGCTCTAGTAACTTATTTATTCTTGAGTTTTGAACATTTTGAAGTAGTATTTAAGTTGAAATACCACTGCAAATATAAACGAGCAAAATTTCAAAAGAAGAATTAATTAAAGCAAGAATCCCTTTTTTATAAGACAGAAAAGACCAAATACATTAACAAATTCAGAGAAACTTATTGGGCTGCAAAATTAGCAAAAGTTTTTGCTTCCTTCAATTCCTTGGAGCATTACATGTGATTTCGGCGATGTGATTACCAGTATGATCCCGGGTGAGCCGTTAGTAAACGCAGTTTGAAAGACACAACTTTAATGCCCGTAATGAAAAGACTTTGTTGATAAAAGACTTCCAATGCGTCAAAAGCTTTTGACAAGTTCAGAAAGGCCGCATGCTGTAAGCGATATGCGATATTGCTTAATGTGATGTTAAATTCGGTTGTGGCAATGAAATTCAGTTATTATTTGTTATGCTTAGTTAAGTGATCATAAAGTATGTTGTCAGATATTTTGAATATTGATGAAAAGATGGCTGAAGGCCTTCAGTTGCTTTGAGAGAGGAATTCAATCTTTCGATATTTCAATATTCAATATTTTAAAACCATTTGGAGAACCATTTGGGAGTTTAAACTGTTACCTTGAGATACAAGCACGTTTATTAAATCACAGCATTTACCGGTTTAAAGGAGCCGTTTTGTCTTCTTCATGGATTTGGTCTGCATATTTTTTGGGGAGTTTAGCATTTTAAGCCGGTATTTTATTGTTTTAATTATAACGCCCACGTATAGAGGAAAACGGTTTTATATAATAGCTGGCATATATTTATATGTCATTTAAGATTACTTTGGTGCTAACGTTAACATATTTAAAATACTAATGTTTCCCGTAGATTTTTAGCATTTATTTTAAACAAATGCAGTTAATGAGATGGAAATGAACACCGCAATGAGCACAGTGCAATTAAAATTAATGAGGGAAATATTCCAACTTTGATGCTATTCGCCTTGCCGCCTTGTGTAAGCAAGTCTAATCTTATTCGATAGACGAGTTTACAACGCCGTACAATAATGACTTTTATCTGTGTCGCTACGGCGATTTAACTATCGGCTGATGTGTGCAATGTGTTTCTTTAAAGCCTGACAAAAGATTGCATGTCTTAATAAAATCTATTGACTGTTTTGATGTACGAGTCAAACCTCTTGGAACTTGGAAAAACCGGAAAATAACCCAAGTTTCAAAGGCTCTTAAATGTTAAAGTGCAACGGACCGTGATTTAATTTAAACTCAGAAGTGAGACTCGCGATTTAAAAAAAAACTTTTGCAAGTCAAATTATACAGTTTGCTATTCAAAACTTTGTGGATGATTTATGATCGCACTGAGTGCTGACTAGCGGGCAGGAAGAAATAAAAAGGGGGACTTTAAGCGAGAGGGACAAAGACAGGGCGAGAGGGAGAGAAAGACAGCGAGAGAGAAAAAGAGACAGGGGAGGGAGAAAAGAGAAGGCGAGGGAGAGAGAGAAACAGAGACTTAGAAAGATAAAGAGACTTTACTTCACTTTATATTTCCTTTTTTCGTTAACAATTTGAGCTTTTTTGACGCTGCTGTAATGTTTATATAGGAATTAAATTACATAAATTAAATTAAAACACCTAAAATCAAATCAAATTAAAGCACGAGTGGGTATAGGTTTGTGCGTGCATGTGTGGGCGTGATTTCGACCGTTTGCGTTTTTTAAATGTTTAAGTTTTTTTCGCACGGCAGTCAGACAACGTTCAACTTTTTAACTGCGTATGAAATCAAAACAAATCTGAGGAAGAAATCCTCCGCAGCATCAGCTACAAATGTCGTAATTGATTTTTCAAAGATTTGTCTCCAGGCCAAAGTCCATTAGAATGCCTACTCCAGTTTGTTCAGCTTTAGATTTAATCAGTCATTTAATCAGCATTTGGTGGAAATGCAACCAAGACCTACTGCAAATGCACCGAGGACTTATCACAAGTTCCTAGTCGAAACACAAAAATCGACTTAATTTAGAGACACTTTGAGAGACGTGAAATGACCTTGTTTAATGTCGGGTGTTTCAAAAGTCCCTCATTAATCTTAAAAATTTGTTAAATATTAATATTAACAAGAATTAAAACGACAATTTTGGTGGCTGAGCATCCAATCCACGAGAGTTTTAGTACATCAAACATGGCTTGATAAGTTTAGCCCAGTGATTTCATTCTACACCTATAAACCACGCTCCAGCATGGAAGCAGGAAAAAGACGGGGCAAAACTTCAAATATAAACTCGAAAAAATTCTCAGTAATTGAGTGCAGGTGTAGCAGGCCAAATTGGTCTCTGCCTAGATTAAACCCAGGTATGTGTTGGCCCGGGCCAGAGTATACCCCGAGGAACAAACTTTGCTGTCCTGGGGCCGAACTACACCCAGGGTGTAAAATAGACACAGCTTAGCTTCAAGGCCAAAAGCGAGTGTATGCTTAGACACACAACGGCTTCTACCAGACGTTTTCAGTTTTCCGACTTTGACAACCATGAAGACCAACTGTATGACCAACTTTTGACATTCTTGACTGCAATGCAATAATTGTATCCCAAGTGGATCTACGTTATGAAATATGTCACGTTATGAACAGTCAAATTAATTGAACATTATGTTACAGTCTAATATTTTCACTGTTTGTGGTTTTCCTGGTTGAAATAATAAAAGTCTATGTGTTGTAGACTTGTGGTCTTATTTCAAGGTTTAAGTCAGTTAGCTTTCTGCCTTAACTTACTTGACAAAACTGAAACCCCAATAAAATATTGAAAATTTAATTCTTATGGATATCACTCAACATTGCTGATATCACGGAGGGTATAATCTCGCCAGGTGGCATGATTTGGCCTAAGCCATAATATCCCCGAAGTATAATGCAGCCTAGGCCGCTTTAACACGGGTATAATCTGAACTGGGGATATACTGTACTTTGGCCTGTTACTCCGAATTTACCACAAGATGATCTTGTTAGTCGATTAGCTAACCATATTAAATATCACATATAACATCAAAAATCAAATTAATGAGCCACTTATGAAACACCCGATTGTTCAGAATCAGAATCAGAAAGTGAAATCTTGTGAGTTAATGTCCACTACAATGATTTCAAATATTCAGAAGTGAAGGGAAAGTGTTGCGCGGATTCCATCGAAGCCGGAAGTGTGTGTTAGCCATTCCGTCATTTAACCATAAGTAGGTCAGCCGTCATTTCCGGAAGTTCCTCATCCATACTGGTCTGCCTAATTGTTATTAGCGAACCAAATATAGAGTGATAATTGCTTAATATAGATTGCCATCTCACCCTCACCCACAATAAAGCTCATTTGTAATAAAATCTTTACTTGCTATAGACGCTGGTGGTAATGAATACAGTGCATGCAGTGCAACGCAAGAATGTATTAACTAGCAAGAAATTGTCTTAACATAAGACTTCGATTATTTCATGCTTACGTTACCAGCATATTTATGTACAACAAAAACATGGAGGTTAATAATTACTCAAAAAAAAACAGATTGAAACGTTTCTTAGAAATCTTCTAAGGAAAGTCTTAAAGGTAAGATGGCGGCCGTACGTTATGAAAAATGAAGATTTGTACGTTAGAACAAAAGAAATTCCGTGGAGCTCAAATGTCAAGTTACGAAGGTTATGATATCTTTTCTGGTTATCCAGTAAAATATCAGTAAGAATTGCCTTAAAGGATGCCTTAAAACCTTGCAAAAACCACCTAGCAAACAAAAAATAACTTGGATAGCTAAGATAAATAAAGATATTCAACAACTTCAACCAAATCTAACTTTAGGAGCAGAAGACCTTACGCTCTTAGCTGCAGATAGGAGTGGGTGGAATACTCTTATAAATATTAATGCCTCAATTTCTACAACAGACGGTGAGACCTCGAAGAAATGCACTGGAACTGTCATAGTGTTGAGAAATCATATATATATATACATTGTTTGGTCGTTTCTCATCAATTTCAACTTTTTTTGGGACTGTATGGCTCACAGAAAATCAGAAACTCTTGAAACTCGCAACTGACAATCTACCATTTCTTAACTGTAGTAGTTTTTCTCAATAAACAATCTTCCAAATCCATTTATCTTTACGTTTCATTCCGAATCATTCGGTTATTATCCCAATTAAACAGCTACGGTAACGAGTAACCTTGGATTAGTAAACTTAAACCTTGTTTCACAAGTGAAATTTATCTCATAAATGGTACCCAAGCCACGGATATCGCTTAGTTACATTTCTTCAGAAATTTGTTGTGCATTTTATTTGACGAAATACATAATGGGCCAGATTAGGACCATCGAATACTGCTTGCAAGATTTTTTGCTATAATTGCGTAAACCTACCGCCAGCAAATACGGCTAACAAATATAATTTTACATGAGAGTAGTATCTATTACTAATCCAGTATGGGATGTCTTGTACTTGCTTGCCTTGTTGTTCTTGTTCTTATGGTCGGTTTGCATTGTAGTCACGGTTCACGATTTGTTTGGCTCACCCTGCATATTGCATTCTGGGATGTTATAGCTCACTTGAGTTTGTTTTAGATACTTCGGCACGCCACAAGCCGGAATCCAGCACTCAGTGGAAGGGCTTACTCAACAAGATGTATGTGGTGTGATTGGTCTAACTCATTATAATGAATCCCCTTCAAAGTGAGCCACTGAACCAGTAGAGGCATTGCAGTCGGATGCGTATACATCCTCCCTCTGCGAAACCTGAAGAAGGTTATTTGTAACTATTTAATTTTTTTAGATTTATTTCTTACAAAAAACAAAACACATCCAATAAAACGAATCAATAATTACAAAATGGCATGACAAAAAAATAATTGCTTACAATAAAATGCTTCAATGTGTGCTGAAAAAAATCTTGTAAGTACAACATCGGAGACCAGAGTTAGCTGGAGTGGAGCGATTCTAGCCAGAGTGGAGACAGTGGTTAGTCAAGAGTGGAGACAGTTGTTAGTCAGAGAGAAAACGGACGATAGCTAGAGTAGGGACAGAGGTTCTCACGAGTGGAAAAGGATCAAACGGAGTGGCAAGTCTTTCGGCATCTGAAGGAATGAGTAACTTCTTTTATTTTAGTTTTGTGACCAGTCAGTTTCTTGTAATTTGTAAAAGTTTTGGGAATTTTGCGGGGGTTGGGATGTTCGCGAATTATTGTTGATTAAAACGTTTTGTTATTATTATTATTTCTATAAAAAAATAGTGTTTTACTATTTGGTGAATGACTAATCTGCTTCTCTAAAATTTGACATGTTTTTCATGCAAAAAGTCACGTTAGAGGTACTTCAGCAAAAGAACAGCACATTTCTCTTCAAATGAATAAAACCTTAGCTATCCGTAAATCATTTGTGGCGTGTTAAGCTCGTTCCGATGACT
This sequence comes from Tubiluchus corallicola, assembly GCA_030141605.1. Taxonomy (NCBI): domain Eukaryota; kingdom Metazoa; phylum Priapulida; class Priapulimorpha; order Priapulimorphida; family Tubiluchidae; genus Tubiluchus; species Tubiluchus corallicola. Next base: position 700,182 of record JAQGDQ010000049.1, read on the forward strand.
AATTGGCCATCACCTGCCAAACCTGCTAAATAGGGCTGAGTCATCGCAGTGGTACACTGTGGGAATCATTACAGAACTAAAACTCTGTAGTTGCAATCGTCCTTACATCTTTCAGACGGTTATTTCCCCATCAGTAAATTTCAGACGTTCTACATCCGTGATTACACGTCCGTGACTAAAAGATTAGCCGACCATGGAGTTTAGTAGATGCTTCATTAAGAGTCTGTCAGTCTTTAAGCCACGGAGATTCCTCGTCTTGTGTAAGACGTTGTGTAAACACGCAATAATTAGTCCACTCAACACAGAGATAATAGGGATACTATTATTGACATGAAAAAATAACAATGAGAAAATTCATGCCCAAATCTTCCAGCAATATTTTTGGGAGGCAAAGAATCACATATCTCGTATTTTATAGTTTAAATCTCGATTTAAAGTAAACTTTTACTTACTTACTTACTTACTTACTTACTTACTTACTTACTTACTTACTTACTTACTTACTTACTTACTTACTTACTTACTTACTTACTTACTTACTTACTTACCATAACACAAAAATTCGGAAATTACCTTGAATTTTAATCACGAAAGCACAAAAGCAACACTAAATTAGGAAGTCTAAAAAATTATGCAGTCTATTTGGGTCTCGAACCAAAGCCCTTCTGCTTCTTTAGAACTGTTGGCGCATTTGTGACTTTAGTGTAAAAACGTGCTTTCGCCCAGAAAGTTGTTTGCATTTTACCCCTGGTTTGACGTGTATTGCTTCCCTCTCCTTGCTTTTTCGTAGTACGCTACCCACTTATTTTACGTTTTGGAAATATGATGGTTTTATAAACTTTTATAAACCTTTAAAGTTCGTTCGCTCACCAAGTTCTTGTCGCACATATTATGGATTAAAGTGAGAACGATTAACATTTTACCATTGTGTTTATTTAATGTAGATGTTGTTTAAACAAATATTGTTTATCTGATAAAAATATTTAAAGTTTAAGTTCAAAGCAAAATAGCCTGTGGTAGAGCAAAAGAAAAGCTCAAACCCACTGCACCGTATTATTTAACATTAAGCATTTACAAACATAAAGTAAAAACTGTAGGGAAATAAACTTACATCAATTTACAAATAACAAACAATAACAAAAATCACAAGTTCTGAAAATGAAAATAATAATATCTGCAATCAATCAAAACATGATAATTAGCTTGTTGAGACCAGGCGGTATAGTGGTAATGCGTCCGCTTTCCGTCTGGGTGGTCGTGACTTCGATAAGGCGGCCATGTAATACCAAAGACAAATTGGTACCTGCTGTTGCCCTGGTTGGTGCATTGAATTTAGGGCAAAAGCGGGGTAATAATAGGTTCTAATATGTAGTAGTAGAGTTATTTACATTCGGCAAAAAATTCTTTGAGCTTATGTTACTTCTCCAAAAGCCAGCTTTAAATAAAAGATTATTATTATTATTATTATTATTATTATTATTATTATTATTATTATTATTATTATTATCATCATCATCATCATCATCATCATCATCATCATCATCATCATCATCATCATCATCATTATTACTATTATTATTATTATTATAAGCGAAAAATGGCTTTAAAACAGATAAATGTATTATACATCAAACCTCGTATCAGCGAGAAAAAGCAGAGGGCATATCGTAAAAATCGCGACTAACACATTTTGATGCAAGTATTACTAAACTACATTGCTTGTACACAGGTCACTTACAAGTTGAATTTTACTAAAATTTGATTTTATTAAGAACGGAAGGAGGAAAATAGCAACAACAGCTTACAATGTAAAAGTGGTTTTGAATTTCAGCAAAGTTATAACAATTCTTCTTTTTGTGAAAGCTTACAATATTGCTGCTAATAATCTAGCAACAGCAGCCGCTTCACACAATAGGAGGAGATTTATTACACATTTTCACTCCACACCATATTGTGTTGCTTTCAAACTCCTATGGATTTAAACTCAACTGTCATAGACGGATCATTTCTTGAATTAAGTCGTCCAAAACGGAATAGAGGAAGATGGAAGTGATTATTCGAGGTGGTGCAATTATTCCTTGAAGGAAATGATATAACGACTTCCTGTAAAATCCCGCATGAAAGTGCGTCATATCCCTTTGATCTTCGACTGAAACATTGAAACCTTTTGTTGAAGTATCAGCTGTGCTGTAGTGTAATTGGTTAGTAAAAGAATGGATATAGATTGTTCAAATTTAATATCTGTTCATTGGATCTGAAGCTAAGAAATAGGAGGAAATTTCTTGTCACCGTTAATCAATGGAAATATCATTAGAGGCAATCAACGTAATCAAATTATGTGGCCTTAATTCAGTCACATATTTTTATTTATCTAAAGACTGAACAGCGAAAACGAAAAATTTGCAAACCTGGCGGTGTTGGTTCGAATCCTAGCTAATTCACAATTTTCCAGACCCTTCTTTTTTAGTTAATTAGCCCTTAGATTAATTGCTGAATATATATTTATCGTTAGGTTTAGTATTTCTGGTTTATCGCCGTTCAATATTAAAAAAATTATAAATCGTAAGACTTAAATTAAAATGGTATTTCTCTGTTTAAATTTGATGTTAAAAGTAATTATACAACGTATTTGCAAAAGATAGATTAATTAGGAATCTATGTAAAGAGCCTCAAAGGTACATATCATCCACACATCGTCCAATTCCAACGTTGCCTAACTTTCGATGACTCTGCACAGAAATAAGGTTTTATCGTTAATCCGTTAACAATTGACAGCAAATGGCTACTTATTTTTCAGTTTGACCCCGATTTTAGATGAAATAGTTTTACTGTAGTTGAACGATCCAAACTCAATGTGCTTACTAATTATCAGAGATTCCTATAATAACGACCCAAATTCAACGGACACTCTGAATAACTTTGTGCAGCTTAATGTCTTTGTTAATAAAATAAGAAATGGTGATTTATTTTTGCCTGTCATGTGCTGGTTTGAAATGGTTTACTTCTAAGTAATTCTATACTTTTACTCCTGAAATTCTGTAGTTTTACTTGTAATAATTGTATAGTTTTACTTGTTCCAGTAAGAAACTCTGATTTTTACCTGTTTTTTTATCATCATTCGTTCTAATGGTACGTCACTTGTGCTTGAAACTATTTACTTACTTACTTACTTACTTACTTACTTACTCACTCACTCACTCACTCACTCACTCACTCACTCACTCACTCACTCACTCACTCACTCACTCACTTACTTTCTTATTTTCTTACTCTACCTGATTGAACGAGAGATCGAAAAACTTAAGCTCACTCTAAAAAATCTAAACCAGGTTAAAATGTTTTCAAAATATTAAAAAACTTTAAATTTTTTAAAATTTATTGTAAAATGTAATATAGCGTAATATAATAAATGTAATGTATATATGTAATCAAAAGTCAGTGTAAATTTTATAAATTTACTGCTGATTAAGACAGTCATGAACGCTGATTTGTCTGTAGTTTTCCTAACATTTTTCTCGTAGTTCAAACATATAAGGAAAAGGCCTAAGCCTCTGAAAATAAATTTTGCAATTAATGGACGTTAAGTGGAACTAAACTGATTGTAACTTTCATATAAGGCAAAGTCACAGTCACGTGACATGTCAACATCAACATTATTTTAATGCTTTTATTGTCCCCTCGGGTGTAATAAAAACATTAAAACGCAACTTAGTAAGAAGTAGAATCTCAAATAAATTTTAAGTAATTGAGCAAATTTGTGTTTATTATTCTCCGGAGTTTTGTGAAAATAGTTTTTCGTTTTATCTGCGGGCTACAACGTCTGAAAAACAAATGACAGTATTGAGAACAATAATTTATTTAGCAAAGAGATAAAATTTCTACAAATTTATAGCGTCTTTATAGCTGAAGGTAAAAGTCTCTCTTCAAGGTATAGTATAAAACCGGCTTCTTTTAACTGGCTGTTCAAAGGGCTGTTTAAATTCACGCAATAGGGTAAATTATTTTTTAGTTTAAACAATATTTTATTTGAAGAAAACATTGCAATCACGTATGCATTAATAATTAATACAAACGTAATGACTCAAATACTGATTGGCTAGCAGGACAAACCTATATAAAAGCCTTTCAGAGTGCAAATATACAAAATTCTATAGGTAGACGATCACAAAAAGCATTCGTTATTCAGCTAAAAAATAAAAATGTAACAAAAGTAGAAATTATGTAACTTGATGTTAAGTGGGTGAATGAGACCTTACCTTAGACCTTAGTCCTTCCTGTGCATTGATGCACATTGGGCAGACAGCATTTTCCACTGAGTTCTATCGGCGGCTTCGTTCTCTACGTTTTCCCAACGTCTGTTGACAGCTCTTCTTTGAAGGATCTGCGCCACGTTGTTTTTGGCCGACCTCTTTTTCGTTTCCCACCAGGTGGTTCCCACTGTACTGCTGTTTTGGCGTAGCGACTTTCTGATAGACGGAGAATATATCCAGCCAGTTTCATTCTTCTCTCTGTAACTATATCTTGTAATCGCAATGACTGCGCTCGTTGTAGAACTTCTACATTGGTGACATGGTCGCGGTAGGAGATTTTTAGTATCTTTCGAAGGCATTTTTGGTGAATGAGAGGATGGGACATATTTGTTATAATCTGTTGTAAGCCTGGAAGAATAAACTGAATGAAGGAGAAACTAATGAAGAAAGTCTGAAATGAGATTGTAATCCGGGAACGCAAGAGTAGAAATAATTTTGCACTGTAAGGTAGGATTCAAAGAGTTTAATAGAGAAAAGCTAATCTTGTTTATTTAGGACATTATTTTTTATTACACAACTGTATTATTCATGCGTGCAGGTCAACCTCTGTTCTCTGAGAAATTGTCAGTATTTCTGGCAGTTAGAGTGGAAGCCATTGATCCAATTCCAAACAATTTTTTGGTTACGGTTTTAGCTGCAAAAACCTTTATATAAATTCCTGTGAATTTTATCAAGTGTAGTGTGATTAACATGAAAGCAAGCAGCTAATGCATCGTTGTGTCGCTTGGAACATTTAAGTAAAGAAAAATCACTGACACTCTGATTGCTGTGACGACAAAGTCAAAGTAAACCACGATATTTTCACCAGCTTAAAGGCATTATGCAAATTATTTCTACTTCTAAATCGCTGCTAGCACGATTAAATTCTCCATCAGTGCGGTTGCAATTCTAGTCGAGAAATATTGTTCAAGTGCTCAGAAATTTTTCTGTTTAGGGTATTAGCATTCAGGATTTAGGACGAAGTCGTAAATCAGATTGAAACTGGGCTTCTTTGTTTGGGTTAGAGTTTCCGCTATACAGGAAGACATCCAGGAGCCTAGCAAACCTAGCACTTTCAGGCTTTTGTCCTTGATCTGTCTAGGAAATGCTACAATAATTACATTTCCAATCGAGGTAATTCTGTCAGCGAAGGAAACAATCTTCGAACTTGCGGCTTGTAAGCTACATATAATAGTTGCAGTTTGGGCCATAATGCTTTGATTGACTAAGACCACCTCCAGATGAAATATTATGCGAATGGCAAAGTCACTTCATGAAAACGTGATCTATTAGTATCGGGGGCTTGCATTACCGCAATGATGAGCGACTTGCGCTGATTTAGTTAATTACTGTCCAGGATCAAGCTCATGTAGGTAGAATTAATGTAACCTGATGTACTTATTACAAGAAAGTAGGCCGTCACCTAGTTTCGCAATGTTACTAGTGGTAATCTGAGGCTTCATGTATTAAAAGCGTTGACTGAGTAATAATCAGACATATCAGGGTTTTGATGGCTTAGCAAGACCCCCTTCGTAGTTGCGATGCAGCAAACTTCAACAGCAAAGTATGTTTAGTGTGTCACAGATTGCACACAGATTGTTAAAGTTACTTTAGTTTTGTTCTTTTTTCACTTACACAATAATAATTTGCGCGTGTATTTGTAATTGTAGTTTGTTGGTGAAATTGAATTTGAATTTGTGGGGTGAAAAAGCGGCGGACTAAATTTCTGCGGAAAAACTTTAGCCGAATCTGTAACTTGTCTGTTATCTACAATATAATGTACTGTAGCAATACATTAGAGTACAAAAGCAATGATAAGTTACAAAGTCTTAATACTTTTTAACCCAAGACCTTCTACCTCCCGGGCAGCTATATTGACTGGCTACACAAAACATTTTTGTTGCTAAAAAGCTGTTACCCTATCCTGGCAGTTGAATTCTACCATTTTTGTACCAAACATTCAATCCAATCGTTCGGCGTATTGTGTACTGCTAACGAAGCCAACCGTTCCTGCGCAGAACAGATACACAAGCAGACTAAACTAAATTGTGTTGCAAAAGTGTACACTTTTTTGCATGATCTTGTTTCTGTTTTTCATTATTGTTAACGAAACATCATAAATGTTTGGGCAGTTTTTAGATTTTGTCAATTTTTTTTTTCTTTTTTCTTGTAATGATTTTGCTTTATGAACTTAAAAAAAATCGCTATGTGGCATCTTTTAAATATAACCTAAAACCACTTGAAACGTTCCGATTTAATGATCTATTCTAAATAGCTTTTTAACAATTGCATATACAGTATTCCATCTACTGGGCATTGAACTTACTTTTTAGCCAGGGGTGATCCGAAAACGCAACAAGGAGAACAAAAAACACACTTTTCGATAACTTCTTGAGAACGATTTGAGACCAAACAAATACATAATAATGTGACCGGGTTGATAGATCACATGGCTAGAGCGTGTGGCTTGGAACCACGAGTTTCTGGGTTCAAATTCCGGTTGACTACAATGTCTCAAAGAACTGTTTGACAAGTATATTTGAGCATATTGTAAAAGAAAAGGTTTGACAAACACTATGTTTCATTTACTGGCGGAGAATGGTTAAGCACTCATAAAAACTTGGCTTCGTTTTCACGTTATTCGAAAATTCCTCTGCTCATATTATTACTAGTAATAAATTTTGGTAAATTCTTCCAATAAAAATGTGTAATTTCAGCAGAAACCCTACTTAACGGCCAAATTTTCAACCGACGCATGCGTCCTAGGAACAGTTTAATCGTTTGGTTTCCTGACCGATAAGATATTAATTTTAGCGTGAATATTTTGTGGCTGTTTAAATGGTATGCTTAAACATTGGTTAAACATTTTAATTACGTAATTACTCCGCATTAAAAATCTGGCAATGCCGCGGATCCTAAACATTTGCGCATCCGTATTTGGTCGCTGTGAGATCAGTCGCTAAAACATTTTTATGTAAATTGAGCAAACTTTATTAACCTAATTTCAAAATTATCAGCTTGATTGAATGAATAATTTTTGCGTTCTAATTGTTATGCGAAAATAATGCGTATAATAACCGACAGACATGAACTTGAACGTTTCATTAATGCATTTAATAATTTGTGCTGTATTATGCTAAACTAATACTATATTCAACCGTGTTCTTTAATTGTTTCCGCTTTCATAGCGTCTGTTTTGTTTGTGTAACCTTTAACTTCACTAAATGTTTTTATTTCTTTTTAAACATATAATTGTAATCATTTTTTTTATTTTTTGCCAATGCATATTATTTCTTTCAATACTTTTAGAATAATAGTTTCTTTAATTTTAGCATTTTCCATATTGTTTACACGGCAGTTTCGCCGGTAAAGCTCTACGTTTTCTATGCAATTCAGCATTCTGCAAGCGATATTTACCAGATGCTTGTGGCTAGACCAGAACGCAGATAATTACTAAGAATAATCCTCTGAGATGTGACCCTGGGCTGGCAACGGTGTCTAATCCACAATCGAATGCGTATACATTTTCTCTCATTGAGACAAGTAGCCGGTAGCAGCTACGCATCCATTTATTAATCCCTCCCCCCCCCATACTGCTCAACTTCCTAGCAAAATGCATAGAACGGCCACTGAGCTGTTGTCGTCGCCTGAAAACAGACACTACACTGAACGTCAATGGCAAACGGCTAGAATTTCTTTTGTTTTTCATCGTCGAAAACCCTGTGTTAAACAATTAACAGGTGCGTCTTTGTCTACAGAATTTATTATTGCAGAAAATTATTTTTATCGTCATCTTGTTCTGGGTTGCGAAACCATTCTTTCAGTGTGAACCAGGCTTAAGTCCTGCTGTTAGCAGTCAATAAAACAGTTCATTGATAACAGATGGCTTCACAATAACTCAAGGCAGGAAAAATTGCGTGGATTTGTCTTCAGGGTGCAATAAAAATCAGTAGCACGTAACAAAACTCAGACGAAGTAGATCGTTTGAGATAGCGGGTGGCCATTGAATCAGACCACATCATGATTTAATAGCAATACCAACGGTTAACACATCAACTGCGTGCGGCTTGCTGTCTTTCTGTCGAAACGTTAGCGATAATATTCAGAGTAAAGCATGCATAAAGCAGGTAACATGGTTTTCATTTGTATGGGATTTTGTCTCTTTCACTGTTGATTAAATCTGATGTGTTTTTTTTTTGTTTGTGTGTATATAATGACAGTTCAATAAACAAACAAACATAATAAAATATAAACTAGTGTACAAGTGACTGAAACAGAATGTACAAAAGTGAATTAACAAATTAAATTTTAACATAGTTTTTCAACAGAAAATACATTTTGAGTATTTTCAGTTTTACACTAACTATAGCTTTTCGTTAAACCCTCCCACAAGATAGGACTTCTTACTATAAGTTAAGTCAACAATTTTGTTGTGACATTTTGTCCATTTTGTTTTTTTCTTTTTCTTTTTATTTCTGTGGACTTTATGGCCTTTTCTGTGATTCTATTCCTTCGCGAATGTGGTATGCATGTTACCTGATTTTTAGTGTATGTGTATTGCTAAATACAAATAAAGATATGGTAATCAGTGATCGTATTTTGTACTTTGGCTTTTTCTTTTTAACTTAAACGATGGATTTGCAGGATAGTTTTAGTTCTACTGGCCCATCCAACTTGTTTCTCCTGTTCGACATCCCTCTAATTACTAACCTTTCATGTCTTTTGTGTGCCTAACTCTTTTCTACTCCTCTGTCAGAATGCACAACGTTCCCTTCAGTTCTGGCAGTCAAAAAAGGTATTATTTATTTTGTGCTATTATGTACAAATTGACTACTTTTTTAGATGATTTTTTTTGGAAAGATAGTCAATCCAGTGGTGGGTTGAAATATCATCTCTTCTTTTTTTCTATGAACATTTTTTAATGATTGTTTCTATGCTATTGGGGATAGTTTGCCTCCATTGTAGGATAGATTTGAAGCCTAATGAAAGTAGTCATTAGCGTGCAATAAATTGAACTGTAATATGTCTAGCCTATACTCTAGTAAAATTTGGAACGACGTTGAAGCAGACCTGTAATCTAATAAAAAATGAATAATTCATCAGCTACATTAGATAGTCCTTAATCAGATTCTACTTGGGTGGTCCACTTATTCTAGTTATAATGTAAAGTCGACGATGCTGAAAATTCACCTCAGAACTTGTTCTTGAAGTAGAACCAGTTATGACGATTGAAAGATCTATACTTGTACGGATCTAAAGAGTGCAGGAATCTATAATTTTAGGCCATTCAATTTAAGCTAACAGTTTGAAATGTAAATTATACTTGAAATACGATCATTACAAGACATTGGGTTTATGTTACATAATCTAGTATTAATAGACAAGGCGTTGCGAGAAATCAATATTTACCACTTAGACAAAACAAGCATTAACATTTAATGGCAGTTAGCCAGAAACCCGCTTAATAAATGAAGTTGGCAGATAAAAACTGCTTAAATTCTTACACAGTGCCTTCATCATAATTAGCAACTTAATTAGCATAACAGCAAATTAGGTTACTTGTGTTGCCAACAAGACTAAAATTATGTTTCTGCGCTTAATAATTTTATGCTGGAGAACTATTGTTAAAAAGTGGTGCTTGAATTCATTTCACTTGCACGTAGCAAAAGTTTACGTTTTTGCAAAATAAATAAATTAATTAACAACTAGCATCTCCGGAACCATAGGTAGAAATGGGGACGGATAGCCGTTGGCTATAGAGGAGTGAAGAGGAATCAATTACTTTATAACGTGTATGAATATATTACTGGAGGTTACGTGCAATGAAATATAAAAACATTATTTTGTTTTGACGAGTGGCGGAAGAACTATTGTGCAGTAGTGTATTAACTTTTTCGACTAAATCGTGCAGTTTTGTGATAAGTAAGTAAGTTCGTAAGTTCGTAAGTCCGTAAGTAAGTAAGTAAGTAAATAAGCAAGCAAGCAAGCAAGCAAGCGAGCAAGAAAATTAACCGGTTAGTTGGCTAATTTGCTAGCCAGTTATCGTTAAGCTGCAATACGTCAGTCACGCAATATTAACTCGGTACACAATATACCCGCAGTAAATAATGAATGTAGTATTAAAAATTAATTATACACTGGGCACAAGCTGAAGCAATTTTGTGGATAAAGTTATACTCTACAATCTACCTCGTGCATTAATCTCATTGGAAAAACTATATAAGTTTTACTTTATGAAATTTATAACCCAGAATGTTCCATTATATTCTGGTGTGACACAAACCGCTATACCAGTGCTCTGTTGTAGTTTATCTGTGACGTAGCTAAAGTGGGTGTAGAAGGGGCGATCTGCCCCGGGCGACACAGTTGATCAAATGCCCTGAAAAGTTTGGTCTGTCAAAATAATAGAAAGTCAAAACACCTGGCAATTTAAAGGCCTACATAACCACTACAGACGTCGAAGTGTTTTAACGCATTATTATGATCACACAAACAATGCATAGTTATTATTAAACAAAAGAGATTTATAAATTAAGTAACTTACGCTTTCTGGCCAATTTCCATAAAGATCGCCATGTTTCGTATCTTTAGCTGGAGTGGTGAAAATGACAGTAGGGGAAGAGAAAGCGTCTTTGGTTACCGATGTTTGTTTACCGATCTTTGGTGACCTCGTGACTGTATTCGTAACGTCATTCGTCTAGCGCAACGAAAAATGGCGGTTCTTCAAATTTAATACAGCTAACAATGAAGTATTAAAAATCAAAAGAAACAAGTTTTACAGCAGGGTTTAGGTTGTAAATGCTTATATTATAGTAAGAGTTTAGTTTGACTTTAATTTTCCACGAAAACACTGCTTACTGCCTTTTCTGTTAAGTTTTGAAGATGATAATTAGTAATTAACATCGTTGTAAATTTTACATAATTTTCTTTGTTTTCAAAATTTCTGTGCAGAACACATCTTGAGTTAACTGTGAAGCACATTTATAATCACGCTCTTTCCTGCATTAACATTTGAAGAAATCTCAGTGTGGCAGCTTTTTAAATCATACAGGGTGGAATTTCTCCATAAACAAATTTTTGCGTTAGTGCTTTATTATTTTATCAACTTATCTCCGAAAATTTATTTCTACACAAACAATTTTTCAGAAAGGGATGTTTTATTATTTTAGCGACTTATCTCCGCAACTTATAATAACTGCAACGCAATACTGCCAAATTTTAAAAATCTGAAATCTACAAACTTCAAGCCCTCCTTACTCCTCTGAGTTTAACATTTTATTGTCTAATTGTGACGTGGAAACCGAATTCTTCAACTCACGTAAATACGGACATGGTTCTATTTGTTCAAAACACGAAAGATTTGTGTAATAAAATTTTCGTTACAGCAGAGCAGATTACAGCGTGTTTTTGAATAAGTAGCTCAGTGTTTATACTTTACCGAGTGCTGACACTTGTTTTTTCATTATTGATTTGTTAAAATATCTGTTTTAAGATTGTCCAACTTTTAAATACTTTGATGCTGGTTAGTCTCTAGCATCCCAGCGGCACAGTCTATTTTGGAATCGCGAATAATATCACGAATTTCTTTTTTACTTACAAGATTAACGAAAAATCAGCAACACATTGAATGCAGTAATTTACACTAACTAAAATTTAAATAATTCCTAAAAGCGGCTGTACGCCATGACAGGGGTGCGTGAGTACATTCACCGTACAAACCGTTAAATCTGTGATTATTCTACGTCAAGAAATTCCACTTCTTGACTTTCACAAGGACTTAAAGACATACGTGACTACTTTACCGCTTTGCGTAGTTACTTGTTAACGACAGTGTCTTAATTTGTGCTAAGAAGTTGCCGACTTGCATGCGTGAAGTCGTTTTACAAGAGTGATTAAATTTTCACGCTTGGCGCATTAAAAACAGGAGAAATTATACCAACAAAAGCAGAAAAACTTTACACATAAATTAACCATATCGTCATTGAAGCAATAACAGTTTTTGGGTTCTGAAATTTATTACACGATAGGCTTCGTCGTATGCCAAACTCTATAAATCTTTAGCTTCCTACGTACACTCGTAAATGGCTATATTACTAAGCAAGTGTAGTAGTAGTAGTAGTAGCAGTAGTAGCAGTCGTAGCAGTAGTAGTAGTAGTAGTCATGATAGGCAAAATTCCAGGTAAATTACTTATTTATTTTAATCGGCAGTGTTGATCTCCAAAAATTATGATCTTAAATTCTGAAAGTTTCAGGAAGTTAACTTGAACATAAAAAGTGACGGAATAATGCATATAGCTGTTCATATAGTACCACCTGGCCCAAAAGCCAAAGCAGCATTTCCTGGTCTGTTGTCGCATTGTCAGACATCGTTAAATCACTTTCAATAATTTTCGAAGACACAGCTTTCTGTTTCAAAATGGCTTATAAGCGCTTTATTGATTCCTTATTCGGCTTGGGTCAAACGATATATTGTTAAACATTTTCTGTTAACTGCAATAATAGTTTTCTTAGTTGAATAATAAAAGTTAATATTTTGCCTTTAAAATTAATATAAAATTCTCCCCAAGTTAATACAGATTTGGAACTTTTGCCCCCAAAATTTGCCTAGTGACAATATATAAATAACCTCAGGTCTCGAGTTTCAAATTCAATTAATAATATTTTATTCTACTAACGTAGTTAATCGGGCAGACCATTGATGATGCATGCTGAGGTTTAATGTATCTTTAATGTATGTAGTGGCGCGAAAATAGTCTTTTAATTATTATTATTTTTTAATTTTTTAAAATTTAGCAATAATTTGTCTTTATAATTAGTTTTCTATATATGTGACTTATAGCTTAGGATTGCGCCTGCTAACTGAACTAAAGAATAGACTAAAAAATATAAAAGCATTAACAGCGTCTTATCAGTTATAGACGTCTCCCAATATATCGGGGATGGACTTGCTGATTTTGTGACACGAATACCGCGACTGAATACCTCCAAATTCGGCACTAGTAGATCAACCGATAATACAAATATTGCCTAAAATAATACCGTAACTAAAAAAAACCGTTACTAATTGGAGTAAAACTGTTCACAAACTCCAAAAATCTCCTCCATTAACGTTGAACTTGTTTCGTTTGTAACACGTAATTGTACTCAAAGAACACACTAGCTATGTAGCTTTGTAAAGTCGTTTTGTTATTACTTTGCCTTTATTTTGCGTGTGTTTGATGGCGGCCGGAACTTCAAAATATTTTATTCTCACAGTAGTAAAACACGTAGAATAATGCGTACATGGTTATAAGTATGAGTGGGCGTTCAAATTCAAAAATAGTAACACGTTTAAATTAATATCAATAATGGGATTTTCAAGCAATTACAGGTTTTCAAGCAATTACATTTTTGCCATTCAGAGATTTTGAGTATACATCCCAAAATACTATAAACGTAAATGTGTAGGATCGTGAGGTACGCCTCTCTACTTACGTAGACATTACCTCCTTCGAAATCTTGCCAGTAAAATGTGAGACTACTAGTAATCCAGACCAATCCGAAATTCTTACTTTTAATTAGACCGAAGAATTTCTAATGTTTCTCATTAGTGGTTTAAAGCTTTCCGAAGCTTGTAATTTCACGGAAGGAACGATTTGTGCGAAACTGACTTGAAATACAGAAGTCATTTGAAGTTTATCTAGAAATTTAACAAAAATCTGTGTTAACATTATTGGTGTAATTGAGTTTAATACTAATATGTAGAATGTCAGATTTTTTAGCATCATAATATTAATGAATGGATGAATACTGTTTCGCTTTTCATTTGTTAAACATGGTGTCTCTATAACTTCTTAAATATGGCAGATTCAACCAAAAAGGGGAACTCAGATTACATTGCTGTATATTGTTTCTTTTTGTGTTACTTAGTGCTTTGCGATATGTTCTTTGTTAAAATAAACTACTGCTTACAAAGTGCGCCGAAAAATTTTATGGACGGACCGCGGGTCTTAATAAAAGTGTTTCATTTTTTGTTTTACAGATATTCTGAAGCGAAGCTGAGAAAAGGAATTTTACATTAAACAACTGTTCCTTGAGCGGCGAAATTTTATGATCAGACCTCAACTCTGTTTTGATTGATGCGCAACATTATGATACGGGCGACTAATTGAAGCGGGCAGGTGCGCACTTTAAGAAGTCAACATCGTGCTCTTCTGCTGCGTCATCATCGTTGTTATTATCTCAGAAGTGTTCATTAGCAAACGTCAGACCAAAACGACTGCAGTGCCTTTCATCATTTGCAGTGCTGACTGGTAATTACAGTTTGGCTAATTACATCAGTCTTGTAAGTTATCCCGGTAAAATAAATGAGAAGACTGGCTTCAGTATAAATACATCCGTGACAGATTAATAACCTCGTTCATTTTTGTATAATTATTGTAACTGCAACGCATTCGGATTGTGCTCTAATTACGCACAAAGTAATGCAATGATTTTGAGTGAAACTCTTTGTAATATGATTAGACTAATAGCTGTGTTTAATGCTCGAAGGAAACATTGTGTGTGGTAAAGATGATTCAAGGCGGGTCGTCAGTTTGAGGATTATGCGCAACTGAACTATGTGCTCCGGTAATGTTTATCTACCAAGTACATTGCAAGGAAATGAAAGTAAAGTTAACGATATTATCTAAATTTTCGTAAGAACTTTGTTTCGCTAGCTCCTCTTTTTTTCTTGAAGAAGACAAGCAAATGAATAGTAGAATTCAACGCCAACAGCATTTGACGCTTATGGTGTTCACTTTGAGATTTGTTTAGCAAAACGAACCGAATAAACAACAGCATAAAGTTATTAACTGATTTAATAGTTGTTGACAAATAAACAAATAATGGAGAACGTTACATTATCTGCCAAGGGCGTGCCACCAATCGAGGAGAAAATGAGGTACCCACACGACGCCAGACTGGCAATTCCAATTTTTGGTTACGTGTGCCCTTTTTTGGTGTTTATAACGATTGTGTTTAACACGCTTGTAGTGATCGTGTTATTGAAGAAACACATGAGAACGGCTACTAACATGTTACTAACTGCCATGGCAGTAGCAGACATGCTGACGGGAGTGGCACCTTTACCCTGGTGGATTTACTACTTCTCATTAAAGAATACCGAATATCCGGTCGGGTTAGCCTGGTGCAAATACTACTATTACATGGGCGAGTTTGTACCTGTTATTTTCCACACTGCTTCTATTTGGCTCACTATGGCTTTAGCGATACAGCGATACATTTTTGTATGTCAGTCCAGTTACGCTAAGTCCTGGTGCTCCATGGAACGAGTAAAGTGGTCAATCTTCCTCATATTTCTTGTCAGTTTACTTTATAATCTGCCGAGATTTTTTGAATCGGACTATTATCTAAAAGATACGGTTTGGCCTAACACAAACACGAACTCTTCGACTATGAATCAGACAATGGTCAGCCATTGCCATTATTCGTATAACTACTGGTTACAGATAACCATAGGTCTTAACATATATTATAACATGTACTTTTGGTTTAGGGTTATCTTCGTGCACGCGATTCCTTGCACAATCTTAGTAGTTCTTAATGCACTCTTGTTGCTAGCCATGAAGCAAGCGCAGAAGAGACGTAAGAAACTACTTCAAGAAAACAAGAAGAACGAGTCAAAGAAGCTTCGGGACTCCAACTGCACCACCGCCATGTTGATTGTTGTCGTCAGTGTTTTCCTTGTTGTTGAACTGCCTCTAGCCGTCGTGCTAATCATTCATATCATCGCCAACACATTCAGTATTGAAATCGTTTCTAATGATGTGCTCAATTTAGTGACGTTGGTCACAGCCTTCCTCATCATCCTTTCATATCCCGTTAATTTCTGCATCTACTGCGGCATGAGCAAACAATTCCGTAACACCTTCAAGAACCTTTTCATCAAGGAAAGCACAATGCGGAATCAGAGTCTAAACAGTACAAGGTATACGACCATACCAAATAATGAAACTACATTGTAATACGGGCATATAAATTTATGAATATATTAAATAAATTATCGAAAACTTGGCACTAGGATTTCCCTGATCAATGTAACGTTTTAGTGCCACTATTAATAATTAGTTAAATATCTGAGACAACCATAAAAGGAATATTTGTAAAAAAAACAAGTATAATAAATGGCTATTGGGGTGATTTAAAAGGTGTTAAAATCATAATATTTCAAAGCTTCTGCAGACGTAAGCATCAGATGGACAACCTGTAAAGTTTTTAAAATATTATGACCTTAACATCTTTTAAACGATTTATAACAGCTGTTAGTTTTACTCTTGTTCAGTTAACAACACCAATTTGTCTATGTTGGTTGAAGATGGATATCTTATCTACATCTTGAGCATTTTTGTCTTGCTAGTTAAGAACGTTAACAATAATTGTTGTTCGTGTAATTAATTAACCTTCAAGTGACACTGTTTAATAACAGCTTGACGTTATGGTATGTGTTAGTTTCTCTTTGTATAAATTTGTGTCTCATATGTATAATTTTACGAATTTTTTCCTATGTTGTGCCAGGCCAGCGTGTAAACCAGAGATAGATCATGAGCAATCACCCATCATGAAAAAGCCCACGCCATTCCCAAAGCTGGATACAGAAGCAGCAATAGACGGTGACTCCAGTACGGACCCTCTCACCTCAAAAGGCAGCAGTCTCACGTATTTATAAATTTCTACGCCATCATTCTCTGGCAAAAACAGTTTCTGCTTCTTCATTTGCGTGAATTAAAGTATGAGAGCTTAGCAAATCATACAACGCACGAAAATAATTTTTAAGTCTTCTCTCATACACTTTTTGCACTAATTTTGTGCATGCATTATTTTCAAAAGTTTGCACTGCTTCTATCACGTGCATCAAGACTGGGTTGCTGTGTTTATTGCTGACACTTTCAATTCCTTTTTTGCTTTCCTCTGTATTAGTGAACTTCTGGTAATTCACTGTAATGACTTTCATAAACTAATTATAGTAACTCTAGTATGGCTTACTCAAACTCTAAACCAAGATTTATTCGCAGCTGCAATAATAAGCCATTCTTGATCTCTTGCATGATGTGGGGATTCTTTGCTTATTCTTAGTATCACTTCTCAGTTATTAGATGTTATATCGTCTATTTAGAATAACATTGACAGAAAGACAACTATTATTCACAGTAATGTCACATGTTTATCATTTTATCAATGTCTGGTGATCTTTCAAAGGCTGAGGTCGTCCTTGCATAAACAGTAAACTTTCTTCTTCTTCTTCGTCAAATTTAAAACTTGAGTCAGTAGCTTTCATTAGTAATTTTTAATTCGTGATCTGTACGCATATATAATAAATGCTAAGTAATAATCTGCCTCGCGTTATTGCCAACATTGTACACTAATAGCATGTGCTTGGTATAGCAGTTTATTACCTAGCATTATCTGCATTTGTGGTGTACACACAAATTAAAAATTAACGTAAAAGCAACAAAACTAATTTGAATTTAAATTTGCCTGTGTTTTGGGTGTACGTTCAAGCTTTGTTACACACTATGCTTGCTACACTATGATTTTTATTTTGAACGATAAGAATCAGATTCTGCTCAAATTTATATAAAATTGATAAACATGTATAAAATGTATTATTGCTTTTATTATTGTAACATTATGTACTTGTGCGTGAAGAAATAAAAGTATTATAACTTGCTTTATGTATCATATCACGACACACATTGCATTGTAAGGTAATGATCAAAGGCATCAATTTAAATTTCTTGTGGCAAATTTATTGATTTTCTTGAAACACTTTGACTTTTACTGATCGTTGTGAAAAATGTACTGTAAAAACACGCTTAGTAAATGTATCATTAAATATACTTAAAGTATTTTTCAAGTTTATCAGAAGTTATTCCATTAAGTGGGATACGTATGTGTTACGTTGTCACAGCATTACTTTCTCAGCATTTTTCGCACCAGTAAAACTGCGCTCATCGTTCATACTCATAAAATTACGGGTTGTCTTATCAGCATTTTTACAGTTTTAACTCCAGAAACTACTAATGTTTATATGCTTTCCTGAAGTTTATTTAGTTTTGAGTGCCGTAACATTAACAACAACAATAACAAAAAATGCCCCGTTTTAAACAAAAAAAGATGTGAACAAACAATATTCGAGCATTTACAGATAAAGTAACAGTACTTAGACCAAAAATACAAGGAGACGTATATATAGGTACACTTATTAGGTTTAAAAAATTCCTGTATTCAGCTCCATTCGAAGTGCATGGGTACCTATTTTCCATTGAAGATGATATACTTGTGTTACCAGAGCCCAGAGTAGTAGGATGGTACATCGGAAAAATATCGCAGTCAGGAGCTATGTTATAACCTGTACTGCAGTTAATTATAGTTTTCATTATTAGTAATAGTGTGCTATTTTATTAAGTGCAGCTGGAGTACATAAAAAGTAATCCTCTCAATAAAATCCACGTACACATACTTATAGTTAATAATATTCACATACAAATTTTTGAAATAGGTAAGAATTTATTCGTTACAATAACTGGTTAGTCACAAAATATGTAAAATATATTTATGTGCAGTTCATGGTTCTTCTTAGATGTTCTAATCTTTGATGTATATATATGACCTGACAATGTGTTATTCTATGTTACTCGGAGATAGTGCTACAGACAAAGATGTATGTTTTAGCAAATTACTTTTATCTAATGTAACCAGAGGTCGCACACACACACACACACACACACACACACACACACACACACACACACACACACACACATATATATATATACATCAAAGATTAGAACATCAAAGAAGAACCATGAACTGCACATACGTATTACTGAGCATTAAGGAGCTGAAAATAGCTATATTACACTTATGTTATTTATGATCAGGTTTTACTTGCCTATAAATACACATATAAAAGCACATGTATTCCTCAAAGCACAATCGAATCAATATAATACTCTTGCAATGACTCATCAGAGCTCTTTTTACACATGGTAACCAGCATTGCAATTAGAAAAAGTATTAGTTTATAAGACCTGGAAGAGAGAGTCCGCCTTTGTTGTTTCTTCATACGATACTCTTTACCATCCGTTGTAATGATTTGCCCAAAATATTTCCTTTAGCTAATTGGCTCGTTAAATGTGCTGTTGATCATATACCACCAGTGAGAACATTTTTCGTCGAAGCGCTCAAAGTACCCTCCATACAAAGTTATATCACTTAGAATTGTTCTCACGTGTTTGAAAGACTTTAAGAAGAACAGCTCTTAATAATTTAGAACCTTCGAGCCATTTGTTTAAGTTTAAGTTTAGTTCAATACGTAATTTTTATTACAAAAATACTAAAATATTTACAAGAATGTACAAAAAAACTAGGATAAACGTATAGACAGCACAGATATAAATTTTACAGATGAAAAGTGCTAGTTAAAAGATTTGGGATAACAGCGCAAAGAGCCAAGGCATATATCTGTTAAATGATAAATTATTATTAAGATTTACATCTTTTAAACGTTTTTTAAAAAGTTTGCTACTCTGAGCACAGATCAAGGGAGTACCGCTGACAAACTCAGGGAGCTGATAACAGATTTTAATTATTCTGCTTGACAAAAAGTTTTAAAACAATCAAGTCGGTAGTGAGTGGACTGTAACTTCATGCGGTGACCTCTGGTTACATTAGATAAAGGTAATTTGCTAAAACATACATCTTTGTCTATAGCACTGTCTCCGAATAACATAGAATAACACATTGTCAGGTCATAGTGTAATCAACGAAGTTCAAGTGGCTCAAGATTTAAAAATGCTAATTGGTCAGGATATGGCATACTGTCAAGATTGAGCCTTGCAAATAATCTGCGAGTGAAATGCCGCTGAACATTTTCAACGAAATCAAGATCTTTCAAGTTGGAGTACAATACTCCACTAAAGGGCTAACGTAAGTTTTGTAGGCAATTAATAAACTATTTTTATCAGGAATGGTGAAGCTTCGAAAGGCTATGATGTAAGGCAATGCGTTGAAAATGTTAGGTTATTACACCTAAGTCCTTGACTTTGTCCCCGGAAGGCAGAATCACATCATCCATTATAAAATCGTAACGTGGATTTCTTGATCCAATATGCAAAAACACAATTGCTTACAGAAAGGTGAAGTTGCCAATTTCGTGCCCATACAGCTATTAAAAATTTTGGTCAACATCATACTGAATTGAACAGATATCTGCACAATTATATAACTTAATGTCGTCTGCGTACATTTTACAACTTGCACTGTCGATTATATCAGGTATCTCATTTACAAAAATGACAAACAATAGAGGACCAATAACACTACTACCCTGGGGCCTGGGAGACGTCCGAAGTGACAGGGACATAATCGCTGGAGGCGTCACCCATAACAACTTTTTGTGATCGACCCATAAGGAAACTTTCAATCCATTTACAGAGCAGACCATTAATACCATTAGCTTTCAATTTTGTCAAATAGCTGTCAATTTCAACAGCTGTCAAAAGTTTTAGGTGAGACACAGAATCAAAAGTTTTTTTAATTCTATGTATACTACATAAATAGAGTTTTTATCGTTTAAAGCAACAGTCTAATAATAAATCGACTCCGCTAGCTGAGTACAAGACGAATGCTTAGCAAGAAACCCGTGCTGTTGTATGCTAATAATGCTGTGTCGACTTAAAAAGGATAGCATTTCATTACAAATACAAATTTCCATAATTTTACAGGAAGCTGGTATTTTATATTTTGTTTTGTTTCTCACAAAAAGCAATGAACATTCGATGATTCAAAAAGCAATGTCATGCCAAAAAATTAATTGCTTACAATAATATACTTCAATGTGTGCTGAAAGAAAATCTCGTAGCACAATATTGATAGTGAGAAACGGTTAGGCAAAAGACAAAACAAAGCAGGGTTTAAAATTAAGGTGAGTATTGAAAAGAATGCGGCTAGAAGTCCAGGTTAGTCAAGAAAGGGTAAGTAACGCAATATACAATATATACAAGAAACTTCATGAGTTTTCTCATGGTGTTAAGGCAACTAGTCTGTAGTTGCTAGAGTCAGAGTTTTCGCGCAGCAATGTCAGCAATTTTCCACTCCGACGAGAGATCGTCTGTACTAAAAGACGTATGAAAAACCAAAGACAAAGGTAGCCGTATGACACCACTAAGTTGGTTAAAAATAATTGAGGGTAGACCCTCAGTTGTCATGTCGCGACTTGTTTTATGTTTTAATTTTTGTATAGCTTTGCTCACAGAGTACCGGGTGAAACTGACAGGGTCAAGTGAAACAACAGCAGGAGTTTTGGATTCAGTGGTTGGAACTTCGCCATTGTCTACAGTAAAAAAATCGTCTAAACATTTATTCAACAGTGCAGCTTTTTCCAAAATAGACGTGACAAATTTACCAGTGATTTATCGCAGATTCGCCAGAAAACAATTTATTAATCTTTCTGACAAGCTAAAGTAATTCATACTTTTACTTGTGAAGTGTACGCTATGAATGCTCTGATTATTTTTTAAACTTTATGTAATATTATCTGAACATGCTTCAATTTCTTGTTCAGCAACTGGTCATTAAGATGGCTACGCCGAATGGTCATCGAGGGAATTTAAATTTTCACTTTTTGTCCTTTTCTGCTGCTGATGCAAGATTAACGTGTACGTGATTAACTACACGGAAAGTGCGCGCACCTCTGATAATTGGTGGGTGAGTAGCATTAGTAGTTGAAGGTCCAGCGGTCATTTAGCCAGGGGTCGAACTGACCGATGTCCCTTGTCTTCGACCCTTTAACCGAGGTCATTGTTAAATAAACCATTATCTGAACACCTATCTCAGGTTCTTACTCCGCAAGTTACATATGACCCTAGCTTTCTGTGTTCCAAACTAACGTGAATTAAATTCGGATTTCTAAGGAAACTCGATGACTAACATAATGACTAATATTAACAATAACAAGAAATCATTGTACGGTTCTCTTAAGTACGCGATGCTCGCATATAAAAAATGCACCCGGCCTGTTTTTCTCTTAAGCCTACTCGGCAAGGAGCCCAGTTTTCGGGCTGCTTAAACTTATATAGTGCCATTACAGCACAACCTACAAAATTATGAAATTACATATTACCGCTATTCATTTTAGCTTTAGGTGCTATTATAGCGATTGCTAATTAATTTATCTTACAGCCAGTATGATTAGGAACTCATAATAAACACATTTGTATTTTTCCTTATACTTGTTTACACTTGTTTTGAATGAGTTCATAGTTTTTTGTTTCTGTCAGCTGTAGTAAGCATTGGAATTTTACTGGTTTTGAGCCGTACTCTAATATTATGGATGTATTTGTACAGAAAAACCACAGCATAAGACTTTTCTCTGACTGAGTTTGTTCTACTTTTTCAGATTTTTCTTTTGTTTGCTGTTTTGCCGTTACTTTCTTTTGTAGAATATTTTATTGTATTTAGGTGATGCGGTTCAGCATAGTTGTGCAGTATGCAAACATATGTGTAGTGTCATAAAGGCCTATGATCACAAAGGACTGGTTAACTTAAAGGTCATAGTAATGGTCTTGTAATGAATGATTTTCTTGTTAAAATATTAGCTTCATCGCATCGCAACAACTTTTTATGATTTCATTATGTGAGGCATCTAGTTTTGCACTTTTTAATTCATGTTAACTCGCAAACACAGAGGGCTATAATCACGAAACTTGCACGATTGACACCTGGGGTAGCGCCTTGAAAGTGGTGTGGTGAACGGTGGCGTTTTTCAAAGGATTAAATACGCTGGACATCTGTTAGTTTTTCGATATCTATTTAATTCGTCCTAGGCTTTGAGTTAAATTTAATTTTTCCCTAACTATTTAGGTATTGTGAGGTAGATTTCTCCATAGAGTTTTAAAAAAGCTGAGATTTTTTAAGGGCCCGATATAGACGCCAAAAAATGTATAATATTGAATAACTATAAAATATAAACTATAGTAACTTGTAAGATAGACACTTAAAACAAAGGTTTAGATAAAATAAATTAAATTAAAAACTTCTGGTAGTTAGGACAAACGGCTTTGTCCGTAAAGTCGTAACATTAAACAACTTCAAAACTATAGTACTGGTGCACACTAGTTAGTCGCGCTTGAGCGATTCTTGATCTATAAGTATCGACATGACTTAACTTCGTCAGGTAATCACTTAATTTCGTTGTGAACACGGGTACAAGTTCCGCTCGCGGATTTGGACCTAAATTCATTCATTCTTGTTCGAATACCTTCATTTCGGTCATATCTGGATTCAAAAATTGTACATACGTCTATATTGTTAGTACTTAATTTGTATGAGCCCTAAAATATTTAGTAAAATTTAGTTTTGTTCAATCCGACAACCGTGTCAGAATACTATATTACACTTGCGCATCTTTCCAACTGTCATTAAGAACAAAAGAAGTTTGTACAAATTTGAGACAAAGCTTAATTTGTGCTGCATTAGACACGGTAAAAGCCTCCTAAAAATAGGATATATGTCAGACAAACGACTAATTACAAGTAGCATTTTTTACTTAGGGTTGCACGTCTCATATTTAATTGCGTCAATGGTCGTCATTCTGTGACGTCTAGACTGTTGACAAGCAATTTGTAATAGCAACTTTGTAGTCTTACACAATAGTTTAGATTGTGTAAGATTTATAATTACGCCTGATTTATGGCTGATTTGGTGGGATTTTCATGGTATTTTAGCGACCAAGATCTCCAGCTGTCTCTTGACTAATTCTATTTATTTTTATTTTAAATCACTACATAAAGAACTACATAAAAACAAATAAGTGATGCAGATTATAAAACTATATACACGCGATAAAAAACAGTGCAAGAGGATACAAGGTTAGTTTAAATAAAGAGGTTATGTTATTATCCACATTAAATAGTAAATGAAGAGGTTATTATTATTATTATTATTATTATTATTATTATTATTATTATTATTATTATTATTATTATTATTATTATTATTATTATTATTATTATTATTATTAATATTATTATTATTATTATTATTATTATTATTATTATTATTATTATTATTATTATTATTATTATTATTATTATTATTATTATTATTATTATTATTATTATTATTATTATTATTATTATTATTATTATTATTATTATTACTATTACTATTATTATTATTATTATTATTATTATTATTGTTATTATTATTATTATTATTATTATTATTATTATTATTATTATTATTATTATTATTACTTATGGGTAATTGTAGCTCAACTGGTAACCAAAAATATAACAAAACACGATAATTTGAATTACCCAAAATAGTCCTATACGAAGGGGAAATGGCCTAGAAGTTGGAAGGCTAGCTTTTAAAAGCCGTATATTAGCTGCTAGAACAGATAAGTGTTTTTAAGCGTTAGTTATAGGTTGCTTGACTCTTAAAACCTATATTTACACACCAAAATCATCATCTTATTTGATCTAATAGTTAAGATATAACCTTTATGTTTTAGCGAGCCATCTTATTGGTCATCTTAGTCGTCTTGACAATGGAGGATTGGAGAATCACCTGGACGGGTTCTAGCATTGTGCTAAATTTCATAACTTTTAGACTAAATGAGTAATTTTTCGCGATTCTGCTGGACTATACGTCGGGGACCCGGCGGCCATATTCCTTTTTGTTTATTTATTATTATTAGTTATTAGTCTAGGCGTACTTAGATTCAACAAGATCGAATTAATAATAATGACTTGCTTTTTGTTTTATAATAAATCTTTAGGTGAAAGAGGTAATATAATTGATCGGCATAATTTCTTTTTGTGCGATGGCTATTTTGAAAACCGCGGCCATTTTTGTAATGTAGCAGAAATGTATTGCAAAGGCCATGGAATAGATTTCATTGTCGCTTCGTAATATATTCTATGAACTTGTTTTGATTTACGTTGTGGAAACAAAAACTGTGCAGCCATTTTGTTTTTTTCTATAGAAGCACTTTTTCAGGATTTGGGCCTAGACTAAATCGGCTAACAGCTGACTGGATGACTATGGATTAATTAAATATTGTTGTTAAATCTCTGCTTCTGATGTTGCACTGAATCGCAGATAAGTGTTATAGCGAGAGTTACCAATCGCATGTTATTTAGCGAATTGTCGGAAGGCCATTGTTAATAGATGTCGCCACTTCGTTGGGGTCACTTTCCGGCACGGAGTGGACATTGCTGCAAAACTATGGTAACATTTTTCAAACATGAACTTTTTATATAATGAAGTCGCAGGCCTAAAAATGTTATAGTTGCAAGACCATAAATAAGTGGATTTGTGCTCAACGTGGAAATTGCCCGCATCATTTACTATAGTGATTAACTTTAGTAGTTGAATGCACACAATACAATAAATTTATAACTAAGTTATTTACCTGTGGTGTTCTCTTTTGAGATTGGCTAAACCTCACCTTCCATAAGAATATAAATTTGAACGGGTTTGATTGAACAAATTGTGATACTGTGTGCTTTCGACCACTAAAATCTAATGATACCTATTCAACCCACTTAACAATAGTCAATGATGTGCTCACTTTCCACGTAGTGTTATTAAGCTTTGAGTTGTAATTTGTTTTGTTCCATCGACAGCAGTTTCTGTTTCATTTGAATGTTCTCTTCAGGTTTTACTCGTTCGCCCATTTTCGCCGACATTATGATTGATTGTTTCGGCAATTTCGAGAAGCTGTGAGTTTTCTAGCAATCAGCTTGCCTTTGTCTACGTATTCTATGCAAGTGCGTAAATTACGAAATAGCTTAACACGTTTTTAATGTGCTCGTTCAGTTAAATCCCATTATTTCACACTAATGAATATGTGGCTAAGCACAAAACCTATACACAGTCTTTCTCGAAAATTCCGCGCGCATCTATCTTATTTATCGTAACTTATTCATGGGAAGGACGCGAGATTTATGAATCCAAACTTAATTTATAAATACGCTGTTTAAATCTCAGCCATACCATTTTAATTCTTTAATATGCTCGGTGTGCCATTTACATAACAAAGCCGTCACGACGATGTAGGGCAAAATGTCACCATTGCCTTAACTACTAGAAGATTTTGAGTTTCTCGAAAAAGAACAGAGAGTTGACTTACTGTGCGTATACAGTTGTTGCAGGTATTTCAAGAAAAAATTTTGTTGAAAAGCGGTTGAGTTTGCGCTTTTCCTACCTACCCACAAAATGCTGATTGTTGCATTGCTTTTGATCAGAATATGAGCGACTAACTACTGATAATTGCTATTCTACTATTTTAAAATACTTCTAGTACTAGTATTACCTAAAACCTCGGCGATAACATATAATAATATAACATTCGTATTGTTTATTACAACTATTACTATTTACAATACCCATGTAGTAAATCTCATGTCAGTTATATTTAAGTAATAAGTGAGTACATTGAAATAATTTATAGTAAGTCCTATTTAAACGACACATGGCATTACGGCACTACACTCGAAATGCAGACCTTTTTAAATTATATCAACCTAAAAGCTTTCTTAATATCTAACAGGCACATCTAAGAAGCGCTTGTTCTTTGTGTCTCCCCCACACCTCTTCTCATTACTATGTGTTGCTTTTTATGCGTGTACATATTTTAATATGTGTTGCGAGTTTTTATATGATGCATATGTGTGTACGTGTATGTATATATTTTAATGTTTGTTGTTTAGTTTTTATTTCTGGTGCAAAAAATTAATGGAAAGTTAAACTAGTAAAGATAGTACACACAGTTTGATATTGTACTGCTTATTGGGAACACTTATAAGATGATTGTGAAAGAAACTTCACACTGACAACAGTGGTGTAGCTAATAGGAGAGCAAGGGGAGCAACCGCTCCCTAGACCACATTTTTCAAAATTGGCGTCTTTTCAAAATCGCCATAACTCATTCATTTTTTTTCCTTTTTACGTTCAAAATTTAAATAACACACATTACGTTTTGAGATTTGTGAGCTTACTACAAAACTTTTTATTGTGTATGAATTTTAAATACAGAATAACTATTGTACATACTTTCCTTAAAACTGAATCATGTTTTGTTTGATTTATACACAGAATTAAAATGTACAATCAATGCGTTAAATATTGTTTGATGTGTGTCACAGCGCCTTTTTTATGTGCTTTATGTAACCTGACACCTAACTTTAGAACCTGATTACTCCCTATTTTGTCGTTGAAATCTGAGCAACTATTAAATTTATAATATAAGCAATTTTTCTTATTGTGATATAAGTTGTATTATTGTGATATAAGTTGATATAAGTTGTATTATTGTAATATTATTATTTGTATCTATCCTTGCCAATAAGAATTACACTAATATTATTGTCGTGTCCTCTCTTTTTTCTTATTGTAAGGCTTTTTACGAATTGTTTTCTTGTCATTAAGAATTTTCGTTAAGACTGTTAAATGCGTATAAATTTCAACAAAGATGCTGTTAAACAATATTGTCTAACATGGTTTCAAGATCCCGCGTTTTCCAGAATGAGCGCAAGCTATCGTTAATGACGAATGCCATCCTTGTAATAGTATTTTTGAAATTCTTTCTTTTGGCCGTAGATACCGCTCAATTAACGCGAAAAACACAACAATGACTGTTGCAGTTTGTACTATCAGCAGTAAATGTTAGAAAATTTGCAGTATTTTCTATATCAATGCATGTAGCTTATTAGCACTTATGCGACAACAGATTGAATTTACTACTGTGTTCAGTTTCCTTTGCTGTAATGCGTAAAATCACGCAAATTTTATTATGTACTATAATATAATAACTTACTTTTACCTTACCTTACCTTACCTTACCTTACCTTACCTTACCTTACCTTACCTTACCTTACCTTACCTTACCTTACCTTACCTTACCTTACCTTACCTTACCTTACCTTACCTTACCTTACCCTAACTTAACTTAAACACTGTTAAATTTTTAAAGAGTTTAGCACATTCGTCAAATCCGTGGTTAATGTCATTCCATTTCTACTAACAACGAAGACCATTAAAAAGATTCAAAGAAAAACATAAGAAGAAATAA
The DNA here is from genome assembly GCA_030141605.1 of Tubiluchus corallicola. Classification (NCBI taxonomy): domain Eukaryota; kingdom Metazoa; phylum Priapulida; class Priapulimorpha; order Priapulimorphida; family Tubiluchidae; genus Tubiluchus; species Tubiluchus corallicola. The sequence continues at coordinate 728,592 of JAQGDQ010000049.1, forward strand.
CAAATTTTAATAAAAACCATGGTTTATATTAAAATCGTTTAACTAATTAAAATTATAAACAATGAAAACAAAACATAGGCTTAGTTCTCCGGCTGTTTAACAAACTACAAAATTAAGAAGGTCATTCAATTCAAAACAAGTTTGCAATAACAGGCTTCAATTTGAGAAGTGAGTTTTGTTTTTGTTTTTTTTTATTCAGAGAGCTTCTTTCGTGAGTAGAATTTAGTCTCAGAAAAGTTTAATTTCACATAAATATTAATAGAAAAGTGATGATAGTTTCTAGAAGATGATACTTAAAAAACAGCAGTAATCTTTGGTTGGGATTATTTATTATAAGCATAATGTTAAAATGTGTTTTTAAAGCACAGGGATGTATAAGGTATGCATACTTGAAGTTATGTAAAACCTATTACTACTGGTGCATTGTAGTGGTTGGGATCAGTCAAAATTGGCATAAAGAACAAAGTTGTTGGCAAATCATTGACATCAGTGAAATTGTTAACGAGATAGTTTAAATTTTTTTAATTTTTTAGACAAGTCGATCATTTTCTTCACGAATGACTATTTCTAATATAAATCTAATAAAAATTCGCATAATACGCAAAAAGATCAATTAGAGAAAAGATTCCTCTCTTCAACACTGCGTTATGTGATGGTACATAGGAAATCGAAAAGAACAAAATTAATTGTGGTGACAGCAACCTCAGAAAGTGACCTTTTTAATAAATCTGCACGATACGCAATCACCAGCTTGTCATTTACGTGTGAGGAAACTGAAAGCCGCATGGGTGGAGAAAAAAGAACAAACAAAGGTGATGTATCAGAAGCTTGTTTAATGTTGTTGGATGGTGAGAGTGTCTAATGACTTCAAAGCTACGGTAAGGTGAAGTTTAACCGTTACTCGTGCTTGATTACGCATGTGGGTCGCTAGTTCTACTCGACTTAAATAGCCCAAAATATGATGAGCTCAGGCTTTTACTGTGACACCGTCTCAAATAATTACACCTGTGCCGAATCTGTTAGTAGGTTTTGTGGAGCACTGGGTACGCCTGCTTTAACTGAGACGGACTGACTTGTGCAACCAAGTAAGTTATTACAGCAATTCATTTATTTTTTCCTTTTTAAGTAATCTCCTTACATTTACTTATGTAAATGATGATATTTATTGGGTAATTACCATTCACACAATTCATACACTGTTTACAAAAATATAAATACATATAAAATAATATGCAGCAGAATTTTACTAAGAAAACTAATAAAGAATGCTGTATTATCATTTTGATAAGCGATTGTCCTAGTGACTTTTAACATTTTCTGTCGCTTAAAGTTGTCTGAATCAGTCTACAAACAGTGCAATTAGAATGTGAATCAAATTCGAAATTAATTGTTGCAAGTTTCAGTAAAATTTCGCAGCTCGTCTACACGTGTTCAACACCAGAATAAACACAGGAAACAATTGTTTCTTTGTTTTACTATATAGCTATCAGTATTTTATGGATATAATCACTCAGTTAACTGAAAAGCTATCACAATGATTTTGCACCGACCTTGATTATTAACAGTTTTTCAATGCAATTTTATTTAACAGTATACGTAATCAATGCGTAAGTTCATGCGAATTTGTGTTTCTTTCTTAACTTGTACAGAACTCATCAAATTTTATTTTTTTTTAGAAAATTGACAATGGAGCTCTTCATTTTGCTGGCTGTGGTAAGTTCAACGTAATATACGTACTAGATACTACAAAACTTCGTTCTTTTAGGCATAATATAAGTTTAGTTTCTTAATGATGTTACAAACCCACAATTAATTCAATTTTGATAAAATCTTGAAAGGCAGAACATGTGAAAAATTTGGAACGCAGTTTGGATTTGAACCAGGGACTTTCTGCTTACGCTGCAGTCGCATTGAGACTACTAGACCCCCACTGGCAGTTCAAGGTTCATCCCCTATAGCTAGCTAAGCAAATTCAGCATTTCCAATATTAAATCGCTCACATTAGAGTGATTTTAACAAAGATTATTATTTTTTGTTTTATCGCTTTTTCACTTGTCCTTTCAAATTTGTTATCAAAATTTTATTAACTGTTTATAAATTTGACAAGTACGCGTCATAACTACATGCGTGCAGAGTTCAAGTTTGATAGCTAAGTGTATTTAATTGTGGATTTGTTCCACTATCAATGCCAAAGGTGTTGTTTGTTTATCAAACAAAATAAATTCTGCGAGTCGAATTTATCTAAAGTTTGTTTTTTCTCATCGTATTTCTTAGGAAACGGGCTTTCGTGACGTCCCGTCCAAATGGGGACCCTGTTTGGGCTGACATGAAGACTTCAACTTAAATTAATGAGACTGTTGTGGAAACTAAGCCAGCTGAATTACTGGTACAACGCTAAGTGTCATTAAAAAGTCATCAAGTAATTGTCATCATCTTCCTTGATCACTTGCAATCCACAAAGCTTGACCCCATTGTAGAACAGTTCTATTACAACCAAATGGGACTTGTTAAAGTATGGCGGAAAATGTCAATCAGTCACATTGTTGCAAGGAAGTTAAGAGCACTTTAAGAGCGTCGTAGATCAAACGAAGCTATTTCAGTAAATTGAGATAAGCAATCGTTTTCGACTAAGTACAGGTTTCTCAACAAGTCAGCTCTAAAGTTTGTCGAAAAATACATAAGAATTTAAAGTAGTTTGCTATTAAAAATGTGACAATTGTGATGGATATAACCAAAGTTTACATAAGTCTCGACAATTTCATAGGAAATAGTCCTTCGCACTACACTAGAAACATTTCTTACATAGTTGCTAGTATAGATCGCTTACTAAATTCTTTAAACCAAAATAATTATAAAAAATTAGGTTATTTTTACGTTTGTTAATCTCTATGTATCTCGGAAATAAAAGTGTATAATTCTTAAAACTTTTAGTAGATCTACATTACGTATTATTACTAAAAATTGTAAAAGTAAAAAAATCGAGTGTTAAGCATCGTTATTATTTATCTTCATCACGTATCCATAAAGTCTAACTAAGTGTGTCGCCTGTGATCGAGTTTCTAAGTATAAAGAACGGAGAAATGATTTTTTTAAATAGGTTAATAGATAATAGAACTAAACTGTTCTGTATAAAAGTTTAATTATCTTTGTTAATATGCGGTTCAAATACAAATGCATTATATTCCTTTAGTTAACGAAAAAAACAAAAATTTAAATCGAGAATTTAGCTACTCAGCTTAAAATTAACTAGGCAGATAATCAGATAACCAGGCAGATGTACAAAAGAACACACCTGTAAGCTGATAACACCGTTTATACTTATTAACTGACTCATAAATCATTATATCCAGCTAATTCATGCTAAAAAAATAAACAATGGCACTTATCTTTAACCCAGATCAGTGTAGCGCCCTCAAAGCGGATCGAGCACAGAGCAAGTCAAGAGTTAAACCAAAACCAAGGGGCTTTCTATGAGCACCCTTTCATGAAACCGCCTTAGCTGAATGTCTGCTCCACTTAAGACACAATAACTAGCTGTTCACCTGTCTCAAGTTTGCCACAAGCAGCATAATAGCTATTCGTGTTGTAAACTGTTATTATTTTGTTGACCTCGTTTGTAAAGCAAAAAAAACCTACTTGTTACCCACACTTTGCCCTCTCAACTTCACGCAATAGAAACCTATATGCAAATGATGAACATGATTATGTAGATCCACCCCAAGCATCTAACTTGGTAGATATAGGTTTACAAACAAGCTTTACGTTAACCAGGTACAGGTATGGACCAAACGAACCAATCAAGGTTAGAAGCTGCTAGTAGCTGCCTGGCAAAACCAGTGTTTCATTCTTGGATTAAAAATGGCGTATATCATATGCCAAGACTAAGACTAAAAAAAGTCAATTTATCTCTTTAAAATACGAGAAGTGAAACTAGTATAGAAAGTGGACAGTTGGAGAGACCATTAAGTCACCTCAGTGTTCAACAAAACACAGTTATAACAATGACAATTCAGTGGTTGATTGATAGTTCATAGAAAAAGTAGCTAGCACAGTTATAATAGCTGGTACTATATAAAATTTTAGAGCTGGGTCTACTTTGGTCTGTTATTTTCTTTCGTAATGTATTATGTTGACACATAAACTAAAACCACAAGCTTTCACAAGTATTACGCCAATGCGCTTAAAAACTAAATTTATTGCATCTACTGCATTAAATGTTAATAAGTATGCGAAACGTACGAGAACGCAATTCACACCCTCTTTTTTATTTAATAGAGTTTTATTTCATCGCAGTTTAGCGAAATACAAAATTTTTGAGCAGCTCAGAATTAATATAATCTCCTAAGTCTTTTACTTTTTTATTCTTATTTTTGAATTGAAAACTGTTTCACTAAGAATGTCCTCCGGGTTATCAAGATTCCAAGTTGACCGCACCTGAACAAGTTTTCATGTTTAAAGATTTTTCCTGTATCTACTTATGGCGTGTTAGATATGCAAGTATTTCAGGCCACTTTTGCATGTGATGTGTTAATAAATCAGGAAAACATAACGCACTGTCAATTACAAAATGATCGATTCTTGTTTTAGCAATATTTTTGTGTGATAGTATTTTATTAAATACTTAAAATTCTGAAAATCTGTGCCAATTTCATAACCACGATTATAAAGTGCGATTATAAAACCACGCGTAACTCCTGTCGAATTAGACTGATAGATCAACAGTTAAAAATTGACTGCATAACAGGTAACCTTAATCTTTACAATAATCACTGAATCTAATGTTAACCTGCTAGTTTTAGATAAATTTTTCCTAATCAGGTGTAAAATCTATTAAAATAAAACTAAAGCTCACGACAACAAAATGTATTTATCTATTTAAAAGAAACTAATCCCATATTAGGAGATTTTATTCATTTTAACATTTGACTGATTAGTCCTTGAAAAGGTCAAATTTGTTTACACTCTTATGTTTTACGATTTTTTAAAGCACTATGTGATAAAGAACCTAGAGACAGCTGGACCCCCCCTTTTTAATAACCAGATTAAGTCCCAAACTTCACACTAAAATTGGAACGCCTATGCTGCAATTAACTTGCCCCCCTCCCTTTTCCATTTATCACACAGTAACGTGCCATAATTAAGACGTAGTCTCCAAAGACTTAGTTTGTTTAAATGTGATTATTATTACAATATTCAATGGTTAAGTGATGGACTGGAACAGAGAAAGCATGGCCATATCCTCTACATTAAGAGTGCATGACTGTTACGGTATGCATCATTGCTTCACTAATAGCTTATAATAACATGAGTCACTTTCGTTACATTGATCTATAAAAAACAACTTGGAGACAGTGATGGCTTTATTTTCACTTCATCTAAAAGAGAAAAAGAATTTAGGTTACCGGCTACAGTAAAACTGTTGTTTCTTGTACCATAAATCCTATACAGATTTATCAGTCGATTAAGTGCTTGATCCGAGATTTTAACTGCGTCTAATTTAATGCTCGTATTACTTTAATTATAGTTCTCACTGCTCAAAACTTTCATTTTCAATTTAGCTTACACTTTACAGTGGAAGTAAAATGTAGACCCATAATTCAATACATGTCTGTTCGCGCCGTCTTACCAGCATAAAAATTCTGGTAAAACACATTCAGCGCTATGTACTGTATTTTTATTTTATTAAACACATAGTAATTGTAATATACGCAATAATTATCAGTACGTATTTTGACCAAGTGTATACAATTAAACAATTTTTGTTAATTAAACTGCTTGTATATAAAATGGAGAGAGAAAAAACTTAAAAAGGACAAGTAATGACCACAGATAGTTTTTAAGGTGCAAAAAAGGTGCCGTTTTAAGTGTTCAATCGCTAATAGAGGCGTGTTTCTATCGCATTCCTTTGTGAGGCATGTGTATGAATATTATGTCGTTTTGTCTGATCTGTGTTTTTCGCAAAATAAATTCAGCAACAATCACTATGCAAACCAGATAAAATTCAGGTGAATTCAACAGGTACAGAAACTATCTCAGCGGTAGCGACATCGGCATTTTCTTTGATCAACGTCATTAAACTTCACGCGCCAGGATTTTAGGTGAAAGTTTATCGTCTGGTCGGTGATTACACAGTAATTAAAAGCAATCAACCCTTTGTTCCGTGACCACGTTCATCCAAAGAGAACGTCAAATGCGCAAAACTCGTAGATTGCTTATTGTCACCATAGCAATTAGTTGGTTGTACAGTTAATTACAAAAATGTTGCCACCAATAATTACAACCTGTTTCTCTTTCAGTTAACCTAACTCACGTCACTGTAATTACTAACTTTACTCACTGGAAAACCAGCTTCATCTGCCGTGAGTTTAGGCTGGATGAAATCGGAAAATAACGAAAACTGGTTTTCTGTTTAACAATTTTAGAAAATCTGAGGAGTATTTTTCTATCAAAAGTGTTCGACGATATTTGCATACAGCTCCTTTTTATCAGTGTAACGCTAGCGCCTCTAACTGATTTACAATAATTATAATAAACAAGCTAATGCTAATGAAAATAATCGAATGTAATTAGGTAAACATCTGAGTGCCTGTGAAAGCTGTGTACAGCTCTATTATCAAGAAGCGCAGTGCTGTGCAATTAGCCGAAGGATATAATGCTAAAAATACATTAACAGCAAAGTAAATTATACGCTTTTTATGTAATTATGCTTCTCTGATCTCTACAACTAATTTATAGACCATACAAGTTATTTGCATTAGTAGTTAATAGTAAATAAGTAAATAAGTGAGTGAGTGAGTGAGTGAGTGAATAAGTGGGTGAATGAGTGAATGAGTGAGTGAGTGAGTGAGTGAGTGAGTGAGTGAGTGAGTGAGTGAGTGAGTGAGTGAGTGAGTGAGTGAGTGAGTGAGTGAGTGAGTGAGTGAGTGAGTGAGTGAGTAGGTGAATGAGTGAGTGAGGGAGGGAGGGAGGGGAGTGAGTGAGTAAGTGATTACGTTAACAATCACTAATAAAATAAAATCTTTTTTGTCCTTTAATATATAACTACTTTATAAATTACAATAGTTAAACAGCGGGACAAAAAATACATTTACTTTAAAATTGTAAAAAAATGTAAGATCTGACCCAATACCATTTTTCCAAATTGGCATTTACTGAGCGCTTATTGTTCTTTTGTTTTTAAGAACCATTTTATTATTAAGCTCCTCTTTTTTGCTTTTTTATTAGTTTTATATACGTGTTTTAATGAATTTTTGTTTCTAAACAATTGCTGATTATTTTTGCAGGTGATAGTAGCTTCTGCACAAACAATAGATCCATGGCTTCCGATGGTTGAACCAGCAAATCCATTAGAAAGTAAGTTCTTCATACTAAGTTATATTAGACTTCAATAAAATCACGTTTTTATTCTTTGGACCAGACAGGGTAACGGTGGTAACAGAAATGCTTAGTTTCTAAGCATGCAGGCCAGGGCCTAGCAGCCAGTTCTGTATTGTTCCACACACAATCAGTACATTGAAATTCAACGCACACTAATAAAATCAGACATGTCTCCACTGAAACCCACAATACTAGAAAAACTATGAGCCCAAGCAGGCTGTTGATTGCTTGAGGGTGTTCGTTACATTACCTATATGTCTTTATTGAATTATAATTAAATCATGGCTCAATAAAAATTATCGGTGGCTCAGAATCCAGAATTAACCATTGTTATGGTCCCCCGTAAAATGATAATTACACAGATGCAGACAGACAAGATATCAGCAATAAACTTGATGTTTATCTATTTTTATTGTCCCGATCTAGTGCTTATATTATTACTGACTTTAGCCAACGTTCTTGCACTTTCAACCCATTTTAGAAGTACGATCTCCGCGAAATTTTACGAAACAGAACAATAATAATTCTGATGCGTAATAAGATGTAGCCAGGCTTAGATCTTGTAAATTAATGTAATTATGCCAGTAATGAACAGTAATGTAACGTGTCCACACTGCGCTGCAAATTGTACTCGGTAGCTTGCTACGGTAATTACGGTAACTATTTGTCTTGCGACGGAAACTATAACACTAAGAGCCAATTAAAACGAAAATAGCATGCGATATAGGTTGTTTTGCAATTAAGCCAAAATAGAAGCAGCAGCATTAGGTTTTGTTTATGAGTTTAAACTCTTAATTTTTTACTGATACAGCTTTGTACTGGAACTACAGAAATCTAAAGGATGTATGGGTGTGGAAAACCATTACTTTTAGTCAGACAGACAAACAAACAGACAAAGCATCTGACAGCATTAGCTTTGACAGACAGGCATAATGGTATAATGCATCAGGTATACGGACAGCAACTTAATTTGGCTTAAAACCAAATTCTCGCGGTTTAATAATGACGACGGCACTGATAGGAATTTGTGTCAATTGCTTTTGAGTTGCCCGCATTTTGTGTTCCGTCATTTGTCAAATGCGCTAGACGACTGACAGTCTGACAAAATGCTGCAACAAAACGTTGCAAAACACTGCAATAAAGCATGCAACGTTGCAAAACACTACAACTACTACTTGCTCTAAAGTTTCTGCAATATTTCTTTTAAGAATATGGAGCTTATATATGAATGTATAAAGTCACTGCGATAAATTTTGCGCGAAAGCTCTTACTGAAATTCTGAAACAAAATTTATATACGTACATTAGAAATTAAATTATTAACATCAATTGCTTCAATGCGTAATGTAACTTTGCCTCAAGAGTGCACACCTTAAAACAATGTGGGCCAACAATGTGCTAATATGTTAAGAAAATAATTATAAGCGTAATTGATGAATTTCACAAGTTAGTGAACATTGGCCAAATTCAAGATCTGTCATTTTCAGATGTCATCATTGAATAGCAGTTTTAATTTTTTTATTGTTACTCCCTGCATAATGTGAATTATAAAGCCTGCAGATTACGCTCGAGATCACGCCGATCCTTGGACCTTTACCTTTACTCTTTACTTCTCAAAAATGAAGGACCGTATTAGGCTCTCGAAGTGTATGCAGTAAATATTGGGTTAGGTATTTTGATTATCAAAATTTTGCCCGTAAGTATTTGGTTATTTCCATTTTCCCCACTCAACTTTTACACATTATTTTAATGTCTACTGGAGTCCAAAGTGTTTTATTTTATATGTATAGTTATAAAGTCTTTTTACCACTAAAGCACTATTTTATATCAGTAGATTACTAGATTAGCTTTGTGATACAACTCGGCCTAATAGCTCTTATGAGCTAGTGTTTTCATGCTTACGTAACACCGTAAAGTTTGATTTGACTTGAACTAAAATACCAATCTTCATTACCGGCATACTGGATCAAAACATAGCTTTATGTATCATATTTTTCTAATAAACTAATTTCTCAAAATTTTTGGCGAATAACTAGCAACTTATTTATTTATTAGGTTAGATTCTATCAGATCGTGCGTTTAATGTGTCTGATCGTTTGATAGCGATCTTTTCTGTTACAAAGCCGGCATTGGAAAATAAAATTTTTAACGACTCATAAAATTTGCGATTAATATTAATATTAAAGTAGATCAACTTGACGACAATGTGCGTGCCTTTATTGCCTTGACGACCGTGCAAAGTCATAGTGCTTAGCCCCTAAAGTGGCATTCGTAGAAATTATATTTGCCGTTTTCATTGTGCAATAATATGTCGTAGCTATGATTATATTTTTACAATTAACATCACATTAGAGCCGTAAAATCCTACAAAAAAAACATGTTTTAATGCATACATTGAAAGTGATGGAATGGAAATGCAAAAATAAACTAGCGAAATACTTGTCGTTAAATTAACAATTGCGATACATGATTTATGATAAAGTTAATGATCAATAATTCATATTATTGTATATGTGTATATTGTTATTACTTGTATATGTATGTTACGCAGTGAAAAGTGGGCTATTACAATTGAAGGTCGTCAATTGCAAGTCTATAATCTAAATGCATCATCTTGGAGTTCAAACAATTGTGATGTGCGCTATTAAATTCTGATTAAAATAAATCTAATCTTGCTGAAACGGCCTGACATATTTAAGTGTACGGTTCGGATATTCTGATGGTCACTTAGAAAATCTTCATTGTAAAGCTCTGTTAAGTTTCGTAGTCGGATCTCACTATCATTTGTTACTTATCACTATTTAGTGAAGTAGCGTACTTCTCGACGACTTTTACTATTGTAACTAAGACGTTGTAAATAGTTACACCAAATAGTAGCATGTACAACTGATAACTAATAAATCCTCTTTTCAGTCAGTTGGTCAGTGGTGTGCTGTTTTCAAACCGCCAGTCTTTACGTTGCTAAGAACTAAACTACTGTGTGATAGTAGGTTAGACACTGACCCGTAAAAGCCAAGCATTGGCCTGAAGTAATTTCCATCAAGTAATTTCTATTCTGTACGTGTTTTCTTACACCTTTACGTTTACTAAACCTAGGTGAAGAAATAATTGAGAATGCTTTGCTAATATTATACGAAAAAAAAATTTGTTTTAACTGTAGGTGTTCGTTCCACGTAGGGAAAAAGTTAAATGAGTTGAACCGCGTGACCTCGCAAAGTTTTGTCATCACCTACTTACCGCACCTGCAAACTAATTGCGATGCATACCTATGTTATTACCGTCCATGGTATTATATGTCTGATCACTGTAGTGCAAGTATTAGGTCGTTATTGCGTAATCTGTGATAAAAATCTAAATGCTTTGTAATATAAATGATGGATCTACTAATTGTCAAATCTAGAGCAATGTAAAACTAGTTGATGACAGACACTGTCATCTAGAGTAGATGGACAGAATAGGCAGGTTTCTTGGATTTTAAACCCATGGGTGAGTTTTCTAGAATTAAAATGCTGCGTATAATTGTTTTATTTTATTTACGTCTTATTTCAGGCAAATAAGAGTAGACATAAATTATTATAATATTAAAAAGAAAGAAATGCCATTTATGCATTAAAAGACATGCAATTTATAAAAACTCTATTCGGTAAAAAAACTACACACACACTAAAAATCTAAATAATGAAAATGTATACATAAAAATTACATGAATGATTAAAAAACTAATTATTATAAGTTCATAGATCGCGTTAAAATAAAACTCCAGTACTAATATAGTCCCAGTAGCTCCGAGTAAGCGTATAAATAAGGTTATGGGACCATATGAAAATAGTTCCATTTTAACCCCAAAATTGCTTCCCTTTGGAACTTTGGTGATACTATGATAACCCTACAAAAATTCAAGACTTGTGTAATAGCTTTACTCAGCCTTTCCATCAAGACGTGTGTAACCGGATGTCAGTGAACGTAGCATTAGAAACTAACTTTTGTTCAGTTTGAATAATTCAGACCCACAACAGCCACAGGCGAAAGTTTTCATTATTTAACAATAAATATTTCTCATTTAACACGCTTGTATCTCTCTTCTGTGGCAGACGTCTGTAGTTTATTAGGGCTTTTAGTCGCTTTAGTCTAACAACAAAGGTTCTAGTCTACTGAACGTCGACTGTTGTCACGCAAAGTCGGCCATTGACACAGTTTTGCTCTTTGCACAAATTGAAAACGTCGTTCGCCACTCTGTAGAGGTGAAATTCTTTCTCAGACTTAATTAGCCGAAAACCTATGCTTCATCGAATCCTATTTGAACTCTAACTGTAGTCACAGATCACAGAATAGTCTACAGAATGTATTATAGCTAAAGACCTGAGGTTGACATCGTGATAGGACGTACATAGGCCTACTAACACATTTTATGTTTAATTGTTTTATCTGTTTTTTCATACGTAAGTTGTTAAGCTGAACTGAAATCACTGTATTTGTATACTTGAAATGAATAATAAACTAAATTACTACTCAATAGGTAAACAGGCAGCATCGAGGAGGAGAGTCACGCTGTTCATCTTGCGAAATGGTGACATTCCGTTAATGGTGTAATTTGAAATTTGAAAATAAATTAACCTTTTTTCACTCACAAATTATATATGTGACTAATGTTACATTACTTAGAATACCAAATAACTTAATTATAAACTGCAGATAGATTACAGGTCATAGAATAATGGTACTGTCACACAAATCTCTCCAGTCTCCACACAATAACAGGCATACAAGTTATTACAGGTGCAATTGATCAAAAGAAGAGTGCGCGTTAAAGACAAAATATTTAATGTAAATTACTAAGCAGTTTAATTATATCAAATTTTAAACTCAGGTTCAGCTTCGAATTGCTCACAAATTTTGGTCAAATTTTATTTGAAAAAATTAATAATCCTGGTGTTATATCTTTGCTATAAATTTATTTCAATTTTAATTTAATTTTTTATTTTATTTTAGTTCAGTTTAGTTTTTTTAATTAGCTAAGCTTTTACTTAAAGTCTTGCCTAACCTTTAGTGCTAAATTATGGGAATATTGCAAAAAATAAAACTGTAACAAATTTTATTACAGTCCACAGCATTTCCTTGTTTTACCGATTTTTGTTCCTTGCAAAATTTCACGTAGGAATGTATGGTTTAAGGTTCCAACGTGCCTCAAAAGTTGTGGACAACTTGTTACGCATTTATACACAGCTACAAACGTACGATGCAGACGCATTTTTACCAACAAGATGCAAGTTAAAATTGCTTTCCCTTCAATGCTACATGTGCTGACTTTTTTCCCTTGCCACTAAGTAACAGTTAAGTTGAAATTGCAAATGATTACACAACTTTCTTACCTAATTTTCCTTACAAACCTTAACCTAAGAAACTCGTCTCAATACTTTTTGTTTTTAATAGATATTGATCTCAGATGTGATATGGACAAGAATCAAATGATAATCCGGGCAGAATTTGCAGGACCATTTACAGGATATCTATACGCCAAGGGATTTTACGAAACCCGCAACTGTCGAGCCCTGGGAACCGGGTCCAGATTCATTGATTTCGTCATACCACTAGATGGCTGTGGGACAGCGGTAAGAGTGTTAGATTATTACTATGTTTTAATGGTCACATCCCACTATAGGGTGTCCTCCAAAATTATTGTTCGCGTACTGGTAACCATGATCATACTTGGCTGCCATAACAAAACGAAAATGACAATCATGTTAATAAGAACTTGAACATAAATTTGTAAAATAATGTACATACATACAAAATAATGTTTCAAAAATTTGTATAATTTTACAAATTAACTGCAGAACATGTATGAAATTAATACGATACAATAACCTGCATTAAAAAATCATAATTCAAAACAACCATAAAACCATTTATTCCACGTTAAAGCATTTTTGCGCATTGTTCTTGTTACAGCCTGGAGGAAGAGGCACAACTGGCTTCAGCAACACCATTGTTATAATGAATGAAGCTGAGTGGGGACTTCTGGGAATGATGGACGTGTCCTACTCCGTAGCCTGCACGTTTGGTGGTGACAGCGTGCAGCGATTTGATTGGGGGTTCACGGTGCCGTAAGTAACTGTAAATTTATCTTCACAACAGCGTGCTTTCTTACATGCACCCAACTGTCCTACGTATTTTGGTCTCACTATTGCACATTTCGTTTGTAAATATAGCTAATTTATTATTGGTTAACTTGAAATTTTCTTTATTTTACTATGTAGTTGTTGTTAAAATTGAAAATGAACTGAATTTCTATTTATTTCGGAAGCTAGTACACAAAACACAGCTACATAAATAAATACAAGCATAAAACGGTACTAAAACAAATTTAAAAGTTTATTTGCAATATAATACATGAGTATGATTAGGTATTTACAAATAAAATCGTTTTCTATTTGCTAAAAATATAAAAATTCTTACTAATAATCAGAATTTAAAGATTAGTATTAAAAGATTAATATAGTGATCTAATCGATTTTTAAAAGAATAAACAACTTTCCGTATGATTACGTCAAAGCGCTCAATTTACAAGTTGATACACATTTGACTAGTGTTGCAATCATGGGGCGATAAAAATAGCTTCCTTCTAACTATTTAAATGGTTACTTGTTATAGGTAACTTTCAATTCTTTAATAATATAGGCTTTGTAACTTCTCTACAATGGTATACCATAGACACTTGTGCAATAAGTTTTAAACCATGGACCAGCCAGACCTCGTCCTGTTAGGAGAGCTCCCGATCGACCCGCTAACCGCCAAAAACGCAGGAGGGAAAGGTGTAAGACGTACCAGAGACTGCATCAAAGAGACAGACGCAAGCTTGCGAACGTCGTACTCGATGATGCACCCCTGGAAGTCAAGTATCCTCCCATTGACTGCATAGAGCAAACGTACATCCAGAGATTCGAGAAACCTTCCCTACCGGACGACGAACCCATCGAGGACTTCAAACCGTGTGAAGATCCAGACAGCCTCTGTGCTCCCATAGCACAAGAGGAAGTGGCAAAAACATTCAAAGCCATGAAGTCCAATTCATTTCCCGGTCCGGATAGGGGGGTCATGATGCAAGCCCTCCGGAGGGTAAGCAAGGGTGCGATAACCCTTGTCTTCAAGGTATGGCAATTCCTAAAGAAGGTCCCAAACAGCCTGAAGGAATGCCGTACCACCCTCCTCCCCAAGTCTGCTGAGGGCTTGCAGGACGTCAGTAACTGGCGGCCTATCACAATCGGATCCCTATTGCTCAGGTGGTATGCCAAGATTCTAACCACCAGAATCCAGGCAACGGTCAAGCTCAACCCACTCCAGAGAGCCTTCCAACCAAGAGACGGCTGTTCCGAAAACCTGACTCTCCTAAACACCGTGATTCGGCATGCCCGAGCAAGTCATAGGGAATTAAACATCGCATTCCTCGACTTAGCAAAGGCGTTCGACACGGTTCTTCACACCTCGATCGTGAGGGCAATGCGAAGGTTCGGCCTTCCAGAGCAGGTTCAGCAAATCATTGGGGATATGTATACGGGTGCTGCTACACGGATATCGATACCAGAAGCAAATACCCGCCGTATTAGCATCACGTCAGGTGTTAAGCAGGGATGCCCGCTATAACCCCTGCTTTTCAACCTGGTAATCGACGAACTGATCTCGAAAGTCGGTTCTCGATTTGGCTATGGGATCGACGAGCACCAAGTGGCTATAGTTGGTTTTGCCGACGACCTAGTCCTAATGTCAGGCTCAAAACATGGCATGGGAGTTTTGTTGGAGACAGCCAATGGCTTCTTCACGAAACGAGGCATGGCTTTAAACGCCAACAAATGCAAAGCCATGAGACTAGTCAAGGCATACCGGCGAAAGGCTATGAAAGTGCTAATAGAACCCACATGGGAGATCAGCCAGACTCCTATTCCAATGCTGGGAGTCAGTGACGCATACAAATACCTGGGAATTCCTATGACTGCTAAGGGACGACCCACCATGGACACCAAGTCCCTTAAAGCATGGCTTATAAGAGTGGAAGGGGCACCACTCAAACCTCAACAAAAGGTGGATATGATCAGACAATATGTGATTCCGCGTTTGACATACCACTTCCGTATATGTGAGGTTCATATGAATGGCCTCAAGGGAGCAGACAGGCTTATAAGATCAAGCCTAAAAAGTATACTTCATATGGCGACGGATGTCCCGAATGCATTCTTCTACATGCCAATGAAGAAGGGAGGGCTGGGATTTTCTTGACTTGAAAAGGATGTTCCTTTGATGAATGTCAAGATGCTCAGCCGATTGCAGGCCTCACCAGATCCGCTGGTGAACATGAGTGCATCTGCTCCAGTGTGGAATAGGGAGCTTGCGTGGGCTAAGAGGGTGGCGAGCCTCGAAGCCTACAGTAACGCAAAAGACATAAATCGTGCAAAAAGGGATAACGATCGCAAACATCTATCGGCATTCAACGGTAAAGTGCATGGGAAGGGTTTTGCAGCCGTGTCTGCTGACCCACTGAGTACCCATTACCTACGTAGCAGCACACTCCTGAGCGGGGGTGATTATATCTTGGTTCTCAAGATGATCACCAACTCTCTACCAGTTGGAGTTAACACCACGAGAGGACAACCCAATGCAATCAGGAGATGTCGCAGGTGCGGGAGACATGCAGAGAGTCAGGTTCACATACTTCAACAGTGCATAACAGTAAACAATGCCATATCACGAAGGCACAATGCACTGTGCGAGGTGCTCGCCGAAGCCTTGAAGGGGCAGGGCTTTACGGTCGTCAGGGAACCTTGGTTCGAGATCAACAGAACAAGGTACCACCCAGACATCCTGGCGACCAAAGGTGGTCATACGTACGTTATCGATCCGACCATCTCGGTAGCAGGAAACATCTACTCGCTTAGGGCCAGGTGCAGGGACAAGGCCCTGAAGTACGAACCGATCCTCGATGCCGTCAAACAGCGGTGCGGCTCTGCCACTGCCTCGTCGCACGGCATCTGTGTGGGCTTTCGTGGGGAATGGGCAGGAGGAGAGAACGACGTTCTCCTGAAGACACTCGGTCTTCTGAACGTCAGAGCCAAACTAGTCCGCTCGGCGATTAGAGGCTCATGTATGGTGTTTAGAAAGTTCCTGGGAAGGCAAAGGAGGGAGACCTAGGTCATCTCCTGCGCAGGATGTTACGACTCGAGTTCTTACATCCAAACGTGTGAAAGGTTTATACCTAGGGGAAATCCGACTACTCTATGAGTAGCCGGTGGATACCGTACCTTTACGGTATCGAAAAGGCGAGTTTTGTTGGGTCTGGAGAAATCCAGTTCCCACGGAATTGACGGATGCCGTATCTTTACGGAAGAATTTGGAATTTGGCAAGTTTGACTCGAGTCAAAAGGCAACACACAGGTGAACAGATCCGACGCTTGTGAAATCTGACAAAATAAAAAAATAAAAATAAAAAATAAGTTAGGTTGTGGTGTTATTCTTATTGCCTTTGTTATAGTGGTTGTTATTGATACTGTCATTGCTTTTGCGTTATTGTTGAGTTTGACTATGACAATAGTGATATTGTTGACGGTCATGGTGACAGTGATGACATTATTAGCAGTGGTGGTCATGTTTTCAGCTGAATGACATAGCTGTGACGTTAATCAATGTCTATTACTGTTGCTGTAGTTGTTACGAGCAATCTCGTTGCTTCTACAAGTAAAAATTGAAATCAATTCGAAGTTTTCATCGGCCTAAATAAAAAGTCAATGTAAATTTGGCAAACATGCAGCTCGAATCTATGAATTTTCAGGATGATCACTACGCAAGGGAGTGTAACCACAGCTATAGGAGCGCCTTCCTGTTCGATGAAAATTGTTTCAGGAAAAGACCCGCTCTCTCAGCCGACAACTTTGTTGTTTCTTGGAGACATTGCTACCATGGTATTTGAAACAACATCAGGTTAGCTACTCGTTTAATGATGGGTTTCCACATGGAGCTGAAGGCCTACTTTGGTCTATGTTATGCTCAGTTTATATATTGTATTATATTCTTATTATAATTTCAATTCATATTATAAGCATCGTACATGCTTATTTGTATTTAAACATTTGTAATTACAAGGCATCTTATGGTGATTTAAAAACACAAAAGGCAAGACGTCATTGTTCGTGCGAAAATAAAACTGCATCGTAGTCAGCTAATTCAGTGCGCTATTTAACTCAAGGACGAAATAACTCGAGAAAAGTTTAAATTTTTATTATTGTGCGTACTAAGAAAAATCAGCATGTAACATTTGTTCAAAAGAGAGCATGACAATCATTAATTCCGCACATATTGAAACTAGTTTTCGTGAAGCAAAATGGTCAGCTTTGGTTGAAGGACCATGATTTCTTGGCATTGCATATTATTATTATTTTTTATTAAGTGGCTAGATTCAGCAGTTTGTTTATAATTCACTATGCCATTACAACTGATATCAAACTATTTCTCTTTATAGCCGCTGACGGTAGATATGACCTGTTCGTCTCCGAGTGTATCGTTCACGACGGCAGTAGCAATGGCGTCATCACACTTATCGACAATGACGGTTGTCCGCCACATCGTAAACTCATTGGACTCACCAACTACGACAATCGACTCATAGCGGGATCGAAACTTGCTTACGCCCACTTTAAGGTTTTCAAGTTTCCAGACAAGAACAACGTTTACTTCGAGTGCAAGTGCTCTGTTTGCTTTGATGGTTGCAACAGGGTGAGTGTTGAGTATCACCTATTTATAGGTTTGCAATTTTTATATGATTTGCATTGTTGCAGGTTTACTGCTTACTAATTTTGTCCAAAAGTTAACTCATAACTTTCGTTAACTTCATAAATAGTAATAACGTAGTTTTAGCAGTGATCAATAGTATTATGTCGTGATTACTAAATAAAATAATAAAGATGTTGGAGACGATGACGACTATGAAAACGATGACGATGATGATTATACTATTATACTTTTTACTTCAAGCAAAATGCCCATGTCCAAATATTTACACAGTTACAGATAAAACTAAGACAAAAGTGACATAAAATAATTACAAATTGCATACTTGATGATGACGATAACGATAACAATGACGACAACTACGGCAATGACGGCAATCATGATAACAATCACAATGTATTATAATACTGGTGGCGTAAGCTGTAGTCATTATGATAACAAATGGATGGATGATAATAATGAATCAGAATGTTACTGTCAGTGACTAAGGAGACGATTAAAAATTTCTTGTTTATTGTTTAGCCCGTCTGCGCAGGCGTCCCCGGAAAACGTAGAAGAAGAGAAGCTAATGAAGTAGAGACAGCACCTCAACAAGGCAACAACGTCACCATGGAACTATTCAACGCAATCACTGTAGTAGTACCTCCAGATGCAAGTAAGTGTAAACTCAACACTGAGAAATAACCTCTTTAGTCTGTGAAGATTTTCACTCTTTGGAAGAAATTTAATGTTTTAATTTTTTCGTTTTTATCCGTCCATTTCTCTGAGAAAACAATAAATAAACTTATGTAACTTTTATAAACTAAACTAAACTTTTGTAAAAACTATAATCTAGTTATATATTACGTACGGTTTTCCGTGACAACGAAGCCAGTTAGAACGGCTAATGCGTAGCAACTCTTTGCATGTTTAGAATTATTTGAGCTTAGCAGCTGACTCGAATAAGAGAGAGAGAGAGAGAGAGAGAGAGAGAGAGAGAGAGAGCGATCGTAGACAGTAATCAATGCATTCCATAATATTTTTGTTGCCATCTGAATGTAACACTTTTCTAATGAATTCAAAACAGATCTACAACCAGATTTCTAGCCAATGTAAGCAATCAGTTCTCTTAATGAGCCCTTCAACGCTTTTTCTGTGGCATGGTAGACATTGAACTTAAACTTGATAATAAACTTTATAAAGTTATCAAAACAACAAAGGCGTCAACAATTTTTTTTCGCCTAAAGTCGTAAAACACCACGATTCAGTTTCATGTGTTTTCACTCTGACGTGGAATAACATTACAATGATATAGGCCTAAATTAACCCTTTCTTATAAGTTGTCCCTTTCCTATGCAAAGATAATTTATTGGATTTATTCGACGACGTAGAAGCATAGGCGTACGAGGGGGAGGGGTAGTAACGTGGAAGCGGTAGCCTTAAAAGAGCACACGAATTGCACATTTTCAGGGCAAACAATTCTGCACTATCAGAGCAAAGTTAAAGATTTGAATCTTAAAAAGTTGCTTACGTGGTGAACAAGCTTTTTACTGGCTGCTGTTAAAGTAATTCTAGTACAACAAACTGTTTTTCTTAGCTTTTTAAGTTAATCATAGTACGTTCATTAATCTTCTTATTTCCTTGCATCGCTAGATTAATAAAAAGTGCTTTTTAATTTAAAATAGTACCAGGGTGGGACGAGGGACTAAATGAGTGGTCACGGCATGCTTCAAAGGGGGACCTTTGTTGAGTAATAAACAAAAAACATCAATGATGCAACGAAAGACAACATGCTCATCGGAACGTTTAGCGTCCATTTGTCACCCATTCTGGGTCACTATGGACGTCTTAATCAGTAACGAAAATTTATTGATGTAGTAAAATAATAACAAAGCAACCCCTCATTTATGTCCTTACTTTCTCTAGCACACATTCTTAGATAATGTTAATTTGCTGATTTTCGTAATCACGCCAGGGAAACGTTGTATGAATTTTGTATGTAAACTTAATTTGTACAAAGTATGATGGCATAGTCATTATTTTTTATTATAATTTTTTATTTCAAATCTGCTTTACGCCATCATACCTTCGTTCCATGACGATGGATGGTGTATATGATTTGATTAAAAACTTCTTACAATAATCATTAGAAGTATATGATTCTTTTCATTATATTTTCTGTCACCGAGTGCAGGTTCCAATTTGGAACGTGTGGAAGTGTATAAAATACTTATATACTTCCTCATATTTAGAATGCATCAAATAAATTCATTGACACTAAAATAATTATTACTTACAGTACTTGCACTATGTATATTTTGCACTATTACGCAAATGCCGAGATCAAACTGATATCTCGAATTTAACACAGTAATGTATATGCATTCTATTACAGTGTAATAATAATAATAACCTTGTTACGCTCTCTAGCGGAAAATTAAACACGTGTCGTTATTTGACTTGCAGAACCCCAAGAGGGAGAAGAAAGCAAGTTACCGAAGCCGTTTTTTGAACGTCTGCCAGTCACATACAACCGAGATGAAGACACTTGTACCAACGCTGGGTACCTCATCATTGCAGTGGTACTTCTGGGTCTCCTAGCTCTACTGTTCATGACCTTAGCTGCTTTCTTCTACCACAAGGCCACGCACAAACGCAAGGTTCAAGAAGATCTACATGAAAGCTCACTCTATTCCAGCCAGTATATGAGCAGCAGGGCTTCTACGCCACTAGCAAAGTATTAAATTCTCTGATGATTAAAACTAGAACCAATGTCAACTTTATACACGAGAAAATTTGTCATACATATGAACTATTCCAAAAAAACAGTTACTGAACTGTGTAATGTGCTGGTTAGGTGTTAAGCAACACACTAAACGGCATAACTATCGTCTGCCAATAGAACCATCTAACACTATATACAATTTACTCAGCTTCTGCCACCATTGTTAATAATTGTATGTAGTGTACAAAAATGCTCAATTAAAGTTTCAAAAGGAATTGTATATTTGTACAATGTAGATATAATTGAAGAAAGCTTTTTATTTGATTGCTTATGTAGCAAATGAGCTCCATCGCTCACGTTTCAATGCTGCCATATATGGCATGAGATAACAAATCTATAATTCATTTTTACGTACAGATTTGTAATTAGGCAGGTCTGTTTTGTTTAGGGAAATACCAACATCAGAAAAAGTTGGACAAGTTTTTTAGAACATTAAAAGATTCATGTGCCCAAGTTTACGGGATCTGTTACGAATGTTTGTATTCAAAACAACTTATTGACATTGTAAACTCTTCGCAAAAGGTTATTGTGATATGTAATTAGTGTTATTTTTAACTACTTAATGGTAAAAATTTATGGTATTAATGGCTGTAATAAGCTCAAACTTTGCATACACGTATACTCGATCACTACATTTTTCAAGTAGATGTAAGAAGTATACTATAACAACTAGTACAGGATGTTTCAAAACAGGGAAAGAAAATGTTGTTCTCCTAGATTGTTTAGATTGTGTTGAGCTAAGATTGTGATTACATTTTGTGTTGAAATACTAATTTAATTGATTTGTTGTCTTACAAAATATTTTTCTCAAACTTTTGTTGTAGATATCATTTCTAGTGCAGTATGTGTATAAAACACAATGTATTCTTCAAACGGTTGTAGTTTACAAAGAACGGATAACTATTCTAATTATTGGTTTTGCCTGATAACATTTGTTTGCGTAATTGGTTTATTTATTTATTATTTATTTTTTGGGAAAAAAGTTGACCAATACAAGCTCGGTACAAAAATTAGTTGATGCCTGTAAAATGCATTGAGCTTATGTTTGGGAAATATGTAATTCTAATCTTGTAAAAAGTATTTTTATGTAAAATCTGTTTTGATTGTGATAACATTCTTGTTAATCGATAAAAATAAAACAAAACGTGGGAAATTTTATTTTATATAACAAGCAAGTTTGTGTGTTTTGCACTTGCCAAATTTGCACAATGGTTTCAAGGCTGTGGATCAATTCATTGGCACGGAACTCAGCAAACAAACGAACAGACAAAAATAATAACAAATAGTTTTTAAACATAATGTTCAATAATTAAGACAGCTGTAGTCAAAGTCAGCAAAACAAATAATGACAACAATCACTGATTTTATTAATGATTGCTTCAGAAAAGCATTGGTTGAGGTAGCAGCATCTGGAAATTGACAATACCTTTATGATTGCATAGCAGCAGGCTATAAGTTGCACGGTTAGTGCTATTCAAACTAGTTTTTTAATGGATCACAACAAATTAACAAAAGAAAACCGCATTCAGATTACAACTACATTTGCCAAAGAAAGAGTTCCTGGTGATCTAGCACTTGCTGACCATCCAATTAGGGGCCATCCACATATAAAAATATCACGTTTATGCTAGGTAGGCGGCAGGAGACATGATAATGCCATTATAACGCAATGTAGGTAGGTGATTTAGTCATGATATCGTTATCTGACTTCATGCTTTTTTTACATGTGCATGCCAGAATCAGTTACCACAGGTGAAAAATAACACACTGTAACTTTCCTCAGATACATGCCAGTTGAATGTGCACACTGCCTAGTGTTAACTGCCTATAGTTTCACAGAAAGGTGTAAGTGATGTTGTTGCCTGTCCTTGGGAAGAAGGAGAATAAAATGTACAAAAAACTACATGGGTGTGATATCGATATCAGTATAAAGGGTTAGTAGGGCATATGATAACGCCATTATAATGCAAGATAGGTAGGTTCTTGAAATCGGCCAAAATTTGATATCTTTATACGTCAATGGCCTCTTTATGATCAAATTTGATGATGCCTTACGTTGACACAAACAGCATTGAAAGAAATGTCAAAAAATAATACAAGAAAAACAGTTTAAATCATTGACATTTCAGCCTGGCTTGAGACACATGCCTTGACACATAAGATCAAGAATTGCTGGCATGGCATAATAGACCAAATAGTTTCACCTACAATAACTGATGTAATGTACAGAATTCTCAAAAAACTCACTCTTTTCAGTGTTAACTCACTCACTGACTATAAATTTCATAAATATGCGTTATTCAAAATTCATTTATCAACAAAATACCAATGAGACAGTTCACAGCCGCATAATACTTTGTACAACATCAGAAATCAGAAGTATTGTACAATACACTTAGTGCATAATTATGATCATGACGATTTGGGTGCAATAAAGTGGGATAAAATACAATTGTGTATTATTTTTCTAGAAAAAATACCGTTTCTACACTATTTTCAACAATGCAACATCTCCTGGACAATGCACCCTGGCCAGTCAGTAGTAAATATGTCACAAAGCAGTAAAATTTAACTGGCACTCAGCAAAGTGTATCCCTTTTGCTAGGAATGAATGTGGCCTTAATCGTGGACAGGGCGGGTTAGTAATTGATCAATAAGCTAATCTTCTTCCCACTTGTCGAACTTTTGCCCCAGAACAATTTTCCAAAGTTGGCAGAAACACAAGGCCCTGGGTTGGACTGCTTTCTGATTTTCTATGACTCTAACTTCACTCTTCATGATTACGAAGTCCACATTTCATTAGCTAAAAGAATTAGTAGCAACACTGGCATAAAAATAAAAAACATAAAAATGAAAAAATAAACATACATAAAAATCTGCCTAAAAATTAAGCCACGCAGAATGAGTAGTTTTATCAAAAAAAGCAATTAGTTTTGTTAAGATTTTACTTATATCTTTTGTAATAACAATAACAATCAAAATAATTTTGCAAACATTTTTCGATGCCAGCTAGACAAGCAAAACAATGATGTATAAAAATAGCAAAATAAACACATTAAGCACACACTGTACAATTACTCATGCAAACAGAATACACAGCTATCGTTCTAGTTGAGATTTCTGAATATTATCTGATACCCGGGTTCTCATAAACTGCATGGCTTGTGCAGGGTTGCTACTGTTAATCAATGCAGATCCAGATACTATCATATTTGCACCCGCCTATGAACGAAAACAAGAAAACTGGTGAATTAAGTCATACATTCACCTAAAAATATGTTATAATCTCCCTCTTAGCATGTCTAGGAGCAAAAGGAGCAAAAAACATTGTTGCTGTCATAGAGTTAAAAAAAACCCAGCTCTACAGTAAAAGTGATTTAAGTAGACTAGTGTCAACAAGAGCATTCTCTTAAAACATGTAATTTACAATAGTGATGTTTTGTGTGCTCCAAGATTTTTGCCCAATGAAATTTTAATGTATGTCACATGTATATATTTTAATTTTTGTTGATTGTAAGTTTTGTAAATTGTAAGTTTATGTTTCATAATTAGTTTTTTACAAATTGTATTTTTAAAGCTTAAGACTACAGCTACGAGCTGAAATAAAGAACAAAATAAATAAACAATAGCTAGCACCAATGTAGGTCCTTATGCATTTTGATTTTTCTGTTGCATATATCAATTTTTTAAGTCTTCTCATATATATTGTGTCTAAGTTCCTATCCTTTTAGGTACAAGGCTGCAATATGCTTTTCAATTAATATGATACTTCACTGCCTACAGGACTGTAACCTTGAGAACTTAAAGAATAATGTCAATGAATTTTTATTTAGACTTCCAATTTCATAAGGCTTTTTACAGAGTAAAGAGATTCATCGACATTGATGTACCCACATTATACATGTTTGGATTAACCAGTATTGTCAGTATTTCATTCTTTTTATTTCATAATCACTTATACTGATTTGGGAATTTCTTTGAAACAATCCTGTTAAAAAATGAAATGTTTACCTCAGCACATAGCTCGATATTTTCTGTGCTAACACCACCATCTACTTCAATGTCAATATCTTTAAAATTTTCGCGTAAATATTGCACCTAGAAGCAGAATAAACAAACATTATTACATTCAAATGTGCATCACAAGCACTTTCAACCAAAGTGATTATAACATTTGTTTTTTCATATTTATTAATACATGCCTGTACTTGATGATTACTAATTTTTTACATAACAAGAAAAACTTTATGTGAAGAAGCAACACAATATTCTTTAGTGTAGAAAACCTCCAACTTAGATCTTAAAGCAGGTTCGGTGAAACTTTTTGCCAATTTTGCACCGATAACTCAGCTCCAGCACACTGCAACCTGGAAGTCAGCATTCCATAGCAAGGCCTACTCAACAATGATATTTTTGGTGAAACAAAAGTCTAGCTCAAAATTAAGGCTAATCCTCTAAAATGAATCATTAACTAAACCATGAACATTTAGATGCACGTACATACTCTCTCTATGAGATAGACAGCCTGAACCAGCATGGTGCATGAAACTTCCCAAAGAGAGTATTGAACTTAGGCAGATAAGGACCACTGATGCAAAGCACATGAAAATGGTATGTAACAAAATAAAAAACAAAGAAAAACAAAAAGTAACAATTTCTTCACTGAAAACATTAATTAACATTTACCTAATAATAACAGCAGTAAAATAATGCAATAATAATGTGATGTAACTTATTAGTAAAGTATGGTGAAATCTTTATCACCGCAAAGGCTGTTATTTGAGCAAAACGAAAAATTGCAGTTGCTGACTGAGTAAAATACAATCCTTCCTAATCACTAGTTTATTTATGTGAATCAATTTCTGTTAGTATAAAGTTGGCACAGATGCAAACCTGGAAGTAATCAAAAATTTCGAGACATCCTAAACAACCTACTTTTTGGCAAAACAAATCATCTTATAAGAATCTATATTGTCCACACTGTACCTTGGACATCATATCTGCCATAAATGCTTGTCCACCGAAACCTGGCTCAACCGTCATAACTAGCACCATGTCAGCTTCTTCAACATATGGCACAACAACTTCTACTGGTGTCTTCGGCTTGATTCCCACTCCACACTGAATAAAAGTTTCAAACTATTTTATTAAGCTTATTTAAAATCTAATGTCCATCACATAAAGTGTATAAGACATGCAGCAAACCCCATACATAACCGTCATTATTTTGTATAACTTAATTAATTAATGCCTACATCAATTTATAGATAAAAATGACATTATTTTCAAGACTGCAACTTATAAATCAGCTTTGTATGAAAATAACATCCTGAAGACCAGTGTCTTCAAGCCAATTATAAAGCAATTTTCTGCAAAAAAAATTTGCTAATGTTTGTGTTGAACACTTGATTAATAATAAATAATCCAGAGTAACTTCGCACTGTACCATGTCCGTCTGTATGGTTTACCAATTAAGTATCATTTATATGTTGAAACTTTTATGTTTTTAAGGCCCATGTTATATTGTTTAAACATTTGTGTTGATTAATCTTTGCTTAACATCATGTTTTTTTAATGTTTAAACACTGGTTTACCAACACAATAAATACATTTTCAATTTTACTGACCATTTACATTTTTATTCCTTTGTGTGGTTGTACAGTTAGGGGCCCCAACGCACTGTTTGCCCGTGGTCCTATAATGCTAGACGGTCCTGTTGATCACTATAATCATTATCATAAACATGTTATTGCTAATGACTCTAAAACTAACCTGGTACTAATTATCAAGTAGACTCAGTATTTTGATTTCATCAACACTTGAATAGGGGGTTAAAGTGAATGCTGAATTTAATTTCTAGTTATAAATAATGAGTATAGCAGGCAAGAAACAGTTTTTCCATTATTATACTTAAGAAACTACACAGAACATCAAAGTGTAACTTCAGAACCTTCATTCCGGCCTCATGCACTTTCCTAATCAGTTCATGACCATCCTTGGCTGCTTCAACATGAAATGTATATTGCTGTGCACCAGCATCTGCCATGGGTTCTATCCACTAAAAACATTTTAAATACTATAATATACATGTACTTTCTTATCAAAAATCCATGTAAAGTGATTAATACATATAAACTCCGAAATTAAATTAGCATCATCAAAACAAAAATTTTTACTGGATTAAAAGAAGTTGTAAATAACATGCACAGTTTCAAACAAAGAACGTGTGAATAGGTATATGAATGTAAAGTAACGAATAAGTGAATAAACAAACAAAGAAATGAGCAAATTATGGGCTTAAAACAAATGAGTAAATAAACAAACTATGAATAAATAAATAAATAATAAAACAAATACATAAAAAATGAAGAAACGTATAAAAAGTAAATAGAAAATATTTAAAAAGTAGATTTAATCTTGTTCGTGTAATCATGATTACATAATCACTTAACCAGAAGTCGGAATATTTTTGAAATTAATAATATTATAATTAATTTTGCAAAATGATTAAAATTGACTTTACAAAATGTCGACTCTCAAGTGAACACTGACTTACATAAAGAATTTACTCAGGTGAGTAAGAACAAACTTTTTTAATTTTCATCTTCACCCCTTGGTCTAAAATTCGCCTCCTAAGCTGTCTATATTTATTTTTACATCAGAGCAAGAGTTCCATTATTTTGATAATTTTTACAAGGGCCTTAACATGACAAATGCCAAAAGACAGTTAACAAGTGTATCTGAAACACTACAATAAGATCAGATAAAAAGATCAGTATAACTGATTTTGTTCATTTAACAAACAGAAGTAAACATAAACAAGTACGTATATTAACACATACTTTTTCTGGCTCCGACACCATCATATGCATATCAAAAAATGCAACTGGAATTTTACGTCTTAAGCACTTAATTACTGGATGGCCAATAGTGAGATTTGGCACAAAGTGGCCATCCATAACATCTAGATGCAGATAGTCAGCCCCAGCATCAAGAAAACGCTGCGATTCTGATGCCAAGTCAGCTAAATCAGCATTTAAAATCGACGGACCTATTAAAGCATGTACTTCCTTGGGCGCAGCCATGTTGACCGTTCTGTGACCCTACGTGGTTGATCGGTTCTCATTATTTATTTTAGCATTTTTTAACAAGCATTAATAAAAACTTATTTAATAAAAGTGTACTTTAGAAATAGAGTATTCTTTAATAAAGACAATTTATTGCTTTTGATTTTAGCGCTATAATTGTCTTTTTATTTAAATTTGCATGGTGCTGCCACTAAACGTCCTTTTCTAATCTAATGGTGTCTGAGAGTAAATTGATTAATTTATCAATAATTTTGTTGTCACTGTTATTCTAATAATAATGCTAATTACAATTCACGTGCTGGGTTTAGCAATTGTATTATTATAGACGCAGTATATTTGTTCATAAAAAGATGTTTATTATGGTTTGTAGTTTCCTACAATAGTTCTGTACTGTAGGAAAATCACATGATTAGGTTTTAGGTTCTGATCAGTTACGTAACTACAACAAAGTACAAGGCTTTTGGTATCGTTGCTGGTGTAAATTTGAATTTACAAATATTTAATCAATCGTAATATTCTTAATGATAATCAATTTGACTTCCGAAAAGGTTTTTCCACTGAGTTAGCACTAATTAAAGTATGTGAACGAATTGTAAATACGATAGAAAAAAATCGACAGCTGCGGGTATATTTTGTGACTTGTCAAAAGCATTCGACACTATGGACCATTCAGTTCTCCTTCATAAACTCTCACATTATTGTGTTCGGGGTTTGGTTTATAACGGGTTTGGAAATTATCAGTAATACTAATAGAATCTAAGTAGTCAGATGTAATAACTGTCTTTTCTGAATCTAAACTATAACATGCGGTGTGCCTCAAGGATCCATATCAGAACCGTTATTAAATTTAAGTTACATAAACGATCTAAGCAAGTTACTAAATAGAAATAATCTATTTCAATTTGCCGATGACACTACTTTGTTTTTTGACTTGTGTTATCACTCTGTTGCAGAAATAAATGAACTCTTAAAACTAATTGCTAATTGATTCAAGGCAAATGTACTATCATTAAATCCCACAAAAACAAAATGTGTTATTTTCCACTCCAAAAATAAAAAATTGCCCGTTAATTGTGACCTATATATTGATGGAGTAATTATTGAAAGAGTTAAAACTAGAAAACTAGAAAAACTAGAAAGTTCAAAAATTGCATAAAATGTTGGCATCATCTCAATTATTAAAAATAAATTACACAAGTTTCACTTAACCCTTTCATACCCAATGTATCCCGTGGGATACAGGCTATATTTAGCACACGGGCACAGGTAGAAAAAAAAATTATTATGTGTAAACAAGATGTACAAAAATAATCAGGTAATCACAGGAAGTATCTTATAACATTTTTCTTAAAACTGAAACTCTTGTTACAAAGAAAGAACTTTGTTTTCTGCTAAATTGCAAATTATTCCATAGAAAAGCTGACAGGGGAAAACTGGATTTATAAGCAACGATTCAACACTTAGAATTGAAGTTTCACCGTGAATATGTTCACAGGTTCTTGGACAGTTAAACTCAGTTCTTACCCACATTCATAACTTATACGAAAGTCGAATAATTTCATTAATAATTGCCATGAAATCTGAATTAAATTGCGTTCGCGAACTTTCTCCAAAATTACAAATGAGAGTTGAGCAGAAAAATGAAATTTGATGCATCGTTTGGAGAGAGAAAATAATAATTATTATGTGTAAACAAGATGGATATACTGAACAAAAGTACCAAGCCAAAAAATTTTTTGTTATTAAAAAATAATTTGGGACTGAAAGGGTTAATGACACCATATAAGTGTCTAATAGTACCCTATTTAACTTACTGTTGTTTTTCTATGGGGCAAAACATATCCAACAAATTGGCCAGACATGACTTAGATGAATTTAGATGACTTAGCTTCTTGCCACCTCGCTATCTATCTGTACAAAACACACCACATTTTATTACCTCTGCATTTCATAAATCCTATCGTACGTAATCACCAATATCACTTCACTAGATTTAACGAATATTATATTCCATTTGCAGGAACAATGTTGCCAGACACTTTCTAAAATTTACCTCTCCAAATCGATGGATAAAAATATCAATTTATGTCACAACACATCGAAAATTATTTGGCTTCAAAAGATATATGCTCTTCTGCTCAAATCTTACTTATAATGCATTTTTGGGTTTTGCCGTGAAGTGCGATAGTTACAGTACATCCTGCAACTGTTTACTTTACAGTTGATATTTTCATACTTTTGCATCACGTCTCTGTTGAACTCCTTTCTATTTCATTTCTCTTCTCTTTTTCTCTATCTTTGTCTATTATTTTATCTTAACTATTTCCTGTTTTTCTATAATTCTTTCTCTTGTTAATTAAGCAGTTTTTTCTCCACTTTTCATTATGTTCTTATAAGCTTTGCTTCTTGACCACCTTGCAGCATGTATTTCCTGTTGATAAACTGTTATGTAGTTAGTAACTATATTAATATAATTCTTTTATAATTATTGTAATTACAGTTGATTTGATGTATAATAGTTACAATGTGATAATGCAATTATGCTGAAGTGGACAATAAATTACGTCAATTATAAATAATAATTATAAGTTTAAAACTAAAGTGTGGTTTTATTATTTGTGTTTGCGTCTTGTAGGTATAAACTCTAGCCATGCAGATTTTTGTAAAGACTCTGACAGGGAAGACCATCACACTTGAAGTAGAGCCAAGTGACACAATAGAAAATGTGAAGGCAAAGATTCAAGATAAAGAAGGTTTGGTTTACGTAATATACAGAGGCAGTATTAGAATTTAATAAAAGAATAAAAGACAATGACTAAATAGAACTTTAAAATAAGCAGATTTTTTTGCTTGGTTAAAGCCAAGTACGTGGAATCATGGGAATGTGTACACTGATTTCAAAGAACATTGCAAAATGAACGAACTCTATACATTGTCACAATTTTGTCTTTAAAGGTACGAAATTAATTTTAATTGTTGCAATTTTAATCTTATGTGGCCATGATTTTTACATTGTTTTTGACATTAATGGGTTATTGCTGTTTCAACCTGCCTGCAAAAATGTTTGTAAAACATTAATTATGCATAACTTTACTTTGTCATAGATATAACAAAAATGTTTACACCACAATTTCTGCTTAAGTGCTTATCGATAGTACACTATTTTAATTTTGTTTAATACAGTAGGTGCCGCTTAATTGACTCATAAATGCCTGGTACGGGCCGCTTCTATTCATATGTACATAAAAACTGTCGGTGATTGACTCAAATAACTCTGCATAATTGACTCCTTATTTTTGATTCATATGCTTCAACAAGACACTCTCAGGTGACTAATAAGCTTCTATGACTTTTATATCATCTTTTCACTTTTGTCGTATAATATACATAGAAACAATCATGTTAAGTATTGTTTTGTTTGTAAGCAGGACCATTTATCATACTCTTACATGTTTGCTTTGACCTGCAATTAACTGTCTACTGCAATTAACCTTGTTACCCAAGAATTCCTGGAAGCTAAACATTTAATCACTTGCTTAGCAGTTTACTTTTGAAGCTCTGGGTGTCTTTGCCAGAAAGTTTAATCAGTTAGGTGTTGCTGATATGCCGGGGATGCAGGTACAGTCCAGTAAGTATGTCACGATAACAAGCGGGGAAACACGGCTCCACCCACAATTTAAGCATGCCAGTGACTAAGTATTTTATTGAATTTGTGCATCATACAACAACAGATTTTCGACGTTTTTATCATTATGAGAAATTTGTGAGCCAACTTCTTCACGATAAAATGAAGTAGCCGACTTTGAAGGAATTTTCCTTAGCTTTTACAAATAAACAGACCTGTGTGATTTAGAAAAGTATACTTTTTAATTATTGCTAATTCACCCCTTATATAAATTAATATTTTAAAATATTTTTTCTTATTTTTAACTGCACAAAGGAATTTCGGCATTACTTCATTTCTAAAATTCGTTAAAAACTTTTGCAGTGCATACTAAGCTGGTGACTCATACTTCTATACCAGTAATACTGTAAGGCATGGAGTACGCCACTAGCCGAAGTAGGACACTTCCGCTAAAGCGCATGTGCTAAATTTGCGGAAAAGCAGTGTTGTACATGGGCAGCCCAAGTAGGACACTGGCGATTTCTGTGGAGAATCGAGAATTATGACATAATAAAACATAAAACTCAATTTGTTTTAGATAAAAAATAACTTTATAATAATGATGGATAGTCCTTGACTCTTTACAATGTATTTTTTACAATAATATCATCATTATTATTATCTTAATTAATATTACTATAACATTAAGCTAAGTATCTTATGATTTATACTATGTAGGGCACATGGCTCACTAGCCCGTTTACTTAGTAGAAAACAATTATCCTTCCAAGAGGTAGTGAAACAGATTACCTGCCTGTGAAGCAAGACAAAATAAAAGATTGTATACCTTAAGCAAATGTTGGAATCGCCTAAAAGGCTTATTTCACTTCAAGAAGATTAATATCGAAGCCAAATTTAATATTGGCCCATTCTAATAGATCAGAATAAGATACTTTTATTTTATTAGATGTATAATAAATTATACAGGGACAACGGACGCTGCCAGTTCGGTTAACGACTCAATTCGTGGCCTGTCTCTAGTGTCCTACTTGGGCAGCCCATGTATGCCAATTGTCCTACTTCGGCTAGTGTCCTACACCGCTCCCAACAATACTACACCCATCAGTTAATAGGTTCAGTCAGTTAATTGGGTCAAAACACTTCGGTCCCAAAGTGAGTCTATTAAGCTGCATCTACTGTAGATTAAATGTTAATAAATCATAAATTCATAGATAAATTATGAAGTAGCTAATATATGTACTTATATTTTTTAAGGTATTCCACCGGATCAGCAGAGGTTGATTTTTGCTGGCAAGCAGTTAGAAGATGGAAGAACATTGTCAGATTACAACATCCAAAAAGGTGTGAGTTCTAGTCTCTAAGACATTTACGATTACTCACGTTTGCATAAAATGTTGCAATTTAACTGTGGAAATTTAGCTTTTCGTCTTTTGACTACGATTTTGACTAAAATTTTCAAAGTAAGAGCCACCTAAACGAGTAGTTTGACCTGTTTTTCTTTTAATGAGAATTTTTTTGTAAAGAAACATTAAATAAGTTTATATACATTGTATTGAGCTTTGCAAACTTTTATGATAACTCACTATACTGTTTTACAAATTATCATTAAAATGAAATGCAATTTTATAACGTATTAAAATCGTAATTATTTTATTCTTTTGAAGCCTGAAGTTTTTAACCAACTATGCTTTTCATATCAACTAAAATGCAAAATATCAACTATGTCATATTAGTAGAACTTTAATTTTGTTCTTGACTACTGCTAAAGCTTTAGACAACCAAGAACATCAGTAAAACACTACTTCGCACCCCATTTATAATAAAACATGTAGCTGTAGCCAACATTATATACAAACTAAGTGACTAAGTAGCATGAAGTTGTTCAATGTTCATTTGTTCATCTTTACTTATTGCAAGCTTCAAATTTCACTTATCATAGTTACTAATTAAAATTTTGATATGAGAAAGTATCTAACAACTGTGTTCTTTTCTTTGTGTAGAATCAACGCTGCATTTGGTGCTACGTCTGCGTGGTGGAATAATTGAACCCAGCTTACGTATGTTAGCACAAAAGTACAACTGTGACAAGATGATATGTAGGAAGTAAGAATTTGATTCATTTTTACAGTGAACATTTTATTTTTTATTTTATCTGTGCATTCCATTTTAATTTTATGAAGAAATCGACCAAGCAATTCTCTAGGTATTTGTAAATACTAGTACGTTGTTATTTCCTGTTATTGTGCTTTGTTACTAACCTTGATTGCATGTTGTAAGTTATGCGAATAAAATAATATGTGTGTGCGTGTGTGTAGTTTGCCTAAAGAAAAAAATTAAATGCTTAATTTGCTTGAGAGCTTTGTTGAAAAAACTGTCATTTTAATAAATGTCTCAACACACAAAGTTCCAAAAATTTGTACTTGGATGTATTGCTAAATCCTCTTGAGTTCATTAAATCTGTGTTGTAGAATAAAGTAAATCTAGCAGTCAAACCTCGTTATAATGCTGTCCTTTATAATGCCCAAATTTTTGGCAATGCAAAATGTCTATATTTGCATAGACATGTATTTATTAATGCACCTGATTATAATGCCAAACTCTCTTAATGTCAACTTTTTCTGAAGACCCAAAGTAGATGGTATAAAGAGGTTTGACTTTAGTAGTTTGTTTGCTTAGAGTTGAAACTCATGGTACAGTTTTAATTTGACTGTACTCGATACTTATTTTCAAACTGATCATTACTTAAAATAAGCTTAAGCCAAAAAGCATCAGTTATCCTCAGCTTTGTTTAGTTTTTATCAAGTAGCAGATTTTCACTAAAATTTAGATTTTTAATCATTTTTGCTTTTTCTAAATCCAACTTGTAGTTTGAGCCAGCTTCTTAAATTCTTGCTTTCTCTGTTTTATGAAATATTATTCTAACTGTGCCTTTTATGTGATTTTTCCAAAAACATGAGAGGCAGCAAAGCTATTTCACATGTATTTAGTTTGATCTTTGTGTAGTACAGAAATCCTGTACTATTGTACAGTATAGCTTAAGTGTAAAAACTTGCTAACTGCTATGTTTTTTCTTTCACTTTTTTCAAAATTTCTTAATGTGTGCAAGCTACTTTGATTGACACAAGAATGTCACTATTCTTTTAACTTTTTGACTATTGTGCATATTTGTATTTTACAATCACACAGTACATTGTAGCTAAATAAACTTTACTGCATTAATTTTCTAGAGAATTTCATAACTCAGTCAGTTAGAACATAATGTACTTTGAAGATAAACACGTTTTTGTAGCTAATTTTGATCGTTTGTTTTGCAGATGTTATGCACGCTTACATCCTCGTGCAGTCAATTGTCGCAAGAAGAAATGTGGCCACACAAATAACTTGAGACCCAAGAAGAAGCTGAAGTAGAACTTTTTCTTTGTACATTAAAACTATTAAAAATGTGAACTTTGAAGAAAATTGTTCTTGTTTGGATTATTTCTGGAACATAGTATACCATTTGCAAATTTACATTCAACACAGCAAACTTATTCG
The DNA here is from genome assembly GCA_030141605.1 of Tubiluchus corallicola. Lineage (NCBI taxonomy): Eukaryota > Metazoa > Priapulida > Priapulimorpha > Priapulimorphida > Tubiluchidae > Tubiluchus > Tubiluchus corallicola. The sequence continues at coordinate 763,752 of JAQGDQ010000049.1, forward strand.
ATGTTTTGCACAAATTTGCACTAGAATAGATAAGCTAAAATAGACATAGACTATTATTGCTATAGTTATTAATTAAACAGAATAAATTATGCATAAAGGGAAGAGTTAGGGGGGTGCAGGGGAAAGGTTAGCGAAAGACCAATTGGTCATCAAGTCAGCTACCCTTGCATACCCTAAACTATGATAATTGGGTTATGCACCTTTGAACTACATCATTAAATTTCAATGAAGTTTTCCTAGGGCTGATCAGATTTTTACTAATTTAATTATAGTGCTTTTTGAAATATGTAAAAAGCCTTGTGCAGTATGATTGACAATTTAAAAACTTATTCTCTAGATTAGCAGCTTGAATTCGTGGACAATTATACGTAGTGCAATATAGCACAATGCTGCACCATATGCCAAGTGTGTGCATCAATTAGTTATAATATTTGATGCAGCAGTTGAAGATAATATTACAGTTAACTTCCTGGTCTATGGACATTCTTATATGCCCTGTAATTCAGTTAAACACGGTAAGACTGAAAAAATAGTATCAATAATAATTTATGTAAAGCTATAATTTTTTCGTCCATTGGAAAATTAGAAGTGCTTTTAAATTATTTTCTCCACACCAGATGGCGCAGCACTGATACGCATCGGCATAGCACTTTGTAGCTTTCTGCACTTTTAGACTTGGTCTGTCACACTACGCGCGTGTGTAATTTATTTGATCAACATGGGCTTTCATTGTCAATTTATGCTGTTTGAATTATAGCAGTTATACTTGCCCTTTGGGCTTTTTGGCATATGGCCTCATAATTTATCTCTCACTTCTTTATTAGATAATTAGGAGAAGCAGATGTGTTGGTTTTCGTGCAAACATGTTTCTGGTACACAGTGGACTGCCGAAGGAGCATAAATTGCGCTTTTCGGCAGTTAGTACTTTTTGCAGCTGATGGTAGGAGAATAATTGTAATTATGTCACTAATCGAGGTTAAACAAATTTGTGCAACAGATTTACAAAGAATTGCAAGTTTGGAATCCGAGGGTTAGTTTATTTTGCTTTTAGTTACTCTTTGATAATATCACGAGGTTCGTTTACATGCATGCGGAAAGTAATACAGTTTCTGTAATTTTGACCTACATATTTAGGCTTCTTTCGTCACTATGCACTCTAACCTTGTTTGTCATATACTGTGGTTTCAATAACTTCATATAAATGACCAGTATCAATATAACTGTGATTCTTTCATGAATTACATTTTCAGCCTATCCAGTCGATGAAAGCGCTTCTCTTGAGCAATTACAGTATCGACTATCTGCAGCTCCAGAATTATTTTTAGGATACTACAAAGATGGTATCTTGCTTGCTGTAAGTGAAGCCTGTTTGTAGCTCTACTGTTCGGATTAATTTTCAATGTCTGAATTGTACATGTATTTAAATTTACTATGTTTTATGTTTTTCCTTTTGTATTGCATGTTGTATAATGTATTCATCAGGCACTAGTTGCAAACAATGATAGAGGTTTAAAATTGTTTTATTTTTTTGTTTTTAGTATGTTTGTGGTACAAGATCAAGTGAAGTTAGACTTACAGAAAACTCTATGAAAGCACATGATGATAAAGGACGTAAGTGTATAAAGTAGCTTGATAGGGATATTATACGTAGATACTAACAAAATTCTGTTTGCTGTAGTGTTACTGACAAAAAGTTTACCAAAATTATGTAGTCTTCAGACCTGTAAACTCAGATTAATGCTGGGTAGTACTTCAGACAAACAACATTAATTACCACTCAAGGTAAGGATCTACAGTAAAAATGTGAAGGTATGAATATGTGAGTCAGGTTGTAATTTTCAAGGCAAAAATTTTTTGATAGGAATTCCACAGATTAGAAGCTGTCATAATGTACTTTAGGAGGGTAAAAATGGCTTTATATGTAAATTTTTTACTGGAAAGCTTAAATTTAATTATAAACAATTTCATGATTTTGTATTACTAAGAATGGCTGCAAAAATCTCTAAAATGCAGAAAATGTGTCAGTTTCAGGGCACTGGTCCAAACTTCTCTGAGAATCATACCTACCTCCTAGCTGCTCTAGCCATCTGGGGTCTCACTCTTCGGGAATTCTAAAACTTGAGAGCTCTGAAACTTGTTCACTCCAAGATACAGTTTTGAAAATGTTAATATCGTGAATGTGTTTAATAATAAATGTAGTTTTAATATGCTAATAGACATATTAATTACATATATTGCGGCTTATCTGGATTTTATCATTACTTCTACTAATGATATCTATTTTAAAGATGTAGCTAATATATCTCATTTAATTGTTTTCTGACAGCCAGCTATATAATTACCAGACTTGCGGACATTTTTTTTACATCATAACTAAATTTCTCTGTTAGTCTAACAATTATCTTTCAATATTACATGCAAGAACCACTGTGATTACGGGAAATTATAATATAGCAAAACTTGTGTTACTATCTATTATGAGAAAGCATTATAGTTAATGTTTTTAAAAGTTTTTATCACATGCAGTTATATAAAGTTTTAAGCGTCTGTAAATTGTAGTACTATATAATTACTAATATTAATTTTTGTTTAACGCTTTTGTAGATTTAGTGTGTATTCATTCTGTTTGTGTGGATAAAGACCATAGAAGAAAAGTAAGTTTCTGTAACACCAAGTATTTCAGTAATGATTTAGATGGTTGGATGCGACACTATGTATAAACTTGTAATTATCTCTATGTCACTGTTTGAAATGTAAGGCGACTAGTATGCTGTATGCTTAATGTTGTATGTATATAATACACCACATTCAAATCGATCAGACAGGTTTTTAATAGCCATGTTATGATTGGTTGGTCTTGTGCAACCTTACAATCACACAAGATTAGTTGCTTACATACTATTTTTTGTATTCAAAAAGATAAATGCTTTACTGATTTCACATTGCATAAGATTTAAGCGAAAGTGAATACTAAATTTAATAATTAATTGTATGAATTTTATTTTAGGGCATAGCATTATTATTGCTTAAAACATATGTGGAGTATATAAACACACACTGCCTGGGGGTGAGAAAAATTGCATTGATCAGCCACGTTGAACTGATCCCTCTCTATACCAGAGTGGGTTTCACTCTTCTGGGGCCATCAGCTGTTACACACGGTAACTGTAGCTTTTATGGCTGGCGTAATTTTTTTGTTTTTACAGCTATAAACCATTTTAACTGCAGGTTCTCCTTATGAGAAGAGCAATACTTTGTTTTTATTTTATTTATCAAACTGTACGTTAACTTTGAACTTGATGTTTTTATTTGCAGGAAAACGACGGTGGTATGAATGTGAACTTTCTCTCCGCAGATGACGTCAGCATTACAATACAAATGTGTGTCTTAATAAAACAAAAGGGAACGAAAATGTAGTTGCTATATTGCAGGCCAATTTGCGGCAAATGTGATGGATGAAACTGTGAAATGAAAAGTTCAGTATGATTAGTTTTTTAAATTAAATCATTGCCTTATTCTGTTTGTCTTATGGCTTGTTTAAAGAACTGTGAATGCAGCCAATCCGCTAAAAAACAATGGTGGATTATTGTTAAAAACACAGCCTGATTACTCTCTCGGTATGCTTGACAAAGTAGAGCTACTAGATAGCTGTCAGTTCACAGATTTGATTATTCAAATCTGTACCCAGAAAAGCTAATAAATGACATTCAGTGAACTTGTAACAAACATTTACCAACTTGGGCAAGCAAGCAACAAATTTGCAGCTGATGGTCAGTTCAATTTGCAAAATAAATGTACAGTTGTCATTAATGTATCAGTGTTGATTAGTTAGTACAAAAGCATATCTTTGCTCTATTGTGCAGCAATTGCTGGCTGATCGTATTATCAATTCACTCAGTTTTACAAATGTTTTGAATGATAATGGATGCATAATGTTTGTTAACGAAAGTAAAAACGCTTTGCTTATGTCTGACCTGACATAAACACATAATCCATATAATTTCAGTTGCTCTTAGTTTTAACGGGATGTGACAGCGAATTAGGCTGTGGATCAATGTCACCTCCATTGCTTACCTGACTTGATATTGTATAAAATCTATTAAATCTTACTGCATCCAATAAACACTACATAATACAATAACCATGTGTAAGTATATTGTATAGTATTTACTTTGAAGTATTATTGTATAATAATATTCTGAATGAGAGATTGATTCACATATGACTGTTTGTTTTATTGTGCACCAAGAAATCCTGTAATTGAAAAAACAGCTTGATGAATCTAGTATTGTAACAAAAAGGTAAAATTTATTCCAGAGATCGTAATTATGATTACATGACTATGGACTCGAATTTTTCCTATACATTACAAACAATTTAGTTTGTACAAAGATAACACCTACAACTTCACTGCAATTTAACTTTAAACAACTGCAAAATAAATAATTAACAGTTTATCTACTAAATTAATAAATATTTACAGACTGATTATATTGCCATTATACAGCTGCAGGTAGTCCCAAAGCATCTGCCCCAAATACTGATACAAAATATTTTACATACAACTCGCAGTATTCACCTGAAAGATAACAAAAACAAATAAACTGAGAAGAAATAAAAAAACTACATCGTGTATGCCAAGTTGGAGTCTGGCAAGTTTGTTATGTTATGATTTACTACATCTTTCTACGCTTGTGTCTACGGAGGTACAGCAAATGATTTACAAAACCACTGAGTTTAGAATTTGAATGATTTAAATGCCAGATGCAGGGCCTCCGAAAACAAAACCGAACAAACGTGATCAACTTTGGCATCAAGTAAAAGAAAAAAATTTGAGTGTAGCCTAGATTTAAACTAGGTGCTCCTGTAATGCTCGTTCAATACCTAAGTCACTAAACCACACCTCGTGATGAAGAAAGATTAATTATTGCTAGAGCATTTGCATCACTGCGATGTCTTGAGCGGAAGATTTGGCACCATAAAATCCATACAGAGCAAACAAATGAACAAACAAACACGACTCGCTTAGAAGTATAGATTTTTGATTCATTCTATCATAAAAAGATAATCCTAATTTAAGATTATAAACAATTAATTGAAGAGGTTATTTACCTTTGGCAAAATCTGACTTTCCACGCAAGCGCACGTTCCTCTGTTCGAAGAATTTGAACACATTGTAGAAAAGCATTTTGTCCTGTGTAGCCATTGCTCCTTCTAGAAACTTCCGGGCCGATATGGTATCAACTTGACCAACACTTCGAACAAACCTGTCAAAAATGTTATAACTTATAATTAATGTCAAATTCAATTTCAGTTTATTTCACCCAACAAAAATTACTATGGTATTGAATGTTACCATATGGTGGCTATGAAAGAGACTTTGTTAACCCACCGTGACGACGACATGCCACATTTTCAGACTCTAAAAATACATATTATAAATAAAGAGCAAGCTTGGCAATTTTGTATCTTATATAATGAAGTGCATGTTTTCTAAAAATCATTTTAAGCAATAATTTCTGCATCAGTAAAAAAATCTCAAAATAAGCAAATATTCAAGATTAATGCGAACAATATTAACAGAGAATATAGTATCCGTCATCAGGAAATAATGATTGCATTTTTCTAACAATGTTGTTGGCAGAATTTTTTTAACCTACTTTATATCGAATATTTTTTTAACAAAATGCAGTGAAATGTATATTAATGTGCCACATAAAATAATCTTGACTAATAAAAGCTGAACTGAAATGAAATGGTATAGTCTATCAAATGAAATGGTAAATATTGTATAATCTATTTACCTTTTATTAATGAGTTTCATTTCCAATGCTAATGCTGCAAACCATATAATTAGCATATATTTAGTGAAATTTAAATTCCTACCTCAAAGCAGGAAGAAGTTGATGGGTCGACAACAAAACTTCAATTATTTCTTCATTTGCCGTGGATAATCGCTAAATAGCAGAGAAATACCATGAGTTAAGCTTACCTGATTTTCGGTAGCTACTACTGCATGTGATAAAGCATAAAATAAAAATGAATAAGCATTTAATGATTGTTTAATTGTTTGTTAACCTGAAAATGATCCAAAGTAAAGTTTTGTAACATCACGTCTTTTCTTTTTTCTTTATTGAGGGTTTTTTGTTGTTATCTTGTTTGTCATTTGACATTTGTTTCATTACGTAACAAGACAAATGAAGGTTACTTCGCATAAACAGTAAAATAACGCAGAAACCTTGAGCATATCCAGTGCCAACTGGTGAGCGGGAGGGTAGGTATTCTCCAGAGAAAGTAAGAGACAAGCAAGTGGCTTGGAATCATTCAGCACGTGATACTGCAGCAACTGATGCAGTTGATAGAAACATCCATTTTTTACCAGTGTGTTAATGATTAGCTCATGGAGAAAATGCTGCAACAATACAATAAGTAAAAGTTTTAACAATATGTGATGTACATTCACTTTAACTCACTTTGAATACTTCACTACAATGCAGTGCAATTACATTCTCTATGGCTTCTTTTTAAGCTCACATGCTATGTTTATTAAATGAACATCGTAGTTGAATTTACAAGGAAACCATCTAGCCTGTTATGAGATTATTATAACAGTCAAGTGATAAAAATCTTTAAGTTTCAGACGTTTTAGTAACCTACCTTAGTCATAACCCACCACTGAGACGAAGAAGAAAAATTGTACAGCATCATGAATGTGTAACATCTTTTTTCAGGAAAGAGCAATTTAAAACAAACTAATGCAGTAAGTGGTACTCAAAATTGGCCTAGCTGTCAAGACTAATTTGTGTACTGTTACTCAAAATACAACCACGGTGCATTTGACTATAAACAGAAACAAGTTTCGATTCAAACCAACCTGAATCTCCCTAATTAAAAATTATGGTGATTAATTTAAACAATCACAGAAGTTTAGCTACTGTCACAAGTTGGATGAACACAGAAAAAACAGATCAATTTGTAAAGGTGGGTTACAAGACGAACTTTATTTCCCAGTAAACCTAGTTCAAATTAGGTCTTATAACGATTATGTCATTACAGCTGTTATTCTGTAAATATGCTGAAATGTAGCTAACATTACCATAAATGTGTGTGAGTGTACCCCGGTGAGTTGGCGCTTATACGTGCATTTATTTCTGTTAGACGTTAAAAAGATATCATGTATTACTTTATTCACTTTTTCTGGGCGATGTTTTGTCATATATGTTTGTTCTGTTATATGTTTTAACCTAGGCGTATTTTTGCATCTATTTTGTGAGAATTAGTAAAATTTGATGCCATGATAAAACGTCGTTAGTGTTTTATTTTACAAAACTTACCTGAACCGGTATGTGAAACTGATTCAGTGACCGAATATACTCCATCAGTACGGCTACAACAAACTTATATTTTTCTTTGTCCCAGCTATCAACAAACACTGACAGTACATGGGTGTACATGTCGGACTGGTCAATAACCACACGGTGCGGCCGAACTGCATTTGTCGATTCTTTCACCTGAAAGTCATAGGTAATAAAAAATAAAATTGTTAACTTCTGCATTACTGTATAAAGTTTAGTTCAATTAGAAAACTTTAGAGTTACTCTCACGTATGGTCACCAAACTAATCATAAACTTTTGTCTAACAATCCTCTGCATACAGGCTGCTGTAGTTCAACTTCAATTGTGATATTTATTCAAGTATTACTTTCTCTCACCCTAATGATTATGATGAAGTTGATACAAGTTTATATCATCTAATGGTTTGAAGCTGTGATCTGAAGTACTAATATCCATTTATATTTAATTGGAAAATAATAGTGTATCAGAAAATAGTAAATTATTTGTATCAAGTGAATTAGTTGTCACATATTCAGGAGATTTTGAAACGTAATTCAATTTTTATAATTACATCTATAGTTAAAGCTGACCTGGAGTTGTACTCCGCATGATGTAGACCACAGTACTACTGTGTGTTTGTCCTCAATTTCACAACTTTGCAACGTGGAACAAAATGCATGATAGTTTCGCTAAATCTTATAAATTTCTTGCTTTTGCATGAATAGATAATTAGCTGCTTTCCCAAAAGGTTTTATTGTACAAAATAAATCATAGAAACTTGCAGATTTGTTGAAGTGAAGTTTTTTACGAGTCCAAACACAAAATTGACAGGGAAATGGCAGGCTACCTTTCAATCTTCAGTCAGCACAGCCAATAAACCTCACAATAACATTCAACTTTTCCTATATTAATTTTTACAAGAACAATGACACAATAGTTTACATATCCATTAAAGAATTACAACTTATTAAACCTACCTGAGTATCTAAGTATGACTTGTATATTGCACTGAGCTTATCAAAGATTTGAGCTATTATCTTGAGACTACATTGGTGCAGACCAGGCACTAGTAGCTTTCGACAGACGTGGAGTAAAACTTGTTTAGAGTCGCTCCGCTCTCGGAGAAAATCTACTAGCTTTAAACGATCTGACAGCAGTTCTATGATTGGATATAAATTGACTTGAACAAACCACAGACAACCTGAACAAAAAACATTGGTAAGCAGGTTTAATTTATCTGTTGCTACAATTTTAAATGCAGATAAATCACAATCTACACAGAAAATAAATATTTATCCTTCTTAGCTAGGTACATGAACAATTTCCCATCCATTTAAAAAAACTAATGTCAAAGTTAGTTTAAACTGATAAATTTGACTATAAAAAATACAATTGAACATGCAAACCAAGTTGAAATGCACCTTAAAGATATCAAGCTGCTAAATTCATCAATTACTACCCAAAATGTATACGTATTTATATCGTACAAGTGTACCATTTACGAGGCTGAAATTGTTTGTTACAGTGTTATCATAGAAATCTATAAATATTGTTTTGATTAGTGTAAAAGCATTTTAGTAAAATCGCAAGCAGCATATTCAAAGGAAATTACATTAAAGCTAACTTGCTTTCACTCTATATTGAGCAAATTAGATGCTGTTTAATTACATGACTGGTATTAAATCCTACCCACCCCATTTTGCATCTATGACAATATTTGGATGAAAGACAATCCAATTCGAAGAATCTGAGATGTAAGTCAAGGAAGTACGTATAAGAAAACAACAGTTGTTTACTGAAGCATAGACAGACTTTATTTAACATTTTATTGACATCAACATGTGAAAAAAATGGTACACACTTGTTTAGCCAAACAATGAAAATTTGTTATTTTCTTGATAAATATAAAACTTTTAGAATACAAAACTTTTTTGAATCTAGAAACCTTTGTACAAGGGTATTAAATCAGACTAAAATTAAACTGCATTTATGAAAAACTAGAGTAAGATAACACGATAATCAATGAACTGCTGATTTATTGACTGCAAGAACTCAGATAATCAGTTCTAAGCAATGCAAATGTAAACACATCTAATAATCTGATACCAATGAATAAAAATAAATTTTATTCACTAATAGTAAAAATTATAAATTCCAATTCTTACACGCTAATGTTCTACTTCACTAATGTAATGTAAAATTTATTTAAACAGTGCACTACATTATTAAAAATCTCAGCATGCTGAACAATAAAATGCATTTAAAATTCATAAGATACATAAAATTTAAAAGACATTAAAAATTAAAAAATACTTTATTATAAAAATTACAATTTAAACAAATGTGCTTTAAGATGTTGTTTAAAAGGCTGTAATGAATTTGCAGAAGGAATTACTAATCAATTACAAGTGTACTCAAAACCAGTCAAGCTTACAAAGCCATTTTGGAGCTTCTTAAATTAGCTTTCTCACTGGTAATTCAAAACATACAAATTGCGTTATTTATATAAGACTAAGGAAAAACTTTGTTAAAAATTCATTGTTTGTACAAAAAATTTAACATTGTTAAACAGTAGTAACCGGTGCACAAGTACTTATTGAAGCCCTACATATGTTTTGTCTTCATCTGTTACTACAATGTAAGAAAACATAGTATAAATCACTAAAATTGAGATCAAGGAAAACTGCACTATTAATTCATGATGAAGAAAGGAATCTACCCACACAGATACAATATTAACATTCATTATGTGCAGATTTATTTCTTTACAATTAAAATGTAGTACAATTTGGAAACTTGTTGATCTGTTCCTCATTTTTTTATCCAAACAATGAAAATTTGCTATTTTCTTGATAAATATATAAAACTTTCAGAATACAAAACTTTTTTGAATCTAGAAACCTTTGTACGAGGGTATTAAATCAGACTAAAATTAAACTGCATTTATGAGAAAGTAGAAAAAGATAATACAATAATCAATAAACTGCGGATTTATTGACTGCAAGAACTCAAATATTTCAGTTTTAGGCAATGCAAATGCAAAAAACATCTAATAATCTGATACCAATGAATAAAAATAAATTTTATTCACTAATAGTAAGAATGTGATAACTTGTAAAATTTTCTTTGATCTCAGATTTATTTTATCGTAGTCCTTAATGTAGTTCCACAGTAGAATAAAACACATGCTGGATGTCAACAAACATTTGTCTACAATTGCTAAAAAAGGATACAAAGTTCACAGCTAAGTTCTGTTGGTTCGTTGAGCGGATTAGTTGGCATTGGAGGTAGTTGAATTGTAAATGGTTTAATGGATAACTGAGAGCACACTGGGTAGTGGTAATTTACATAACCATCTGAATCTGCCGACAATTTGATATCAAATATCATTGATGTCTGAAACAAAAGTATCAATAAGAAAAGTTTCCACAATCTTAACAGTTGCGAGATTAAGCCATATTGTTTGTATTATTAACAAAACTGAATTATTCAGATCCAAATACACGAGCATGACCTTTTTATCACTTCATTATGCCTGGTAAAGTGTGGTTCACGCATGTCAAAAACTATATACTACTATGCTCCTGTGTGGGGCTCATCAGTGTGCACAGTGCTCGTGACTAATTATCATTTTACTATGCCTGGTCTAGTGCAAGTTTACTTATTCCTTAAATCTGTTCAAAAGAAAATGTCCCAATTTGTACTATTCAGCAAAATCTAGAGTTTTCAGTTTATTAATTGAAAATGTTATTATTACTCCTCTATTTATTAAGCTGCACTTAGTAAATTAATTCACTTGATGAAAAATTTACATTCAGACTCACCTTAGATGCTTGATGATGCACTATAATGAGATTATCTACAATATTCACAGCAAATCGACCACTCATGTCTAATCGTAATATATCTGTTTTTCTGGCCGGACTTTCCCTCGAAAAATAGTTCAAACGATTTAAAATGTTTAATTTTGCTGTTTTACTCTCTACAAAATAAACCTTTATACTGACATCATTGTGAATGGCTATCATTGGCTATCAATCGAGAAAAAACAAGAACAATGTGAAATGAAACCAGATATAAAACTTTTTTCCTCGTGCATCTATTCAATGCTGCAATGACGAAAAAACTTGATCGATTATTCGCAAAATCATTTTATAATACAGTATTTTTGAGCAGCAATAAATTTAACTGATTTAATTGCACTTAGCAATTATTATCACCTTTAGAGGACAAGAAAACGGAATTCATGAATAAAGTTAAAAAATTCCTCTTGAAATTTTAAAGCACTTACATGCTGTCTTATTCCATACAGAGCTTCTGTTAGCAGTATCGATGTATACAACTTGTAAATTTGCACTCATACACTGATAATTAGGTACAGCAATTTTAACAGTCAGTCGGTAAGAGTAAGAAATTGAAGCAAATGCAGATAACATTGCATAAAATTAAAAATAATAATCAGGACATTCGTAGCACACAATTCACCAACTAAGCAAATGTATAAATTACTTTATCCTGTCAATAAGATTCATAATATGCTTTTAGCAAGTCAGCGATGTATTTTGGTGTCCACTGGAATAGTGAAACAGTGACATCTCCAGCTGGTGGGAACATTTTAAATTACTAAAAGGTTTCTTTTTTAGTTATATAAGTCTTTCTAACAAGTAAACATAACGCTGAGTATTATAACCTTATATAGAACATTTTTTGGTCATAGTTTAACATTTCCTCTCCCTCCCCTTTAAAAAGTGAGCAGCATCAAATGTACCTAGAACACTAAGTTGTGACTAAAAGTATTTGCAATGACAGTTGTACAAGTAAATCCTATTTCTGACACTGGTGATATTAACTACAAAAGAATACCTATGCAACTGATAAAGACAAACTTCAGCTATTGGCTGTCCTGCTATTCTCTGCTGCTGCCGCAAAACTATCACAAACAATTGGTTGTATCTGAAACATGTAAAATAATCATACATTTGTGAGACACTCATAAAAGCCAGAATATCAAACCACATTAACATATCACCCTAAAACTCTATAGTGTACTAGACCTTCATAAAAATGCTGCTGTAAAAAGACTGTTAAGCACCGTTTGATATACGTATATACATATATATATATATATATGTATGTATATGTATATATAGTATGTATATATATATATATATATATATATATATATATATATATATATAATACATCTATACAAACACATTATGTATTATCAAAACAAAGTTTTAACAGTAAAGTTTAACTACTTAAAAGCTGCTACAAATTTGCAAAAAAAAAGAGGTCTTAAACCTTAATTCACTTCTAAGAACACACAACTCATTATATCTGCTGGAATACATGTTACCATACATATGTGGCAAACAGAATTGAATATAACGAATTAGTTAGTACAGTAATGATTGATTAGTGTATTACAATATATTGCGAGGGCACGTAACAAAACTATGAAAAGGCTTATTGTCATCGAGTTAAAAAATAGAAACTTACATTTTTGCTAGGCTTACGTCCCTTTCTAGTAGACAAAGTTTCGGTGGTTTTGGAACAACAGGAATATCAACTTCAAACTTTGGTACTCTGGTCAATGTACCACCCTAAAAGAAAGAGTTTTATACATCTGCACCAAAACTGCATGCACTTAGAAAAACAAAGAATCACATAATAAGTTAAGACAACTTACTACAACATTCCCTTGAACACAAGAAGTAATACAAATGTCCCTGAATTTCACAGCTTCGCTATCACAGCAGTTAATTGAGAAGTATGACACATAGTAACTTTTTCATTCTATTGCTACTGAAAATCAAATACACAATATTACAAGCTCATATCTATTTTAAAAACAATAGCTGCTGAAAGAGACAAAGTAAAATTTATTAAAATTTTGAATTGAAATGAGACTGCCATATCTATGTAAATGCAGCCATGTGTCACTACATGGCAGGACCTTTGACAAAATAAAAACTGTACATATCAGCATGAAATTATGGGGGTAGTAGCCTCAAGGAACCAATTTCATTGCTTGCTGATAAAAATCCTTACAAAAAAGTTTCCCCAACAGTCACTTTGCAGTTTAAACAAAATTTTAAAATTTGGGTAGAACTACATCAACAGCAGTACAGTGTATCATGTCATTCACATACTTCAAGAAAATATTCTGTCAAATTTGTCAATTATGAAGCCTAAGCCTAGTCTTGATGCTTTCAGAAGAAACCTCAGAAATCACGAATCCTGTATTTTGTATTTTTCTTGTATTTGTTGTTACACACAAACCAATAAAAAGAGCAAGGAACTTTTAGCCAGAATACTTTGTTTAAGTTTAAGTACTAAATTCGTTCACAAAAAAGTTTGATTTTAATTCTCGTGACGCACAAATTTCTTCATTGCAACAACTCCGGGATTAAATATTCTCATCCAAGTACGTGCAAAAAAATATGCAAGCAAAATGACTGGAAGTATTTTTAATCAAGTAGTTTATAATCTGTTCTCTGTGATGAAAAAATAAAACTGACCTTTATAAAGAACGGCACTATGACATTTCCTACAGTGCTAGTCGACAGAAGTAAAGCTGAAGTCTCAGGTAGGTAAACGTACCAATTCACATTGGTGTTGTAGGTTTTTAACACTTTCAATGTACGTTTTTCGGGGAATACCTAAAGAAAGCATATAAGCATTTATTGGAATATTAATCCTTTCAATGCAAAGAAGATAAAAATAGAAATAATTTGATCAAGACTGAGAACTAAACTGATGACTAACGAGTTGCCTGCACAAGGTGAGATTTTGACTGATGAACTGCTGTTTGGCTAAAATAGTGGCTGAACTATTCTATTGTGACAGAATCAACGTAAAAAAATCTCACTCTATAGCAATTACTAAAGCCGCGGTCTCCACAAATTGTTCGATAATGCATATAAGTGTTGCCATCAGCTTAGTTCCCGAGCACAAAACTAGCGGTGAATACGGTTTTAAAATTTAGCCTTACAATAAGAAATAGACTTATCACTGATGCATCGTGATATCTTTCATTACGATATGTGTATCGCCACAGTGCGCTTGTATCATAATAATCTGAATCAGCAATATTCAGCAAATTAGCATGTGCTTGACTGTATGCCGATTTACAAAAACGATGTGAAGTAATTAAAATTGTAACTGTACAGTGTACTATAGAAACGTATCAATCAGTGCATATCATATATACGTCAATCAATAGGTTTAGGATTGCTAAATGCTAAAATGCTATATATATGTGTATATGTCATACATTTCAGCTGTATCCTTTTACACATTGTATCATGAGGTTAGTAATGTGATATGTAACATATCATGCATGACATAGGTGCATCGTTACAGTACTAATAAAATGGATAATTTTTAATAAAATAATTAAATGAAATTGTTTAACTTATTTGCTAGAGATACGGAGTATGTGTCGATGTTCTTAAAAAGTTTTTCATGAAACCTTTCAGATAAAATTCTAATTTCCAGGGAAACAATTCTGTGCACAAAAATTCACAATTGAGAGAAGTTGGGGAAAAAATTAATAATAGCAGATTTTTTCAAAAATATCATCATGACAATAAATTGTTTAGCCTTAGCTTTGCTTGTTTAAAAAATAAAACAAATAAATTCAGTGCACCAAGAAACACAGAATTTCATTTACTAAAACGATGAATATACCTTTATTAAAATGGCTACAATCTTCTTACTATAACTTGTACTACTATTTGAACATTTCAAACATAATTTTTCGTTCTAATTTGTATCGAAAAAAGGCAGATTTTTTCGTTATTAAGCTGTGTTTCTCAAAAAATTGACAATAACATAAAAACCTCTCAGTTTATTCTGCAGTTTTTTGGT
Source organism: Tubiluchus corallicola (assembly GCA_030141605.1). NCBI lineage: Eukaryota > Metazoa > Priapulida > Priapulimorpha > Priapulimorphida > Tubiluchidae > Tubiluchus > Tubiluchus corallicola. The sequence goes on from JAQGDQ010000049.1 coordinate 778,962, forward strand.
AGAAAAAACTTCTCTCTTTATTATTTTTTAGCTTGATTCTTCGTCACAAACAAGGCTAATTGCGCATATTGAATAATGGAAGTCACTGTGGAATGAACACGCACCTATATACATTCAACAGTGCATTCAATTTAAAGAGTTTTCTCTCGAGAGATCTCTCTGAAAGTTCTCGCAAAGAATAGAGCAACATTTGGAGACTTTGCATAACTTGCTGAGAAAATTCGCAAAACCATTTATACTTGTTAACCTCTCGGAGTTTTCTATTCTAGGCTAAAGCTTAGATGAAAGTCCATAATCCTCATTGCAACAACTTGTTTTAGCTGTGTGTGTTCACTATTACAGACTCGGTTGAATGTCTGAACCCACAAAATGTCATCAAATATATTTTTATGTACATCTGTTCAATTAGCCCATCACAAGACCAGTGATGACATAAATTAATAACACAACTGATGTAAAACATAAATTACCTAAAAGCCCTCTAAATTACAAGTTTATTGTAAGCTAAAAAAAGTAAATGTGACCTACCTGATACAGTTCAACACCGTGATCAGTAACAAACACTATTTCATTAATACTAGTCCAGCTGACACCAAGAATTCTTGAGCTTTTTCCCTGCAAGTAATACAATTTTTTAACTAAATGTGTTTCTTTATTAAAAAAACTAATTCTGTTTTAAATGACTGAAAGAATATTCATGATTAATGGTAGCAATTAAAAAATTTGATGCTCCTTCAGTGGTTTCATCACTATTATTATGTCAACTAGTTTGTTAAGCCGGAAACAAAAAAATTTGTTTCTGTCTTACTTCATGAGCTCAAAAGACATTAGTAGGGAGGGAAGAAAAAAATTTTTTAAGAAAATTCTTTTTACAAAAATTCAGCTTTGTGAATGTTTAAAGCTAAATCCTGGAATATTTAAAATCAGTTGAAATCAAAGTTTGTTTACTTCCCACTGGCTAGCAATAATGTTTTAAATTTTTTCGATGCACAATTTTTCACGCTTTATTTTTTAGTTTCGCATTACTAAATTAGTGTATAATTATCGATTGTTGTACAGTCTTTTTTTGTATCATGAACGTGTACGTTCTGATAATTATGGTATAAGCGGCAACACTACTCGGCCGTTAATACACCGATTTGGAAGAAAATTAGATACTTTATAGCCTCCAATACAAATGAGCATCATACAAAAGGGCAACACTGGCCGAGAATTAGCCATGAAAAACACGACAAGGTCCTGCATAATCAATAGAACAATGTTATAATAATTATTGTATTTTATGTTTTAAATTAAAAAATACACTTTTGTATGACTGCGACAAATATGAACATACAAAAAAATTATAAAATTCCCGATGGGTGCACTATAAAAAAAATATTACCCGGGCGATTAGACGGAAACAGAAGTATTTTTATTGTTCACCTTATTTCTAGTACATCCGTAATAATAATATACTGAAAGGGACAGTGTGCTATCGATAAGGAAAATATAGAACCTAGCACTGATGCAAAGTACAGAATTACCAAAGATTAGTAACCAGTTATGAAATCTAACAAAAAAAGATGGATAATTTTTGATCTGAAAACTTCAACAAGGTAAACTATTTTGTTAATATTTTAATAATTGTTAAAAATGAAGTCAAAATTTTACTTGAAATTAAATATTAAATAACAAATGAGCATGTATTTATACTTTACAGGCTTGAGAATACTCCATAACATCCATTCCCTCTATAAAATTAATGAATTCAACAGTTGTGTTCGATCGCTGTATAGCTAAAACTCGCATGTCAGGAGAGAATTTTATTGACTGAATCTTCCCTTTATCTTCCAATCTGTAAAACAAAAGTAATGTTCTCATCTCAGTGCTTATGACTTTGACACTAACAACCTTGAAATACAGTCTTTGTAATGCCAGCAAAAAATGTTGATAGCTATCTAAGGAAATGGACCAAAGCTTTAGGCTGTCCTGTTGGTTCAATAATTTTTAGTGACATCCACTCAAGAAAATACCTTCTACAGATTAAGACAGTTAACTTTTTCATTAATAAGAATTAATTTATAGGCCTAATATAAAAAAGTAACTGAATAAAGAAACTTACACTGCAAATTTTAAATATTCATCAAAAGCTTTTACCTGAAAGTAATATTTGAACGTTCATTTGTTCCTTTAACAGTAACACCTGTAGTCCCTCCAGATCTAACAGTAAACACCTAGAAAATAAACACTTTAAAAAGTAATAGTAGCCTGAAACTGAGTGATCTGAACCAGAGACCTTTGAATTGCAAGTGCAACATCATAACCACTAGGCTACAAACCTTTGCTAATTATGAATTAACCACTTAAAATTTAGATAAAATTGGTTTTGGTGTAACTAAGCTAAATTAGTGATACTGGACTGGTTGGAAAGCTAACAAGAAATGAATTTATTACCAACAAATTTATTAATGTTAATTTGTTTCTATGTCTGATAAAAAGCGAAAAGGAAACATAAGATCTGCATTAAGGAAAAAACTAAAGATCAATAATCTAATATATTAAGCATAATGAAGCATGACATAACAACACATTAACACTAACAGTTTTCATACCTTATTTATTTATAAATGAAACACAAATGCATTTACAAAGTAGAAAAATAGAATATAAGAAACATTTATGCTATTCACCAACAGGAGTGCAGTTAAAATTAAAATGCGGTACTATAAAATGTTATAAACATTACCTGTGAACATGACACTTGGTATTTATTTTATTATACTTTATAGTCACTATGATTACACGAGTGATAAGTTCATATTACAGTACTAACTATAATTACATAGTACTATGAATCAACTTTTTTGGCTACACTTCAATGAAAAAATTGATTAAAAGCTAGGTACTCATAATTTCTATATACCTGCACGTTGGCGCCATCGAAATAAACACTGGTTAACTTGCTAATTGGTTCAAATCGTATAGGATTTAAACTCAACTCAACATAATGTTGACACTCTAAATATTCATTGGAAGCGGCCATCACACAAATAATTTCTTATGAGAGCAATGCACCACCTCGAATTTAATCGCTGTTCGGCATCAGCTACGACAGAACTAGTCACTAAAAATTAAACGCGTTGTTTCAGACACAAAAATACATTAGGACAGTAACCACAAACCAATCAGGCAGGCACAAACAATACTACGAACGCATACAGGAACCTCTGGAACACGTCCTTACTAATACGGTATAACACGTTACATGGTTTCAGCCAAAAGCCCAAATTAATTTAAAATTTACTTATGAATATTAAAAACCATACATACAATAAAAGCGTTTTAAAATTTTGATTTAACTTCATAAAATCAAACAAACTTGCAAAATAACTGTATGAGAACTGAAACGTGATTACAATTACAATTATGGACATATACCCGTAATTTAAACAATAGTTGGCGAATTAATGCAATAATAATAATACACAAAAAGTTTTTCTTTCAAAGCGATTTATCTTCTATAACTTATGTTCGCACAGAATTTACCTTTACACGACTCGCCACCCCACGTATTAATGAAGGCTAAATGTTTGTAATTTGCTATTTCCTTAGAATAAGAATGCAAATAATTTCATATTAGAGAGGATCTTTGTAAACGAGGTCATTAAAGTACTTTGTTCTAATGCCATGTAGTATTTATTACGTTGTTTTGGCCATATAAAAGCACCTATAAGGCGCATTACATGCATGGTACACGTGTTCGCCATTAATAAAAGATTTTCGTAAAAAAAACTATGTAACATGTCATCAAGTATATTATCTGTTGCACTAGGCAGATATTACATTCACTATTGTCAATTAATGAGCCATTATCAATATTGCTGCATAACAATTAGTTATTAACACTGTCACAAACAATACAATCTATCAGATATTTTAAATCATCTTCATATAGTCAAACCATCATCATAGTACTATAATAATGACATATATCAATTGCACAAGGTACTCAATTGCTACTCTGAAAAAAATAGTTTCTTTCAGTATTATCATCTTTCAAACTTACAGATGTTCTACTAATGTCACTTTGTGTGAAATCCGTCCACTTGGTCAACCTAACTCCCTTGTCTTCTTTGATAACCGAAATAATTAATGGAAAGCCTTAATAAGTGTCACGAGGCTTCTGGTAATTTTAGAGCATAACCTGCCCAGCTAAATCTTCTGTGTTTATCTTTTCGGGCCATTTTTTTTTACTTGACTTTGACATAGGAATGTTTGTTGATTATAACGTGCAAGATATTTTATTTGCAATAATGATCTATGAAAAACATTGTTGAAAAACACCAATCTCCAGCTGATTATTTACCTCCATCATGGTCCACAATGCCGAAATGTATGGAAACTCAGACAGATGGAAGATATGTAAGTGTTGAAGTTTACAAGTTCGGCAAAATTCTTGTTATTGGGGATTTCTAAGTTTCGAGAAAACAGCAACAGGAAGTGGTCCTTGATAAGCACTGAAATACGTTTTTGAAGTTTCCCGTCTTGCTTTGCTACTTCCTTTTTCTCATGTCAGCTTATCGGGTTAGTGTGTTTAATTGTTTTCTTTTAAAATCTCCAAGTACGATTTAAATCACTATATATTATAAAACGCTGCAGGTGTAGGTTGTTTCATTTTTCCTTCTTTATTTGAATGGAAGTTTTTTTGCGTCACCGAAGTAACTTCATCGTACTTACAAAGTTGTTTTAAAAGTGCATCCCTCAACATATTATACATCATCCCTGTTTTATTCTTCGTACATTTCTCGTTTTGTCCAAGCTTTCTTGCAGTAAACTTGATTGTCTTCATGACACCACTTAAGCAATTGTTGATAAAGTTAGGAATAGGCGCAAAAAAACTTTGGTGTATAATTCAAGGAATGGCTGAAGTCCAGATGTCGAAAAGAATGCAAATGAATTGAAAATTTGACATAATCTTCAGTTATCTAGAAAAGAAAAACAGTTATCGAAACCAAGAAAATTATTTACATGATTGAGAGCTAACGTGGTTTCAGGTAACAAAAAATTCAGCAAACTAAGTACAAATGATGTAAGTTACATGGTTTGTTGTTTATATTTTTTTGTGTGACACTAGTTGCCACATAAAAATGTCTAGTTGCTTTGCAAACCTGTGAACTTAAACTTGCTATTTGCTACTGCTATTGAGTTTATTTGAGGGAATTCAAAATACAGAGTGGCCAGTACCATAGAATAATATTGACTCTGTTTGTACAATGTATCTCTAAATAACTATAACACAAAATATAAAGTTATTGTGTCGTGTATTTTACTTACAGCATGAAGACCATACAAGCAAATCAGATTGTGAAAATCCCTGATAATGGTAAGTAGAAGTGCCAGATGTATTGCATATGAAAATAGCACTTTTTTAGTTTGGTTGCTATGTGTCAATAGGCGTATTTGTCTGAGTGGCTAACAATCATCTGCTGTCAAAAGTTTATTTGTTTTATCTGTAACTTTTCTGTTGAATAGCTGCCAAAAGTTTTTGTGTCATTTGTTAGCCAACTTTTTAGCCAATTGTTGTTAACTCCGTTAATGTTTAAATGCTACATGTTAAATATCCCCTCTTTACAGATACACCTAAAGTGCTATGATTTGCCTGTGAACTATAAGTTCATTACTAATGTAGAATCAAATAATTTGATTGTACATTCTGTATAGTTAAGTGTGTTGTAAGATTTCCGTCATCCACTGCTACCTCAGAGCAAAAATCAAATGAAATTTTTTGATAAAACCATTTTGATGGTTTAGCTCAGGGCATTTTGATGTTTCAAAACCCCATGTTTCTGTTGTAACATTTGCGTCTAATAAAGAAATGAGTATGTACAACTGGTAAATATACACCAGGGTTGATCATAATGAAAACCCCTATAAGATTTTGTATACTGCAAAACATTAAAAAATATATATTTTAATGTATATATAAAATGTATACGTGAATATTTAGCTAAACATCGAGCCTGTTTTTTTCGATGTAATTGTTTTCCAGTGACCGTGTCTGTAAAGTCAAGGAAGGTCACTGTGACCGGTCCACGTGGGACGCTACGGCGTGATTTCAAGCACATCGCTGTTGACATGCGAATGATCAGCAAAAAGCAGCTGATGGTAGAAAAATGGTTTGGCATCCGAAAAGAGCTAGCTGTAGTACGCACTGTATGCAGTCATATTGAAAATATGATCAAAGGTGTTACTTATGTAAGTTGTATTAATGTAAAATATGGTTTATGTGCATTGTAGCAGTGCTTTTTTTTCTGTAAGGTCTATGTTGTTGTGTATTACTATTATTGAACAGTTAATAATATAGAGTGTATAGCAATTGGATTAATGTTTTATAACGCACGTGGCATCAAACTGCAGTCAAACCTCTTTATACCACCTACTTCAAATTGTAAAAAAGTTGGCGTAATAGCAAGTTTGGCATTATAACTGAATACAAGTCCAGATATTAAAATTATTTTCACTAATTCTCTAGTCATAGGGTTATCAGTTAACCTGAAGCAGGTGAGGTTGCACAACAGGGAGTCAATTTTCCAGTAAAGAATTTCACATATAAGAGATCCAATGAGAAACTGGATTTATAAACTGCTTCAGGTTTAGCATGTAGTGGAGATTAACTACAACTTGGGGCCCCTAGGCTGTGTTGCAGTAACACCCCCGACGAACCCAACTAACCAGTCACAGTAGTGAATAAGAAATGTTGTGCCATAGGGTTCGTTATTGAGGGATTCTATCATTTTGATATTTTTCATTAAGAAATACTTCTGTAGTTACTGTGCTTCTGTAATTACTGTGTTTTAGTTTACTCTGAATTTAATTTCAGTGTGCATTTAAATTTTATTTAAAATCATCCACATGATTTTCTAGTACGTATGATGTAAGAGGGTCGATACATACTGAAGAGTTATGTAGATGATTTTAAAAAATTCCTGCATTTTATTCATTTAAAATTTGAAATGTATTCACATCCTCTCAAGAAAAATAATGTACAAATTCATGCAATACTATTTCTGGTCCATATTTCATAGTTTATGAAGAGTCACAACTATTTTTCAAGAAACGGTTCTGAACTGTTTGGTATTCATTGAATCTTTCATTTTCATAATCCTAGTAATTTGTTGGATTACCAAATCTAAAATACCATTTGCTTGCAGGGCTACAAATACAAGATGCGTTCAGTCTATGCTCATTTTCCTATCAACATTGCTATCCAGGAGGCTGGATCTTTAGTGGAAATACGAAACTTCTTGGGAGAAAAATTTATCCGTCGAGTTAACATGCCTAAAGGAGTAGTCTGCTCTAATTCAGCCAAGCAGAAAGATGAGATCTTATTAGAAGGCAATGACATTGAACTAGTGTCTCGAGCAGGCAAGTACACAATCGAAAATACACAGCTCTTATTTTTTATAATAGGAAATATGATAGTAATCTTAGTATTGAGACACTCTATTTAAATTATGTGACAGAATTTAAAACACCCAGTTCTCGATACTGTGCCAATTAATTGTAAATACTGCATCCCTTCAAAACGTGAATTCAGACATTCTTGTCCCACCAACTGCAGATAAAGTAGGATTGAAATTTTGTATTAAATTTCACTTTTGCAGCCCAATAAATTCTGACGCGAATATTACATCAACGTTCATCCATGGTTACTCAACTTAGTTCAATTTAGTCAGAAAAAATTAACACCAGGAATGCGCCAAACAGCAACCATTGATTACTACTAAACACAATGATTTTAGTGTTTCGAGTTTTTTTGAAGCCATTGTTTTAGGTTGCTAGCTCACGATATTAAGTAGTAATAAAAAGTTGTTGTTTGATGCATCACCAGCGTTTGTTTTGCTGATTAAATCCAGCTTCTCTCCTTCAAAGACAGTTTGAGATTTAGTTCATTAATAATTTTAGTTAACTATTACATTTGCTGAAATATTGCCTCCAAAGTTTCAGATTTATCGGGCATTTTCTTGGTACATATATTAATCACGGCAAGTGCTTGGCAGTTCATTTGCTTCATGTATCTTATATGTTTGCTACTGTATATTGCTCATTCTTGGTTATATTTTTTTATTACAGCTGCATTAATACAGCAGTCTACTACTGTAAAAAATAAGGATATTCGAAAGTTTCTTGATGGGATTTACGTGTCAGAAAAGACTACAGTCGAGGAAGCAGCAGAATAACTGTATTTGTAATGTAAAAAATAAAATCTAATTGCCCAAATCTTGTTTATTTTTTCATGTTTATTATAAGTATCATAAGTATACTATATTCTACATAAGCAGCAATGTATCACGAATTATTTTCAGAAGTTGTACACATGCAGCTATCTGCAAATAATGAATAACAAATGAGAACAGTTTGCTTCTTCAATATTGGGTTCACCGCAATACCATAATTGCTCATCAACTATTTTGTTCCTTATCGTCCTTGAAAGGACTTAGTCTCGATAACCATGATTTGCTGAAATAACAAGGATATTAACTGTTAGATATAAGCACAATAAAAAAATTCCAGCATAGTTGATTCACTAAACTGAAACTGAAACGATTATTCTTGAAAAATTAGTGCAACTTGGAATGTTGGAAAGTGTACGTAGATAGACTGACGAAGTTATAACAACCATGTAACATGATCCAAAAATACTGTGTGTTTTTAAACCAAAAGTAAATTCAGTATTTAACCAGGAAAATAAGTGTAAATAGGACATTTTATTAATGTACTGATTCATCACACATAGTTGAAGGAATAGTTATTTTCAATTCCTGAAATGAACTAAAAATTAGCTACTTTTATGCTTTTTTGTGTTCATTCCTTTTCTATTCAGTTGTAAAAAATATATTTCTGGGCTTGACCCAACAAATTTACTGATGCATGGGTGTTATGGCAAGCAACAAATTAGCAGCTCATTTGACACTGTATATGACCTCCAATAAGGCATATTGGAGCTATCCACAGTTATATGGTTGTCCTTTGTATAACACAGTTATCATAAATTTTAATTTAGAAAATATGGCTAGTAGTCTAGCATATGTCAAGCATTCCCTATCTCGTGTCGAATTTTTTGTTTCGCAGCAGTTTAACTGATCAATTTTTCCGTAAATTAAATTAATTTTCTTCAAATTCGTGCAACACAAAAGAATAAGCCAAGTACAAGCAACTTTACCTTTCCTTTTGGTCTGATTGCTTTAAACTAGTCTCTGTAAATAAAAACATGAAAAATAACAGTACTCTATATAAATGTTCTCAGTTTTTCGTTTACAAATTACACGTGCAGAAATGGCTCGAGTCATTAAATTTGAAACAGGTTTTTAGATTTTAAACAAAATAAAATAAACATTTATAAATCAGTTTTTGATACATTTTCATAATCACAATCAGTAAGACGAAAGAATTCGCCCGCAGCACGTATCAAACTCGGCAATCAATCTTTTCACTGATCAACCATGATACCATTCTTAACATTTTGGTCGCTAAGCATACATCTTGACAGAACTACTACACAGAAACCTCGCTTCTCCTTACTGTATCAATAGCTTAACGAAAGTTTTCAATTTTGAAATATTAAAATTTAGTTCCTGTACAAATGATGTATAATAATAACATTTTCTGGAATTTCAATAAAAGCCCTTGCTAAAAATAATAATTTATTACTTGTAGAGTGCATCACATTAGAGATCTCGATGCGCTTTACAATGACAGTATTAATTGTAAATAGTGCTAAGCTTATGAGATTTTAAAAGTCAGCGTAAAATTAAATATTGTACAAATAAAACTATGATGCATAATGTTGCCTAAAAAGGTGTGCTTTTAGGTGTTTTTTTAAAAATTTGTAATGCTGGTAGTTGACGCATAGTTAATGGTAAACGATTCCACAACCGTGGAGCAGTAACTTCAAAGGCACGACGGCCATGTGTTTCTTGCTTATATCTGGGCTCTTTTAACAGTAAAGGATCAGCTGCTGTAATTATTACGAAAGTGACCATCTCAATGCGTACTATATGAAAGCTCAAGGATAAAGGAAGTCACAGAAACTGAAGCGAATCGCTTTACTTACCAGCATTTTCCAATTCCTCAGTCAACTGTTTCTTGTAAGTTTCTTTAAGAGGAACAATTCTTTCAGCTTCCAACTGTCTTCTTAGTTTAATTACAGCTTCTTTCACTGTTAATCCTACCCACTCCGCTTCTTCCTCCTGCAAAATAAATTCCAATTTCCAAAACTTGTAATTCAGCACCTTGTAATGTGAGAAATGTGTTGTTTGTAAAAGTATGGGGCCACACTTAACGGTCTAGATACAGTTCCTAATTTATGTAAAGAAGGGCTTTATTATAAAGCTGATTATAAAAATTGTTTTAACTTAACATTAATTTAATATAATATCATTTTAAATTTATTATTATTATTAATATTATTAAACATATTATATTACATATAGTCGTATGATGGCGATTCAGAAAATAACTTTAATAAGCAACAGCGAAAATGGTAAAGTTGTCAAATTCCAATGCAGTGCGAATCAAGAAAATACTAGGTAACTTACTGGTATTTCATACTTCTTGTATCTTTTGTATACTTTCTCCCTCTTCACTGGGTCATCAGGGTACATGGATTTCCGTGCTAGTGTTAATAACATTTCTCGCTTTAATGTCATACCCAGCTTTGACTTAAGATCTACTTGATGTGTCTGGAAGTACAATAGAAAACCAAGCAAATAATTCACATGGTGACTGCTGCAGGCTAGAATAATCTGGCACAGAATCAATGTAATTTACAAAATGCTGATTACAAAAACGTTTGTTAGAGTGTAAAAATAATTGGACTTGCTAAATAAAATGTTTAAACAATATGCTGCATGGTTTCTGACATACAATTCATTTTAGAGACTTACTATTTAGAGACCCTAAAGCAATAGCAGCTTCTAAATGAGTCAAACTACACCCTCACTATAATATAAGCTTTTACAACTTAAAATCCTATTATCATTACGAATATGCAATTCATTTTATTATAATTGTACTGTAAATCTCGTTTGTTTTGATTTTTATCACTTTATTGTTAGCAGTATTAAATTTGAATAACCACCATTTTTCAGTGAGCGAGACGAATGATGTTACAAGTACAGTCACGAGATCACCAAAGATACTTTCTGTACCTCATACGTCATTCTTGCTCACTCGCACCAAAGCTGCAAAACATGACAATCTTTACGGCAGTGCACGTATTCGAAATTCGCCAGAAAAAGGTAAGTTATTTAATTTATAAGTCTCTTTTGTTTAATAATAACTATGAATTCTTTGTGTAATCATAATAATGCGTTAAAAAACTTTTATGCCTGTTGGGGTATCTCAGAATGCAACATTTAATGTGAACCAAATGAACCATGATGTGTGACTCCAAACTAAACTGTCCACAAAAACAAGAACAATCACAACACAAGCAAGTACTAGACATCTTATTATGGGATGTATGCAGTATGCAAACTAAACCTATCTAACGGACTTTGTCAATAACCTTGTACACACTAAATGCTTTTAAAAGTGTTTACAATTCTCATCGTGCTCTAAATTGTACATCCACGCATAAAAACCAACAATTTATATTATGTTCTACATTGTGCCACTTAAAAGCAAAAGTGTACGATAAAGTTATCATAGTTATCACAATAGTGCCACACTTTGTCAATAGCGATATACTAGATGACTTGGCAAGTTATTTGCAAGCTAGTAAAAGCTTTCCACCTTCTAGTGCATGTACGCAAATTGCCATTGCCCATTGCTCATCCATTCAAGTACTGGCCGACCTGAGAGTCAATCCATTTTCAGGAGATGCCTGCTTTTGGCAACTTAAATCAACTTATATTTTAGCTACTAATTTTTGCTGACAAGAAAAATGAGGATAGTAATCAGTATCGGTAAGTCTGAACCAATTTAAATCCTATCGGTTCCAGACAGTTTTTGCTGACAAGAAAAATGAGGATAGTAATCAGTATCGGTAAGTCTACGAAAGCTTTTACCATTCATGAAAGCTTCTTACTTGGAGGATATAATTATCAAATCCAAATGCTTCATCGATCAGATTAAGTGTTCTTGGAGTCACAACTATTTCCATGTGTCGATCAAGAATTTCGCTATAGAAAACATGCTTTATCAGTCTTGGCATCCAGAAGTGTGGTACCCTGTATTCACAAATAGAAGCAGAAATGTAGAATGAGAAAAATGCAGAAAATGCATGAGAGACTTACAGTGTTGGGTATATAGTAATAGTAAATTTATTTAGCTTCAAAAACTTAATACAGTTAAGATGTTAGCGCATATTATACAGATAAAAACCAGCAGAGGTGACGAAAAACCATATGGTCATCCAGTCACCAGTCAGTCACCTCTAAATAGATATTACATACAGTAACATTAACATTGGGCTAGTGGCAATTAATTAAAGTCATAATTACATTTAATACAAATGCAGACATACATACATACATACACAGAGAATGAGATTACATAACAGAATGATAATAATGACAATGAGAAGAATAATACAATCTTGACAAAAATTTGTGGGGCAGATTAACGATATTAAAGAAAATCTAAGCATGAAATGCCAAAATTATAAATTATAGACAAGCAGTAGCACGTTATTGTAATCAGATTACTTTTTACAGTAACGAGCAATATAATATAACTACCCTGCTTAGTCTTGTAATAAGATTACTCGTTACTTTTGACAGTAATGCCGCTAAACCGGTGTTACTTATCTATCCAAGAATAACGTTTTAAACTTAGGCTGTTTTGATCGTTTAGCAACTTTCCTTTTGTTTATCTCTGCCAGACTGCCACGCAAGTCTCTATGCACGTGGCGGTTTACTGCTATGCTTAAATAATGACCTCATTTGAAATTTGTACTGACTGCCTCATAAGAACTTCTACAGCTGTAGGAGATTCTTTTATGCTGCCCTGCCTAGTAAAGTAACACGGCTGAATGCTACTGGTGTATGGATGACAACGATCAGGCTTTGGTGCCAGTTCACCAAGCAGGAGCTTTTGACAAATGCAAATATGACCATTATTTTAATTTTGTAAACACAGAAAAATTAAATATAACAGCACAGTGCAGGTTATGCACAGGAAATGTAATGATCATTTATGAAGCAAAAGCAACACTTTATCAATTGCTAAGTAAAAGCTGTATAAGACAATTTCACTTTTAATTTTTGCTAGTTAATTTAAGGCAAAATTTGCGACATTTTTACAACAAGATTGGTTAGGATTCATACACTCAACTACAAACATGAACTATCATTTTGGTCACTCAGTGAATCTATGATAATAGCAAATAGGCTCACCTTCTTTGTAAACGATGTCTCTTCTGAAATCCTTTTACTATACCTTCTCCACCCCACAAACCTTCATCAGCTTCTTTTGGATAAATAGCTGGTATGGGAATGTTTTCCACTCTTGTTCTAAATTAAGTGTAAAGGTGGGTATGTAAAAATAATGGTGAAAAAACAGATGAAACTGTTAGAGGAGCTACCCAGAAAGCCCAGAATTGGCTATTAATGCAAGAAATCTATTACTTTTAAATTTCCAACTCATTGGCTTGTTTTACTAATCAATGGTTTGTTGGACAAAAAAAATTCCTATGCATTAATTTGCCATAATTAGTGATCTCGTAGACACATTATTTTAAAGAAGACAAAGTAATGTGTTACCATATTAGAAATGAAATGCAGGAAAAGACAATTAAATTATGGTGGTCGAAAAAACTTACAATTGTGATTAGAAAGTCGGGTAACGAAACAAAAATGTTAAAATTAGTCACAATATATTTAATTACTATAAACAGTTAAAGTAATAAAAAATAAAAAACATTTATTAGCTGGCAATATATGACTTGTACACATATTGACAGCATTATTTATATATAATGGCAGTACAATGTATGTGAAAAAAACACATTTTGTTCAATATTTTATGGTTAGAGTTAGGGTTAATTTTTTTTCCTATGAGTTTTTTCTGGGTCTTTTTTACGTGGCTTTTTTATCTGGATTCAACAATACCGTGCTTAACACCCCATACGCACATAAAATAGCCTTGCTTAAAATGGCAAAAAATATTAAATCATTCTTATCTCTCTGGGAGACGAGCCTCACTGTGGGCATACTTGGAAAAATAACTTAAGCTAATGGAAAGCATGAAAGCACGCATAACAAAACCTCTGTTGTTCACTCAGAAATCTGATTAGTCACTGGATCAATTGGCAAAAACTCTAAAATGCCATAACTTTAATCCACACGATTATATTCCTCAAAATGCATAAATACTGTACATAGAGATGTTTTCAGACAAGCACACAATTCGGGTGCACATAGTAGGTGTCAGATGGGTTACTGAGCTTATAAAGTTGAAAATTGACTTAAATCATTCTGCCGCTTCATTGATATTAATTAGTCCAATTTAGAGGTTACTATGCTATCATCGGTAACAGTTTTTCAATACAATGCGAGCATCAAAAAGTGAAAAATAATATTAATGATCTCTCATTTAATGTTCTGGATAGTTTACAGTTAATAATCTAGGATGCACACCATAATGAGTTGATTATAATTTATGGGTTATGGGTCACGACGAACGAGTTACTGTTTAGTTGTACAGGATGAACTTTTGTTATGTTAAAGGATGGACCCAAAAAACAGGCCATATCACAAAACCAGCATTTCACTTTCACAATCGCAAATGTAGCTGTTTCCTGCAATCATGGCAGTCATTCTGCTCTATGAAAAATACTTATTTTAGGCTGTAGTATAACAACTACGCAAGATTAATGCTAGTTCGTGTCGTTACAAAGCAGCAACAGGCTGCATTTATCAAAATATTCATTAGAATTATTTTCATGTGGCACAAGTTATCCTCCAATCAATTCTCCAAGGCAAACGAATTGCTTTCTGTTCTCTTGCTGAAATCAACAATTGTATAAATGTTAGCCAAGAAAATGAACAAAAAAATTTAATTTCTTAACGTAAAAAAATGCTGAATGCCTTTGTAGTCTCAAAATAATAATGTTTGTTTCTTACAAAAGCTTTCACCCTAGTGGGCCTCATCAGCTGAAAAATTATACTTACTTTTTCTGTGTTTTGGGATCTAAGATATATTTCTTTGGATATGGACGCCAATGAACAGGAATAGGCTGTTTGGTTCTTAGTTCCTCCTGAGCTTTCAAGTAATGGTTTGGCAACATCTTCTCCCACATTCCTGGTTTGAATGCAGGACGAGTAAGTTTTGTAATAGTGCTAGCCATTATTTAATCACTGAAGTGCAATCTATTCCACCTCGGTACCTCGGGATTGTACTACCCGTTTTTGATGATGCTACCTAAAAATGATTAAAAATAATGGGCCTATCAATTTTATCATTTGCGAAGAAAATAACTGCTTATCTACTAAATTAGCATTGATCATTTCTGCTAAATAAAAATATGAAAATGTTGTTATATGTGCAATACAAATTTGCATATCAGCTGTAGACAGCCATATATATATATATATTGATATACATTGATATATATTGATATACATATATATATATATATATATATATATATATTGATCATTTCTGCTAAATAAAAATATGAAAATGTTGCTATATGCACAATACAAATTTGCATATCAGCTGTAGGCAGCCGTATATAGCCGCCACTAGCTTATACGTTCTCAAACATGGCACATTCCACCTGTTGACGCCAGGCTCTCTTCTACATGACGCCAGGCTAATAAGTGTGATCGGACCCTTATTATTTCTTAACTCCGCTAATGACCTAACATCAAGGTCAAAATGTTTGCCGATGACACGAATATATACAAAAGTGTAGTCAGTTTATGATTGCATGACACTGCAGTATTATATATCAGTCATGGATGCATGGTCCAGAGAATGGCAAATGCCATTTAACACAAATAAATGCAAAACTCTACATCTAGGGAACAACCACGACGAATTTAACTACTTCATGAGTGATACGTCAGGCGGACAGAGAATCATAATGCAAATTGAGTGTCAAACGGATCTTGGGGTATATGTGGATAACAAGCTGACATTTAGCCAACATACTGATGAAGTCACCAAGAAAGCAAGAAAGAGGCTTTGGTTAATTCGAAAAACTTTCAGTTTCCTAGATATCCCGATGTTTCTGATTTTATACAAAACATTTGTCCGCCCTATCTTTGACTACGGAGATGTCATATGGAATCCATTTAGATTGAATGCAATAAGAAAAGTGGAATTTTTCCAACATAGAGCTACAAAATTAGTTCCTGCCATGAGCCATCTGACGTATTCAGAACGGATGAGGAATTTGAAACTCCTCTCATAGAGATTTCGAAGGAAGAGAGGTGATTTGATCCTGATGTTCCGTATCAAGAACAATATGACTAAACTATAGCATGGTCGTTATTTTGCTAATAATCTACGAGGTACTGGATATAAAATTATTAAGCTCAGATGCAGAAACAGGAATAGGTTTATGTTCAGGACTGTCAATGACTGGAATTCATTAAATACTAAGGTATGGTGTGCCAGTACTGCCTTACACTTTAAGACACAACTGGATCAGTATTAGAAAGACCATCTTGAAATGTATCACGCCCCATTTCAACCTGAATGGACTTTATTGGCCGAGAATTAAAGGCTCCCACCTGACTGTACACAATGGCAGTTATTATAGTATTAACAGTTACAGTGTTAACCGGATCCACAACGCTATGTATATAATTAAGGATTGCAACCATGAGCAAAAAGCTATTAGTTTCACCCCGATCGTCGAAAGTAATCGAAGATAATACCTGAATCAGCCCTCAAATCTATTTGTACTTGCTAAATCTTTTTGCAGTATATCTATGCAAGCCAGTAGCTAACGCCGACCCGACCACTCTTGGCTTTTTTTGACATTTCAAGAGCTTTATGTAATGTGTTATAAGAGCAGATACCTGAAGTAATCTTAATGCAATCCTCATGTCGTGTAAAGAAAAATCTTCAAAGGACCACTAAACCTCGTTAACGTGTACTGTGGGCCGCCATTGCCATACGAAAAAGGTGTCGCCATCTACAGAATAATTCATTAAATATAAAGTATGCTAAATCAATAGGGAGTGAAAAAATCTCAAAGTTAACAACATGAAAGCTAAAGGATATAACATAGCACGGGATGGAGATCAATCCCGAAAACGTTGCAAATACAAGGGATCACTACTTAACACAGAAGACATAGACATAGAAGATGATATCAAAAATAGAAAACAACAGGCAATGTATGGCCTTATTCAAAATAAATCATTTCTAACAAGCAACTATCCCTCAAGATAAGGCTGCGACTCGTTAATGCATATGTAACTAGTATCTTTATGTATAACAGTGAAATGTGGGGCTTAACTGCAATGCAGGAAGCAGAAATAAATGCATTTCAAAAAAGCCTACTTAGAAAAAATAAAATAGCCATATGTCATTTCACATGAGGAGCTATATGACAGAACCAAAGAAGAACATTGGAGCACTAAAATCACGAATACTAAAATGGGTTGGACTTTTGATAAGATCGCCAGAAACAACACCAGTAAGATTAGCATTAAACAAGCCACTGAAACCTACTAAACAGGCTCCAGACAAACCAAAAACAACCAGCATATCAAAAATTAATAAAGATTTACAACAGTTGGAATCAAACCTAACAATAGCATCACAGGAATTAAATTTTTTATCTGCAGACAAGAAACAGTGGAGTGCTCTAATGAAGGATAGAGGTTCTATGTCTACAATAGATGTTTAGAGCAACAGAAGAAGAAGAAATCAGTAGAGGGATTCACCAATCATGTTCTCAACAATTATTTTAGTGTGAAACTGTTTGTAACTTTAACTCGTTGATGAAGGGCAAACTGAATAGACTGGAAATTCGTTGACCCCATCTCAGCAAATATTCTGACACTACTCTAAAAGACAAAGTGGGTTACCATACCAAAATCCGCACCATGGAGACTGAAAATGTTCCAAGACATGAATTATCATTGACATCTAACAATCATGTGGTATTCAAAAGACAAGGTTGCAAGACATCTGCAAGATGTGTTGAAGGATCTTAAGTTCGACTCTGATGTTTTTGAATCTCTGAGTATACATATTCTCAAGATTGCAACAATACTCGTGAGGCTTTCACTAAAAAAAGAAGGCATGATAGTATTCAATTGTATCAAAAATGCCTTGAAGTAACAAATTGTCTGTTCTGTTCTATTACTCATCGCATAGTAGGTCATTATTTTTTTTTATCAAGCTTACAAATGTTTTCAGAGGCAGGAACCTAAACAATATAATTATGCCAATTAGCAGAGCCTATTCAACCTATAAATTCCGAATGCAGTTTCACAACCGGGCTGCCAACCAGTACGTTTCTAAGATGCCAACCATCATCTTCTAAGATCGTTTTAAACAAAAGTCGATGCACATCATTTAATGTTAAGCATCATTCAGACTCATTGGTGGAAACATCAACTACAGATTTAACTGTTGTTTGTAAGGCAATATCATCAATGTAAGAGGGTTTACATTAGAAGAAACATAAAACAAACACACAAAAATTAGAATTAGTGTTACATAACGCTATTAAAATTTTATAGAAATTGATTATTTCTGTAAAGGCTATGCCATTATAATACAGGTATATTTATGAGACTATGTATTTTTTATGAATTTACAGTGCCAGGCTTCTGCTCTATGCCTTAAATCATTGGAGTAAATTGCCACATATGTACAGATGAATGGTTGGTTCCGAAGTAGTAGAAAGCAGTCGTAGTAGTAGTAGTAGTAATAGTAGTAGTAGTAGTAGTAGTAGTAGTAGTAGTAGTAGTAGTAGTAGTAGTAGTAGTAGTAGTAGTAGTAGTAGTAGTAGTAGTAGTAGTAGTAGTAGTAGTAGTAGTAGTAGTAACAAAATTTTATTTTCAGTCAGTTTGTAATGTTAACATAAGACATTAGCTAAACAAGCTATTTGCCGACACTGGATGATATGTACAATGAAATGAGATGACAATAGTAATCTGTGAGTCTGTAGTAACTATGAGTTCTAATATATGACACTATTTCAAACCTTCTTTCATAATTGTCTTTGTTTTTACCACTTTTGGTATTCAGCAATAGATGAAGTGCTGTTGATTACTCTTCACAAGCTGGATATTTGATGTGTATTTATTATAAATTAGGTTTATTGGATGTTATAATTTATAATGCCTATAATTGTGATGAAGCTTACATTATATCTGATGTAAGATAGTGGCCTAAGCTATGGAACAATAATGACTGACGTCATGGTAAATATTATATCGAGACCTGGAGTGGCTGACATCATGGAGACAAGATGATGGCAAAGCAGAAATGCGAGGAGTTTGGCTCTGAGATTTCGAGTTGAATGGATGTTTTGAGCTGAGTGGAAGAGTTGCTAATGGGCTTCAGCAAACAGCTGGTGAAAAATACTGCCGTAAAACTACTTAATTCTACGTTATAATGCTACTCTATCGAAACGCGTGTTAAGGTACGTGGTCATGATGATTATGCACTTTATGTTTACTATGCGTTATAACTCTTGTGTATTGTATCCATATGTTCTGATGTCTATATTAAATAACCTTATTATTTAAGGTTCGACCCTTAAATTCGGTTTGCAATGTCTTTGTGCTAGCCTTACACGCTATCACATGCATAAAAACCCTTGAAGGAAAAGACTTTATTCTTCTGTGTCAACAACGTCATTTCAGCAAACCCCCAACAAGAAACTATAATCACCAACTCACACAGCTTCGCACATGGCTCATTATACACGTGCATTTAACCAAATGTTCATTTCCTAAATATCAATTACAAAGGTCAAACATTATCACATAAAAGCACTTGTGGGAAATGAACAAAAGCTATGTATGTTTTTATTATTATTTATGTTACGTGGTTATTGTTTAGCTTTTTAACATTTCATTGCCAAATGCAAGCTCTGCGTAATTTAAGATAGCATTAAAGTTGTACAAAATTTCAAATTGTATTTTTAAATTTTATAAAATTTTTACGAAACCTGTTTTCTTGTCCTTTAAAAAACCACAATAAGAGAAAGCACGAGTTCTCGAGAAAAGGACGTACCCAAAGTTCCAGACTTCACACACGATTTCCCGTATTGAAAAAACTACATTTTCACCTGTTCCACGTGAGAGAAATTGCGCAAATTTATTACAAAAGTTCTAAAACTTAGTAAAAGCTATTTTCTGCACATTTAGGTTTGCAATATCTGTTTACCTCTTTTCGCTAAGGAAACAAATCATCATGACCTTGAAATGAGGATTTTTTGCGCACTTCAAGTTTATGTGCTTTTCTAAGCGCATGAATTAATGAATGCGCTTCTGTTCAACACTACGTATACCCTACTATACCGCGCTTACTTTCCCCGTATACCGCGACTTGCCGCACACCGCCTAACCATGTACCGCCTTGGCTTGTACCATCTCAGTGTATACCATAACGCAATGTGCCGCCTAACTGTCTATCACGTTGAGATGTACCGTGATACAGTCGTGAGACCTGGTTCTGGAGTTAGGGATGTTACCGAAACTGAATTTACAAACCGAAATTAAAGAAACATAACAAAACGAAACCGAACTGAAATATTTTTGCAAAACAACTACTACTAAAACTGCAAAATGAGAATTCTAAAATAAGTAAAATATTTTGTTTTTGTTTGTTTGCTTTTATTTGCTGTGATGCAAAATTACTGATAAAAAATTCTACTACATAAAGGACAAGAAAGTTTTATAGTGTAGAACCTCGAGTTTGATGGAATGGCTTACCTTGGAAAATGTGTTATAATGTTTTTGGGTTTAAGTTTCCTCAATGATTAATGTTTAAAGACCATAACGCTTCATTAAAAATAAACTTATTTTGTAGATATTTTGTTGCCTATATTTCATAAATTATAAAATTAAACGTGATTTTGCTCAAATAAATTCAAATGTGGTTTGATGTTTCGGTTGACTGGGCCTAGAAACTCTAAAACTCCACAATCGTCAGCACTGAAGATATGCCGCATTGCTGGTAAAAGCATGTCACAAACTGTTATGTAAATGAAATTTTTCGCTTTATTTAAACTAATTTAGCCAAGGCTTTTCAGTAGTTTTTGACATCTAGGAGAAAACAAAAGGTAAATTGGATAAATACTAGTAAAACCTAGGAAAAATGCTACTGAAAATAACCGAAATTTCGGCTACGAAATTTAGTAAATTTTGCCGAAACCGAAAGTACAATTATTGGCCAACCGAAAGAAAAATTTCTTTTCAATAATATTCTTGGCTGGAGTATATGGTGTGAGGCATACAAAGTTATGTCTGTATAGTGAATTGGAGCCTGCTGGTATTGTAACAAGGTGGCAGCACATGGGAATGTCAAGTTTATCTTCTCTGTTTATTATCAGTTAATTATCAAACCCTGGACAGCTGTAAATTCACATGGCAAAATTTCATATATTATTCTCTTTCAGTGCATCTAACTTGACAAAAATGCAGAATTGATCAAAGCTTGCTTGAACTTTGGTGTAACCATTAAAGTTAAATTTATTAATGTTCACATCACTTTAGGTTATGTACTTACAACACATAAGACTTCAACAATATTATGTGGCCACATTCTCGGGATAACACACGCAGTTAATGGTACAATGACTTACTCGAAAAGCTTTTTCATGATTTTCGATCATTTTCGACATTGCGACTAGTAAATCAAAGCTGTGAACATTCTTTGCGCCGCTAATGTACATGTGCAGCACTTGACAACTGCTGGCAACATTCTCTATCAATCCGAAGATCTCTCACATCTAGCGCTATACATACCATATTGGGTATTCGGCTAGCATGGCGATTTTACCTCTCTGCGGTCTACCCTCTATAGGTATAAAGTAATCAATTAAAATGTCACTTTTGCATGTTAACACTTCCTCCTACTAACCTAAGGATGACTAAGACTGGTACAATTCATGCGTCCAGCTGTAAACCATCAGATTCCTTTAATAAGTTTCACAAGACTAAATCTAATAAGTTTCGCATTAATAAGTTTAATAATAGCTTAATATGTTTCATGTGAATAATAATCATAATGTTTTATTTTGTTCCTGCGGTTAAATTCTGTTGTTGTTAGGATTTGGTAGATATGCTGGCATACCATGATATAGTAAACTGACCTAAGAAGGCTGCAGTGAAGATTCTATTGGTAAATGTGAGGGATGTAAAACTAAGCAGAATATAGATGTGGCAAAATGTGAAGTATCAGAAATTGTTTAAGAACGTCTCTGAATCTGGATT
Organism: Tubiluchus corallicola; assembly: GCA_030141605.1. Classification (NCBI taxonomy): domain Eukaryota; kingdom Metazoa; phylum Priapulida; class Priapulimorpha; order Priapulimorphida; family Tubiluchidae; genus Tubiluchus; species Tubiluchus corallicola. The sequence goes on from JAQGDQ010000049.1 coordinate 801,365, forward strand.
TTACAATTTTAAATGTTCTGCAAAGGTCGAGTAGCTTGCATAGGTATTGTAAGATTTGCAAAATCGAAGTAGTTTAAGTTGACTGTCATGAAAGATGATGGGGCTAGTGTGCAAATTGAAATAAAGGTCCAAAGCTGCTCACTAATCAGATTACTGAGAAAGTAGAAGTTACAATTAGATATGGCAACAAAATCTTGAAAAAATCAAATGCAGATACCAGCAAAGGTATCTAAGAAGTAGTCAGTAGGGTTACCAATGTTAAAAGCAAGTGTAGGTGGTAGTGTTTGTAATAAAAATGTTGTAAGGTCAGTTGTAAAACCCATTTTAGAATGTTTTTGTTACAACCAAATGGCTAAATCCAGTGGCTATACATATATAGACATATCTATTTTTGAAATATTGGAGATTGTATTGTTACATTATATTAGAGATTTAACATTTCTATAAGCTAGTATCAGCATTATATATGACTTGTGAAGAATCAGCAGCATATTTGAATCTATGTGAGTTAATTCTGTTCTTGTGAATTATGGACCACAGTTGTTTCCTGGTGATTTTATTAGTCTTGTTATTATGCTGAATATACTCAACGGACTGATCAATGTTTACCCGCAAGGTACGTTTTTAGTCTGTCTGATTGTAAGTGACTGTTTTCTGGAGTCAAACTGATATTTTTTACATTATTCTTTCCTAGGTGCAGAGCTGTACACTTTTTATCTGAAGCAGCATTTGCCTATTTTTTGACGTTACATCATCATAGTGCCCACATCATGTCAACGGTTAGTATACGCGTTGTAAAATTTGTAATCCCATTGAACTACAGTTTCTTTTGTTAGCAACAGGACACAGAAAGTCCTAGGTTGGATGACTGAGTGGTCTAGGATTCGGACTACAGCCACACAGTAGGGATTAGGTTGAGTCTAGCAGCTGCCAATACCAGGACGTATACCCTACATTTTATTCATTATTTGCATGTTGCATCTTTATCTGTATTGGTGACAGTGTTAGTCACTGAATAGCTGTTAATGGTAAATAAATGTCGTCCTTTTCTTTTTCGTTATTTCTTAAATTTGACTTGAAGAGTATATTCTAGATCACTTTTTTAATTGCATTTAGACAAAATCTAAATTGGCATTCTTTATCTATGCATCAGTTAAGGATTCTTGCTTATTTGCTTTTAATACCATTTTACTGTTGCATTTTGCAACTTTTAAAAGAATCAGTACAGATGTGTAAATATAAATCAAAATTATAAGCTGATAAATCAGTTTAAGTGAGTAAATAATACTTAACATTCGCCTTGTTGATGAAGAAATTTTTATTTCTTAAACTTTGTTTATCGTGCTATTAATGTTGCTATAATTTCCATTATTTTTGACTGAAATAAACAAGTGTAGCTTTCATAATTATTCCTAACAGAGAAAAGGAACTGCAAAGGTTAACTCATTATTGGAGATTGAAAAACAGATTCAGTCTCAGTGGGAAAACAACCACTGCTTTGAAGAAGATGCTCCAAGCACAGATGACAGGTAATTTACGTACGGTGCACACGTTAAGCATCAGATCTTTTTAAACATATTTTGCTGCTAAACAGGCAGTTTTATGTAGAGTTCATCGGCTCTTACTGTAAACCAGGAAATGGTTGCTGGTTTAATTTTTGCAAATTGAACTTGAATGCCTTGTTTGTGAAGTGATGTTTTTTGCAATAGGCCATTCAAAGTAGATTGTAAATGTAAATAAAATTAATTTATGGATCAAAACAAGGTTGTTTACATGCCACTAATGACGATTTTCACTCAACCTGGATATAAAGGAGCCTATGGCGCATTCTAGCTATGGAGTTTAACTAAGGATCTTATATTATTATCTTGTTAATTTGCTTTCAGCTGTCTATAATTGCTTATTTCATGTTTAATTACAAATTTATTGCTCATTGAATTCGCACTGAATAATAAGAAGCGATAGAAGGAACCAGTGCCTCTAATTTCCTCTTCATGTGTTATCACAGGTAGTGTTAATAAATACTATTAGTACTAATATTAAATAGTGTTAGCCACCCTGCTACTACAAGGAGCCAGTAAGAGACTTTACTACTAGTGTAATTTATGCATCGTGTAGCTTGTGGGGCAAAGTTCCCAAACATTTTCAGCACGTATTAATTTTAGGCTTTACGTTTTTTATACTTCTTCTGATTTGATGTTCTTTCAAACGTTTAATGGCTTTTGCAGTTAACACGATGCTCTTGTTCATCACACAAGGTTTCAACTGCCTTTGTTTTGCTCACGTTTACTTATTTACATTTTTGTTTTCATAGAAAAAAGTATCTTGTGACGTTTCCTTACCCATACATGAACGGTCGACTTCACTTGGGTCACACTTTTTCCCTGTCAAAATGTGAAGTGAGTACCATTAATCAACCTTTTCTAGCATGTTTTTTAAATTGAGCATTGCTAGTGTTTTAGTATTTCTTTTAATATACATGTAAGGCCATAGCATGCCACTGTAATCTCCCTGTCCAAAAGTAAAGTGAGTAACATTAATCATGTTTTGGCAACCCTTTTCTAGCATGTTTTATTTATGTTGAATATTACTAGCATTTTAATATTTCTTCTAATAGATTTAGATTTATTTATGTATTGTATGAGGACATATAAAAACATTGTGATTTACTGTAAGCTGAGATTATCGTCATACATAATATACAAATCACTTAATAGCTCATTCTTATGTATCATATTGGGACATGTTCCCATGTATCAGACATAAAAGCAATGCTGTTGTTTCTTGAGTGCACTTCATTCGACAATTTAGGAAACTTTATCAAAAGAAAGATGTTTGTGCAATTGAGCATTATTTGACAGCACTTACCTCAGCTTGCTGTAATAAAGCTTGCAAATAATTTTCAGTTTGCAGTTGGTTATCAGCGGTTGCGCGGGAAGCGTTGCTTGTTCCCTTTTGGTCTTCACTGCACTGGTATGCCAGTCAAAGCTTGTGCTGACAAACTGATGAGGGAGATAGAAGAATTTGGGTATCCTCCCAATTTTCCGGAAGATGATGAAGAGGAACGGCTAAGAAATGTTGAGAGTACGGCAAGCATACAGACACTGCTTGTAGACAAAGCCAAAGGAAAAAAGGTTTGTAGTTTCTCTTTAAAGTTTTAATTAGGAAAGTATTCAGAGTTGTTGAGCAATTACAGGCTGGATTCATTAACACTTTAGTAAGATGTAACACTTCACAAAAAGCCTGGCTAAATTGCCAACCATATACCCTACATTCGTATATTTTGTGTACTTCAAAGCACCTTATTTGCTGTTCAGGTGTGTAAGCTGTTTAGTGCCTGTAAACCTGGAAGAAGGTGCCAAATTAACATCCTGGTCATTGCAATTGTCTTTCAAGCTTCAAGGTTGAATTCATTAACACTTTAGTAAGATGTAACACTTCACAAAAAGCCTGGCTAAATTGCTAAACATATACCTTACATTCGTATGTTTTGTGTACTTCAAGGCACCTTATTTGCTGTTCAGGTGTGTAAGCTGTTTAGTGCCTGTAAACCTGGAAGAAGGTGCTAAATTAACATCCTGGTCATTGCAATTGTCTTTCAAGCTTCAAATTGAAAAAGAAATGAGTGTCAGGAGACAACAATAATTGAAAACTCTGAGATGTTAATACCAAGAATAAGTAGGATGCATTTGCTGCAAGTACATCAGCTAATTTTGATGTAGTGTGAGTCTTAAAAAAGTAAGGTATGCACTGATGTCAGGGAACTTACTGGAAGATTTGGGAGTACTAATTATGATGTGCAGTCGCTGCAGCAATTTCTTCATTCATAATAAGTGCAATCTTGACAATTTTGCATGTGTGTTATTTTTGTTTGCACTTGTAGATGGCAAAAGATGCATTATTGACTTTTATGGGGCAGTTTTGAGTTTTTGCGACATGTTGAATATATTTTGACATTTATAGTACCAAGCTTTCTTGATAACTTTCTTCCAGCGATTAAAATATGAAACAGATTCATCATTGAAATTTTTAGATTTAGAAAATTGGCATCCCATATTGATTTTTGGCTTTCTATAGGCTTTTCTCACTACAAGTTGCTATCCTTTTCTTAGAATAAGCATTTTAATTTAAATCTTTTTAATTACGTGGTTTAATTAATTTATGCCTAGATGCATATAAAATACTTTTAAAGGTTTATACGAAATGTATTTTGTATACGAAAAGCTGAGATTTTACAATTGTTGTTTAAATGATGTACAATTGTGCTTACAGAGCAAAGCGGCTGCAAAACATGGAGCTGCTAAATATCAATGGCAAATCATGCAGTCTTTGAATCTCACAGATGAAGAAATCGCGAAGTTTGCTGATCCGATGTATTGGCTTGGGTATTTTCCCCCACTGGCAAAATCAGATTTGAAAAGAATGGGTATAAAAGTAAGATCTGTTTTTCTTGGCGTAAGGAAATTTTGTGGCAGGTACATTTTAGCAGGTTGGATGAACATTTTAGATAAATTTTCATCAAGTCCAAATTAGTATTTTGATATACAGACATCTTGTGGTTCTGTTTTGCATTGGAGTGGCAAGATGATCTGGATTATTTAAATTTGATTTGAATGTTTTTTGCATTTGCCATTTTCCCATATTTATATTATGTAAAGTTTATTTTTGTCAGATTTGAGAATGCATTAATCATAACACTGGTGCTTATATTTTGAGACTGCCTGCAATTAAATTTTGTAGCATAAATTCTAGTTTTATTATAAACAGAAACATTAGCATAGCAATGATGAGGAAATCAGTTTGTCAAGTACAACTCATCATCTGTAATTCCGTAATAGCACAGCTATTATAACTTTTATTTTTGCCATTATGTCTCTTTGTAATTCTTTATAGAACTTCACACATTGCTAGCATATGTGCAGCACTTATATATGCAGAACCTATTGCAAAATTACTGGTCCCTCTTATGGCAGGATCAGAATTCAGCTCATTATAATAAAGGATATTCTGCTGAAGTGTACAAAACAGACGTGTCTCATCTACGTTTGAAATTGCATTTAACCTCTGACCTCTCTCACTGAGAGAAGTAGCTAGGGCAGTAACACATGGAACTTTCCAGAACCAGTTTCCTGGTGATACATACATTTACTAACTTCCATGTTAACTTCGTAACCATGAACACACCTTGGCCATGATGATTAGTTATGATTTCTTGATGATGTAAGTGGAATTCCCCTACTGATAGTTTTATATTTCAACTTTTATTGCCATTGCTTTTATGTACTTTATCATTTATGACTCGAAGCTTTTTCACAGGTTGACTGGAGACGTACGTTTATCACGACTGATGCTAATCCGTACTATGACTCTTTCGTTCGCTGGCAATTTCTACACCTGAAGGAAAAGGGGAAGATAAAATTCGGAAAAAGGTGTCATAATAAAATGATTATATTGTTTTGCAATGAATTGATTCCTTTTAAACTGAAACTGTAATGTAAATGATTTTGCATGTCTTCAGTGTTGTCATAGATGCTGGTGTTGTATTCTCTGCTGGACACTAATGAAATTGTACATGTTCCAGCAAAACTGAAGAGTTTTAGTATCATTGTTTACAATCTCTCGCTTTATTTCCCTAATGTGCTAATGCTACTAATATTGATTTTAATTAAGCATCATTTACTTAACTGAACAATATTGGTCCTTAATGAATTTCTGTTTTGGTGCAATTAAGTCTGAGAGTGAGTACTTTAGCATATATATTCCATTGTATCTACTTTTGTAACCAGTATTTTGCTTCTGTATTTCATTATTACAGGTACACAATATATTCACCAAAAGATGGTCAGCCATGCATGGACCATGACAGAAGCACAGGAGAGGTAAACATGATATAAATTTTGAAATATATATATGGTTTCCTTTTCAACTTTTGTTAAGAATAGTTAACAACAGCTTTAAAATATCAGTTTGTAAGCAGTAATCTTCAAAATTGCATTTTTTTTGTATTGCTGTCATCTTTCAAAAGGTATCAATTGTTAGGCTTGCTAGACACATTCCTAAGTTGCACATTTTATCAGCATTAATCTTCAGGTTGATGAAACTTCTCATGTTTTACTGACTTGGTAGCTGGTGCTAGAATAAATTGTCAATTGTTGATGATTTTATCCGCACTAATTTTCAGGTTGATGAAACTTCTCATGTTTTACTGACTTGGTAGCTGGTGCTAGAATAAATTCGAACTTCTGGTGCTTGCGATTTGCTTCCTGACTGTTGCTGTGCACCAGTTGAGAAACAAATTAAACAGTTTAACTATCAAATTGTTAAAAAACATTGTACAGGTGAATGTCTTTCCTAAGGTAATAATATATGGTAGTGTATAACGGCTATTGCCTTGTATATGTAACACGTATAATTGCCTATACATGATGTACTGCACAAGAAATATCTGAGGCTGGAGAATTTAGAGCTAAAATGGCCCACATTTTCAAGCAATAATAAGATTAATATAATTAGTAAACAATGTTATTTTTGAAACATTTTCAGGGTGTTGGACCTCAGGAATACACTCTAATTAAAATGAAAGTTTTGGAACCGTTTCCGGAGAGTCTACGGTTAGTTTTTCTTTATCAGTTTCAATGGTGTTTGCATATTGATTAATTGGCTGTGTGGCCTAAAAACTATTTCGCTGTGGATATTTTTTACTTTGCTTTTTATTGCTTTTCCAAAGAAAGTGATAGGCTTTTTAAAATTCATTTAAAATCATGCACTGTGTTTTAATTAAATGATTTGTACGTCCATTTTCAACTTAAATAATTTGGACATTGCATAAAAGAGCAGCCTGTAGGAACGAATATAGTATTTATTAGCGCAGACATTATCATTTCGACAATAACTTTCATTTTCAATGCTATGAATCAAGCCAAAACAAATAACCAGTTCAATTATGATGCTATTAACCAAGGCATAAAATATATCATTGCACAATCACGAGTGCAATTTAAATTGTCAGAATACAAGTTGAAATAACTTAGAAAGAAGTTCTTACGTAAAAGAAACATAAAAATAGTATTGGAATGCAAGTGAAGGTAACTTAGAAAGAGGTTCTCATGTAAAGAAAACTATAAAGAAAATGTAAAAATAGTACCAGTTATGATCGAAACAATCATTTGCGCTAATAAACACCATGTTAATTTATGAGTGGCTTATCCAATACCAAATTAGAAATTTTTCGGGGGTACAATGTCCTTATACTTATTACAATTCATTGATTTATATAGACAGTTCGCTTATCACACTAAACAAGGGATGCTTTGTGCAACTGGTATAAATTGTTGTTTGGTTGATCTAGGTGTAAAAGGTTGCAAAAGGTGTAAATTGTGTAAATTAAATACGTAAATTGAGTATATTAAAATGTATATCTGTTAAAATTAAGTAAAGTAAATTCACTTTGTGTATATTTTTGCTCGTAGTTTGTTACTGCTAACATGTAGATGCAATTGTCAGTTTTTTAATACCTGTTATATAGGGCATTACAAGGCAAGAATGTGTATTTAGTGGCTGCTACTCTACGACCAGAGACAATGTACGGACAAACAAACTGCTGGGTGCGACCGGATATGAACTATGTTGCTCACGAGTTGGAAAACAATGATGTGTACGTCTGTACAATGCGAGCTGCTCGTAACATGGCCTACCAAGGCTTCACAAAAACCGATGGAAAGGTCGATGTTTTGCAACACTTAACAGGACAGGTCAGTTTTTTGTGGTCTATGCTTATTGATTTGATCGGTGGCTACTGACGTAATTCATTAGTTAAATTTTAGATTTGAATTACTCGAATACCAATATTGCTCCAATTTATTAAGAAAAATGCCATATTATTCTTATTAAATTGTTGCTGTGAATTAATTTATTTTAGTGTTCATTTTATTTTCATTTATTTTGCCCTTAAAATTTTTTTTTGCACAGTGTGAAACATACCTTATAACTGAGAAACACAACTCATTTTCTGTGTCTTCAGAAAATTATAGCTTCGTAAACTGTTGCAAGTTTGTAATACACAGGTTTTTATTTGTTTTACTGAACAAGTAATGCTGCATTCAGACTAGAGAGTTTTTTCTTGAGAGTTCTCTCTGAAAATTCTCGTAATGAATAAAGCTTTTTATCTGCAAGAAATTTCAACAGCTCTCAGTTTCCAATAACTTGCCAAAAGAACTCGCAAAGCCATTCACACTCGTGAGTTTACTCTCAGAGAGAACTCTTGAGTGAAAACTCTCTAGTCTGAATGTGCCCTAAGTGTATGTGATACTTGATAAAACGTTGTTTGTAGCGGCAGAGTTTATGTGAAATTTCAGTCAAATGTGGTAAAATATCAATATGTGCAAATTTAATAAATCTAAAATAAATTCTGCATTGCACGCACGAAAATTTGATTTCTTATCATTTTACTTTTTTAGGATATTATGGGTATTCAGCTGCATGCACCCCTAACATCATATGATGTGATTTATACACTACCTATGCTTACAATCAAAGAAGGAAAGGGTAAGTAATCATAATGAATATTGTATACTTAATGTAGTTAAAATAAGTGATTACTAGTTATTTGATAAGCCAGTGAATATGCTATTAGAAACTAGTTTAAATAGGTTTTTCTTATTTTGATGTCAGGTTAACAAGTGTGACATCTTAACAATCGACCTAAAAGTGCTGCCCACATTTTTTGGAAGTTTTTATTGCCCTGCAAAAGTAACCTGTTATATGGTTAAAACACCATGTTTTTTAAAGAAGTCTATGCTGTACTTTTTTTTAACTGATAGGAACTGGTGTGGTAACTAGTGTTCCATCTGATGCTCCTGACGATTTTGCTGCCCTGCGAGATTTGAAGAAAAAGGCAGCATTTAGAGAGAAGTATGGAATAGCTGACAAAATGGTTCTTCCTTATGAAACAGTAAGTGACTTCATTAATGAAGTGTATAATGTGACTGCTATCAATGAATTTCTAATTGTAAACTTTGTACTGCAACTGAAACCTAAGAACTTCTAACATGCTTTGGATCATTTGTGAATCATTAAGATGCTTGTATAATATAACAGCTTCTTCAAACAGATTTTGTTTTGTTTTACTATATTAGGAAGTAGGAATTTTGTTTAATCAAATGAGATGTTTCCACTAAAAATTTATACTTTGTGTATTTTAGTGTTTCATTTGAGCTAAGAATCACCAATGTGACATCAGAATCTCTCTCAATCAAGTACTGTACAGTTGTTGTAGTATTTAGTGATCAATTAAAAGTTCTGGTTCTTGTAAGCTGAAATGTGTTGCTTGTTTACAGGTGCCGATTATTGAAGTTCCTGGTTTTGGTAATTTAGCTGCTGTAAAAGTGTGCGATGAGCTAAAAGTTCAGAGTCAGAATGATAAAGATAAACTCACCGAAGCCAAGGATATGGTTTATCTTAAGGGTTTTTATGAAGGGGTACGTTTTATTGCACTCTAGCTATATTTTACAGTTTTTGACACTAACACAGCACTGCCTGTTACTTTTTTTGTTTGTTGCTATGGAAACTCATAGTGCTGAAAATTTAAAGGTCGCAGTGTTGATGTACACCATTGGAACTTTTATTGTCTTGTAATTGCCTTCTTAAATGCTGTTTACAGTAAAATGAGCTCATTGGCATTTAAAAAGCAAATATCCTTAATGATATTAAGTGTTTTCTATATACAAAAATGTGAATTCATGAAAAGCTAGTGTTGAACGTTGATGCCCTCAGATGGCAGGTAGTCAGAACCCAAAGTTTTTTGTGGTGTGAAACTGTGGCAGTAATGTTTGCTGACCTTATTTGTTGAAATTGTTTTGAATTTCATGAAGAGTAGACATCAGTGTTTAGTACACGATACAAGAACGCAATAATACAGGAACGAAACAAACAAAATTTTGAAAACTAATGATAGTACACGAATGCCAGCACCGACAAAAACTTGTAATAGGGTAATAAACTGTTGATTATAAATAAACACGTCCGTGGATTGGTTGTTAATATTTTCGACTGACATCGCCACCTGTAAACCTTGATAACATGTAACTAACCAAAACATGTTATGCCGTCTGGTGGTCAGAGAGATCGCAAAGTGGATACATACAGGCCATAATACTTAAAACATAAGACTTAAAAGTTAACAACTCTCTAAAAATGCTCGTGAAATAATCGTAGATTAAAAAATTGTCAAACCATTTACTGTCATTTATGTTTTATAGTTCTACTTGCTAGGTATTTGTTAAGCCAATTATGCAATAACCAAAAGGTTACTAGGCCTAAACAGGTTCTGTTAGTGTTAATTTGTCACTGAAATATTTTCCCAAAAAGATAGTTATTACAAAGTTGAATTTACTAACTGTGATAATACATGTAATAACAAACTGATAATTGCCTGAATATCTTTCCATAGATATTTGCAAAAATGAAAAGTATCTAATGTAAATAAGTATCTAATAACAGTTTGTAATTGTTTGTGGAAAGAAGTGGCCACCATAGCCATAACAACCACATCCTACTTTTGCTGATGTGATTAATACAGTCTCAGCCTTGACATGCATAAATTGCAAGGAAAATTTTAATTTCCTTTACCAAAGTAGATAAAGTAAATGTTTCACAAAGTGGATGATAATACATGTTGGCTGCAAAAGTAGATGTAGATTAAAGGTAAATGAGAAAATGAAAAAAGTAGATATTCCAAACATTGGTTGGCATAGTTATTATAGATAAGTGCACTGGAATTAGATTAAGAAAGTAAGGCAGTAAACGAATACAAAATTAAGAAATACACAAATTTGCATGAATAATTTAGTGTGAACAACTAACAAGAATACTTGTCATGCAAATGATACATCCAAATGTGGCTTTGACATCTATGCTCATCTTAGAAGGATATCCTTTATAATGACCACAAACACCTCGTTGAGTAGCCTTGCCTTTGTGTGTTTTCTGGTACCTGGTGTGTAGATTTGGTCAAATTGCAATTGGTTTTATTTTTTATTTATTTGACTTTTTTTTTAAGCTGAATTATGTATTTTTTCCATGTTGTATTTTTTAGGTAATGCAAGTTGGATCGTACACTGGTAGAAAAATACAAGATGTAAAGAAACAGATTCAGAGAGAAATGTTACAAAAGGTAAGCAATAATGAAATAAGCCCATAATTGCTGATTAGTAAACGATATTGAGCTAATAAGATTCAGATGCTCTCGATTTTATAGTTTCTTGAAATATATACAATGTCTCTTACAATTCATATAGGTTAAAATTTTTCTGATATTTATTTTAATTTACATTTGTCTAGTTGTCATTCCACATGCAGCCTATTTGTGTTGGTAGTTTGGTTAAATTTAGAACAAAATAGTGAAGTGAGATATTGTGTTTGATCGTGTAAATTGATTGATTATGCTTTGTAGACATCGGCTAAAATGGAGTAATTAAAGTTGTCAGTGGCTTTGTGTGATTTAATTAATAGGATTAATATGTGTTATTTTGTAAGTCTGTATGTAAAGTAGACATTATATTATAGCCCATGAAGGTGAAAAGATGACAAATTTTAACTGAGCAATTTAAATTGTTAGTTTTGGATTTGATTTAGGTGATTTTGCAAATCCGTAAAACTAAAAAATTATTGTTACTGTCATTAGAAGGTTTTAATGTTTTTGTATTGGCTTGCTCCAGGGTGAAGCTGTTTTATATCAAGAACCAGAGAAACAAGTGATATCAAGGTCTGCAGATGAATGTGTTGTGGCTCTTTGTGATCAGTGGTGAGTACTTAACACGGTTTTTATATAGCTGTTATGTTTTGAAAGTACTTTTCATTTTCTTTGTTTCTGCACTACAAAATTTTGACGTATTGTGATACTAGAATTTTTTCTTTATTTTGTAAAGTCATGTTCAAATAATAGAACCTCTTCTGTATTTCTGTGATTTTTGTCACATGTCATCGCACTTTATATGTGTCTTTGGTGTTTAAAAAGTTATGGTAAACATTACTTCTGTGTTACTTTGTAGCTTGTCATATCCTTCCTTTGATTGATTTAGAGCTTTAATGAATATAGGCCACCTTTGCATGAATATGATCCTTCATGTTGTGCGGATGAGATGAAAAGTAATCGCTTCTTGAGGGCATCTGGTTAAGCTTGTACAGTAGTGGTCAAAATCAGAATGGGTTTTAGCATTCAGTACTAACAAATTCACATTTTTCAAAATATTATAAAATGTATTATGTAAAATCTATGGGTAAATAAACATAATTGCTTTGACTTATTCATACAGTTTTCTTTTTTGTTTTGTTATTAGTGTTTTTTGTGGTTTTGATTGTCACTATATAGTATTTATGATATATTTCTAGGTATTTAGATTATGGAGAAGAAAGTTGGAAAGCCGAAGCCAAAAGATGTTTGGATCAGTTAGAGACTTACACAGATGATGTGCGACGTAATTTCATTGCTACACTAGACTGGTTACATGAACATGCTTGCTCTCGATCTTATGGACTAGGTAGTTTAGAATTTAATATTTGTGACTATCAAATGTTCTTGTAGCTGTGGATTTGGTTTTGTTATCTACCATCATTTTGTTATTTCCAAAATGATTGACTTTTGCGTGTTAGCATCAGTGATAGTTTTCTCTCTTTTTTTTCCAAAAACAGTTTCACAGTGTTAATCTGAAAAACGTTAAATTTTTCACTTGTAGCTTAGACTTGCGGTAACAAAATTACTGTATCATCTGTTAACAGCTCAGGGATTCATTCCCAGCTGTTCACAATGAGAATCTGATTCTGAGTTGGAAAAAACCAAAAAAGCTTTTTAGGTTAAACTAATTTAGTGAAAGTTGTTAATTTTGTTTGTCTGCACTTAATCACAATTATTTGCATACCCGATTTTGCAATAATTGCTTTGCAATGTTTATTATTATGATTGAGTGTACAAGTATATATAATAATTCGGCTTAGGTTTGCAATTCCCCACACACAACAAATTACTTTGTGAAGCAGATTAGGATTAGAGTTAGGGTTAGGGTTACGGTTACGGTTAGGGTATTCAAATTGTGTGGGTAATTGTGAGCTCGTTCCATTCATTCTAATAAAATTTTTAACACTTACATTTTATTAGGTACTCTTTTACCTTGGGATGAACAGTATTTGATTGAGTCATTGTCGGATTCTACTATTTACATGGCCTACTACACAGTCTGTCATCTTCTGCAAGGAGGAGTGTTTGATGGCAGTGGTGTCAGTCCTCTTGGTATAAGGTGCGAATTTCTTCAAGCTGTTTTTGTACTTGCACTTGACTTGCCCTACTAATGCTGATTTGTATCAAAACTGTGGGTGCTATTTTGACTCACGGTTAGTAGAATCAGTCGCACAGTTGACTCATCAACACCTGGTACGGGCCGCTCCTATTTAAATGTATATAAAAACTGTCACTGTCAATAGCAATAGCAATTGAAACAAATAACTCCGCCTAATTGACTCAATATTTTTGCCTCACGTACTTAAAATAAAGTATTTGTGTGTGATCAAAAAGCTTTTGCTACTTATATGTCTTCCTTATTTTGCTTTTCTGCACTATAATACAGGTAGAAATACTCTTGTGAAGTATCTTGTATAGTAACAGAAGTACCTTGTCTTGTGAAGTGTGATGTTTGTTTTATCACACACCTAATATGCTAGCGTACTGTTTTTGCCTTGAAACTGTCACCTGCTCGTCTGCTGTAATTAACCTCATTACCCAAGAATTTATGGAAGCTAAACATTTAATCACATGTCTAGTGGTTTTCTTTTGAAGTGCTTGGTGGTTTTCACAGAACGTTTGATTGCTGTTTTGCCACCGATTCATCGACAGTAATCTGCTAGTATTATTTGTGACTTTGTAAGCGTAAACAGCATAGAGCAACCAAGAGCATAGAGTTACTTCTGAAAAATAAAGCATAAGCTTAACTATTTGCATTAATTAGCTGTCAGCCTTTGCAGGGCATACAAAGCTGAAGAGTGATGAGTTATACTTCTATACCAATAATGCTACATACGTCGACTAATAGATTCAGTCAGTTAATTGGGTCAAAACACTTGCATCACAACGTGAATCTGTTAAGGGGTGCCTACTGTATTAATACGTGCAGTTTTTGTGTTGGTTTTGTAGTTGCTTTTACTGCATTGTTTTCATAATTTTAATTAATTTTACTTCATTGTTTACATAATTTTAATTTTACTTAACATGTAACAATAATTATTCTTAAGGTGCTCGTCAGTTTTAGTTGAGAGACGACCCAAGTTAATGTTGGCTTATTTCTCTTCCGATCTCTTCCTAAAATGCTTTTTCTTTTAATGACAAGTACATACATTACTTGCAGTCAGGAGATGATCGGGTTATCACTTCGCTTCTAGTTACATTAATTTCTGTCTTTCATTGGCATTGTTACTTGTTTTTATCCAGTTTATAAGGCCAGTTCATTATTATTTAATTGTGTATTCAATTTTCTTTGTGTGCTTGTTTAGACCGGAGCAAATGACACCAGCAGTTTGGGATTATATCTTTTTTAAAGCTGCTCCTCTGCCCGAGACTGATATTCCCAAACCTGCTTTGGACAAGTTAAAAAAGGAATTTGAGTACTGGTATCCGGTGGACCTGCGAGCATCGGGAAAAGATCTGATTCCAAACCATCTCACATACTTCTTGTATAATCACTGTGCCATCTGGCCTGATGATGAGTATGTATTCTTTAGAATAGATTTGGTTTTAATTTTGTATATAATTCTGTTATACTTCTGTAGAAATGTATCCATTTAGACTGATGACAGTGTCATCTCTTTTATTTTGGTGACTCTATTAAAGGAGCATCGGAAAAACTCGAATAACCTAACCTAAGGCAGTTGATTGTATAGTAACAGAAATATGTCTTAGCAAGATGAGAGAGTTCTTCTCCTATCCAGTTAGGTTTGAATCTAGAGCCTAATTTGAAAAAATAAAATATTTCGAGAATATTTTCTCTAAAGAAAATATGAAAAATATGAATGTAAGTATGAAAAGAGAATATGAAAAAGTATATGAAAAAAATTCTAGAAAATATGAAGAAGTTCTTAACTCCTTCAGGACCAAACCATTCAAAATAGGTCTTATAGGACCATAAGACCTATGACTTTTCTGCTGCTGTATGAGCACAGACATAACTAAATGATTTCTAATTAGGTACTGTTCTATTCAGGAGAATTTCGGTTGTGCAATCATGCTATTTATTTAAACATTTATAAATGACTTAATTGGTTAAAATTAAGAAAAACATGCACTTTTCAGGCAGTCTAACTTAGCCTATACAGTAGGTCAGCCTGGCATGTACTCGTGTGATCGTACACACTACTTTATTGATTGCCTGCTTGAAACAGCCCAAGACAGACATCTGCTGTACAGAGTTCCAGGAAAAGCCAACCGATTAACCAAGGAGAAATTGAGGTTGTTTCATCTTTTAACAGGAACTTCTTGAAAATAGAGTACACTTGAGGCTAAAGTGTATCAGAGTACTGTGTCTGGATAGTTGGAATTTTCTGGATTTGCCGATTTCACACAAGTGATACTATATATTGTTACAGTGCAAACACTGCAGTTACTGAAAGTTTTTTTCAATTTTTTTGTCAAAAATCAATTTTTAATTTTGGCTAAGGCAAGCAAATGCGCTTTGTGTATAATTTTGCATGAAAATCTATTGTGTGACGTGTAGAAACCTAAAAAAATTATCTCATATAACGTAATTGCTACAAGTTTTCATAAGCCCATGCAAAATTCAGCAAACTCGTACGGTCCTGAAGGAGTTAACTGCCATTTATTTCTGCTAAGCAGACTTGTCCTTATAAGCAAATATGTAGTGATAAATGTTTCTTTAGTTTTGTAAACTGTTTATTATTGTAGGTCAATGTGGCCCAAGAGTGTCCGAGCCAATGGTCATCTGTTGTTGAACTCTGAAAAGGTAAGTATGGTTTTTATCAAAACTGTTAGTCAGTTTACAATTTACTTCATACACTTGACACATTTTGCCAGCTAATATTACGAAGCCACTATACTTATTAACTCAACTGCTGACAAAAGTCATCTGGTAATTGCATTTGATTTTACAATAAAAAATATGTTTTATGTAAAGAAAGTCATCATTGGAATCTGTAAAATTTCCACACTTTTTGTTGTTTTACTACAACTTCTGTAGGTGTTGTCCAGACTCACACGTCAATTTAGTAAAAGGATGTAAATCATTTTCCACATTTTCGTTTCACATTCTGATCATTTTGCAGAGAATTGTGGAAGAAAGTTTAAGCACAAAACTTAAGTGATTGTTGAAACTCAAGTAATAACAAACCTGACAAATTTTCCTAGGGTTACACAACTATTAATATATAGATAGAACAAAAATACTTTTGGATTACTGATGGTAGCTACACGTTGATACTTATACAATACATAAAATGTTTGACTTATTCACCCATTTAATAATTTAAAAAAGTTAATAACAAATATTATGAAAGTAACAATGTATATTTGTCCTTAGATGTCGAAGTCGACTGGTAATTTTCTTACTCTGAGTGAAGCCATTGAGAAATATTCTGCAGATGGTAAGAAAAAGTTTGCTTAACAATGTATCGTGAAAGTTGATTGTTAAATCAGCTCAGTATACCCATTGTGGCATGTGATTGACATTGTCTGAAGTAGTTTCTCAACGAAATGATACTCATTTACCATTGCAAGCTAAAATTTGCTTATTGGATTTCAGTAAGAATAATATCATTAAGGAAAAACAGCATCATTGATGTTTAATTAAATGCTGTGGCCTGTTCAATATCTTTACGTTATGTCTCACTCTCAATAACTGAAATGTATTTCATTATTCCGTCATGAAATAATGATGATCTAAGTTTGATGATGGGATCAAGAAGTTTCAAAAAATACCATTGATTCTAATTGTTGCTTTTTCAGCTTGCCATATTGCTATTATTTTAACATAGCTTTGGAAGTGTTTTAGAGTGAGAGAAATAGCTTGATGCTATGCTAATTCTGCTTTAAATACATATCCCAATGTACTGGCATCTAATTCAGACTTACATGTATATGTGTGTCTGAAGTAAAATACAAATAAAAATTAAACAAGCAAGTATTATCAAAGCTTTTGTATTGTAAATCTCGGATTGCTACAGGGAGTGAACCTCGAGCCTACTCTGTCATGTTGGATTAGTAGCTCAGCTGACACTGTATACTACCACTAATCCCATTTCTCGGGTTCAAATCCCAACTGGTTCGCAATTTTTAACCATCTCCTCTTTTCTTGAACTCATTATCTGCAATGAGTAATAATTGTTGTGACATAAACCGCAATGGTTTGCGAACATTCTGGCTTTCACACTCATAATCTAGCTAACAAGAAAAACTGCATCATAACTTTCCTATAGAAATACTCATCACTTTTGCTGTTTTTTGACTTTTGCTCTATTATTGTATATTTTGCAGGTATGCGCTTGACCTTAGCTGATTCAGGTGATACGATAGAAGATGCAAATTTTGTAGAGGTAATGGCTGATGCTGCGGTTTTACGACTTTACACACTACTGGAATGGGTGAAGGAAATGATCGCTAACAAAGATACTCTTAGGACAGGTCCCTGTGATACTTTTAATGACAGAGTGTTTATTTCGTAAGTATTATAATTAATATATGATTAATACAGAAGTAATATAATTATTTTCTGTTCTGCTTAGTTTTTAAAATTTTGTTTTGTAATCGATTTTCAATGTTTGTGTCTTTTTTTGTACAGCAAGTCTTCACTGCTAGCTTGTTTCGGTGTTTCGTTTAAGAATGTTAATTTTTTGCACCTTTTTTCTTTTAAAAAGGTGTTTTGCATGTTTCATTTTAACGACGATTTTTTGCCTTTCTTTAAGCACTAAATCTTGTTTACTATCCTTGCATTCTATAAGTGAAGCCCACTACTTAATACAGATCACTGTATGGGTATTATGGTAGTAACAATTTGCAAAACTAAGCTGGCAGCAGGTAGTCAGAACACAATGATTCATTACAGTCCAACCTATAGTTGATAAACAGTTTTCGTGCTACATAGTTAATTGTTGTGTTCACCTCATTTGCATATACCTGTAGCAAAGACAACACAGAAAACGACCTTGTTATTGAATGCAGCTCGAAAGTAAGAAGATGGCATGTAGTAAATGCAATGCAGTGTGATAAGGAAGTGCTGACTGAGAAAAGGAAAAAATCTAAGCAACCAATCCTAGGTTTTTTTTATAAAAAAAGACAAAATGGGAAAGCGACGAAAAATGGCTGAAAGAGAGCAACCAGAGGAGGAAGGCCTATGTTTAAAAATTAGATTATAGTTTTCACATTTTCACACTTTGGTTACTCATTAGCTTTTTAATTAAGCAAATATATAATGTATAACTGTAAGCAATAAATCTTATACTATGTTTAATTTATGAACCAAGCCTTATTAATTTTTCTCCTGCAGCCAACTAAGTGTTTTTACATAACCAAGTACTATTGATTTTTGCTCCTAGAACCCAATGATTTTACATTATTTCTTAAGGAAGGCATTATTTAATTTAGTGACGTTTCACTTAATGACATGTTTTGCTTTTAACACATTAGCGTCATTAAGCGCAGACTTACTATAATGTTATATTTTGCTACTTAATTATGGGACATAACTATAATAACCAGTTGAGTTTTACTTTCCCATTGTAGCATTATGCAATTGAGCAAAACTTGTTCAAATATCTAAAACCAATATGTCAGTTTTCGGCTTATGTTTAATTTGCTTCATGTTTTGTATGAAATTTCTATGAAGTTCTATGTACGCTAGTTTGTGCCAATGTGTATTTCACATTAACATAGTTTTTTATATGCCAAATTTGCTTGCTGTCCTGTACTTTTTCATGTTTATGCCTCTAGTTATGAATTCACGTTGTTATTCTACACAAATAATAATAATAATAATAATAATAATAATAATAAAAATAATAATAAATGTATTGCCTAAAATTCATATAAAAATGCTCTTTAGCATATAAAAAAAAGTCACAAAAATCCTCCAACGATATTTTAAAGAACACAATTTCGTAAACGTTTAAAAGACTAACTTTACTGTGTTATACAGACACCAGATTAAAATTACAAAAGTAAAAAAGCTTCTAAGAGTAGAAGTGTTTTAATTTTTTTGTTTAAAAACAGCAATAGTTTGGGAATTTTCATAGCATTCCATAAACGAGGGTAAGCATTGGAGGAAACGTGCTTTTACAAATTTTAGCACATTGGAAAAAATAACGATGTTCAGTGAAGGATATTTTACAGATAAGATTTTTTGTGCAAAGCTAAAACTATTTTTTTTAGAGAAATGAACAAAGGTGTCATAGAAACACAAGCACATTATGAACGTATGATGTACAAGGAAGCATTAAAAACGGGATTTTTTGAGTTTCAGGTTGGTATCTTCCTCAGTTTTTTATTATCAATGTTTATTTATAAAAATTTTGCTTATATCCTTACAGTGTTTGTTGCCATGAAGTTTTTTTATATAGCCATTGCTTCAATGTTAGTGATCTGTATGTTGCTTGCCAGTATTTGGCATTCTTATATTTGAGAGTAGCTGTTTATATGACTTATATAGATAAATACAAGTTCAGTATGAGAAAGATGAACTTGCCCACAGCCATAAGATTCATATATAAATTATGTTCTCTAAAGGGGAAGGGAATTTTAAAGTATGTCCCAAAGAACTTTCCATACAAAGTTATATGACTTTGCATTATGTTTACCTGTTTGAAAGACTTGTGTAATTGTAAAGAGAAGTCTTCAAAATTTAAAATATTTGTGCCACCTGGTGAAGCAGCACTGCATTGCCATATCAGTGTGCTCCACTTGCTCACCAAAAAAGGCATTATTGGTTTTATTAGCTCTAAAGTAAATTAAACTTTTGCTTTGTTAGCAAAGAGTGTGCTACAAATGCTTTGATTATTTTTTAAAATTTTACTTAATGCTGCCTCATTGTCTTATTTTGTCTAAACTTGCCTCAAACGACTTATTGCTAAATTGGCTGCACTTAGCGGTCATTACGGAGTTTGAATTTACAATTTTTTGCAGCATTGCTGCTAACGTAAGCCCTCTATATAATAACGCAGCACGTAAATGATATAAAAATTCAAGAAGTGTTATTTATGAAGTGTTTTTTCTTGTGCTTTATGGAGTCTTACTTTTTCGCTGGTTATTGTTTTATGGCAGGCATCTAGAGACAAATATAGGGAATTAGCAACTGAAGGCATGCACCAAGATTTGGTGTTTCAGTTCATTGAGTGGCAAATCCTCATACTCTGTCCCATCTGTCCACACGTGTGTGAGTACATTTGGAACCTACTTGAAAAGGTAACAAATGCTATTTCCAAATGCTATTAGAAACAGTTGCTAACTTTTATAGACAAGAAAATGTATATTTTGCACAGTAAATTAAAATGAGATTGACTCTAGTCAATCATCTGGTTTTCCTTTAAAGTGTTTAATGGAGCACCTACTTTGCATGTAGACTTTCTCCTCCCATATTAGAAACTTCTTTTTTGATTTCTTTTTGATTTATGCAAAAACATTTTCCTAGTAAATGATAAATTGTTGCAGTGTCGGATGTCACAGTGGTTTCGGAAAGTTATGTATTCTGAGTAAATGTCGATTCAGTCATTGTCTATGGTGTTGTTAAAAGTTTTATATGAGATGTTTTAGCAAGAAAGGGCACCTTCATTTAGGCAGTTCCGCAGTCATTAGCAGCTAATATGGCTATCAGATTTTTTTCCGTGAATAAACAGGATGGGTCAAGGCAAGACAGTGTTTCTTGTCAATTATTTAACACATTGTTTTGTTCAGTTGTTAAAGCTTGGATAGTCAGGTGTAAATGCTTATGCAATATTACAGGTTGTAATAGATTAGCATGTACATGTGGATAAACTACTGGAAAATAAAAAACTTTAAAAGTATCCATGTTAATACAGAGTTCAGTTTTTCTGTATAACTTTAAGATGTGCAGGCAAGATACGTATTAACGTAGGGAACAATGCTTGTGTTCATGTGGGCTTATACAGATGAAGCATCATGTTATATGTGAATGCACGCATACTATTTGAGATTAAACTTTAATAATGCAGATTCCTTAAATTTAAGATCCTTTTTTTAAATCTGAAGCAAATTTGGTGTGTGAATTTGTACAGAAACGTTAAATATCTGAGATTTCATATGATAATTAATAATGTGTAAAAATTTATAAAACTGAATGTAATAGGTTTTTATGGAATAGTAAGTTAATTTTGGGGAAAATATTTGTGCATTTCGTTTGCAATTTGTCACGATTCTGCTGTGATCATATCCATGATGGAATATTCATCTTCTTTATCAGTCAATAAATCTAACTAACTAATTAACTTAAGATAGGACTAAAGTTTGGAAATGCTCTTTTGTTTAGCAATTGCTGCAAGACTGTATTATTTTTCTCTTTTCATGTGTATCATGTACACATGTTGTTTAAAAATCCTCTTTTTCTTAGGGTGGAACTATAATGACTGCATCGTGGCCTACACCAGGCACAGTAGATCATGTTCTGCTGGCTTCATCTAACTACATAATGGATGCTGCACATACTTTCCGTTTACGCTTGAAAAATCTCTTGCAACCTGCTAAAGGAAAAGTAAGATGTCAAATTTACTGTTTTGATATCAGCCTTGATTATTTCTCCAGCTCACCAAACACAACTTCTCAAAAGCATCTCTAAAATTGTTAAAGTAAATATAGTGTCTAGAAGTAGTCTAGAAATGTATAAATGTACTTTGAAATATACATTGGTGCTTGTGAATTTGTGACAATGCAAATACTAGTGTCCTTTGCAGCGACAGCTTAATTGGACTTAATTATAAATTGTTGTATTTAAACAAAAAGCATAACCCTATTGTGTTATCTTTACGTTTTAATCATTTTGGTAAGCTGAAATGTTTACCATATTTGTTAGAAACACCCACAAGTTCTATTTACATTTTCTAATATTTTGTCACACAAGCTCATACTGTTGTGGTTATATGTTATTACTAATGTTACATATAAGACTGGCCCTATAATTTACTAATTATTTTTTATACATTTTGCAGAAAGTGTTACCAGAAAAGCCAACACATGGTACTATATACGTGGCAAAGACATATCCGCCTTGGCAGAAAGCAATACTGATGTTACTAAAGAAACTACAAGCGGTATTATTTCCTTTCCTTGGTACTTGTATGTTGCATTTAAATTACATTATAGTGTTCACCTTTTATATAATAGAATGACTCTTTTGTACATGCAGTCGCTATTAATCGTTGTTCTGGCTGTGAGGACATTGAGGACATTTAATTGTTTTTTTCTATTCTAATAGTCTTCGGGCCAGATGCCAGAAAACAAAGAGGTGGCAGTGCACATAAAGGAGATACCAGAATTGAAGAAACACATGAAGAAAGTCATGCCTTTTGTTCAGCTAGTTAAGGTGAATTACTTACCTTTGCCCATCATGATAGCTTGTTCACGAGCACAATTTTCACAGTTGTTTTGTAGCTTTGCAATATTTTTTAACAACAGGTTTGTCCTTGTTCTATTTGATAATTCTTCTGCCTATGTTACACAGCTTTTTTATGACAGTTTTTATCAAAAAAATGTGACCGTTTTTATGTGGAATATTTTTAGGAAAATGTAGCAAAGCAGGGGATAAAGGCTTTAAATTTGACAACTGAATTCGATGAAGAAGCAGTCCTCAGGGAAAATATGATTTACATAACTAATACTCTAGAGGTAAATTTCCAGTTTTCCAAGCAGTGTGAAGTACCTGTTATCATTTATTCATCTTTCCAAGTATTTGAATGAGAAGAGATACAATCTTCTAATAAATGCTTATCTTCAATTTTGTTAGCAGATGGTGCTAAATATTTAGTATAGAAATGCCTATTGGGCAAAACAGAATCTAGTAGATGTTTGTAGTGAATTGCATTTTGAACACTTTTGAGTAGCCCTGTCATTTATCTGCAATAGTCGTAGTTATGTTTCGACTGCAATAACATTAGAAGCAAGTGCTCTGCAAATATGAAATTTCACAGCCCATTACTGTAATACATTAACTTTTGGCCTGCAAATTTGTTTAAGTTGTGGTAAAAAAACTGTTGCATTTTAAAAATTTAAATGCTGAAACAATGTCAGCTAATCATCACCTGAAAAACAGCCAAGGCAACATATTTAAACCACTTAATACATAGCAGCAAAACAATAAAGAAGTCAACCAGTCTACATCATGGTCAGTACCACAAAAGGTTAACAAAGTACTGATAAAGATTTATTGTTAAGAAAAAGAGGAATCTATGAACTGTGATATCTAGAATTCCCAGAAAAAGTGTATGAAGGCTGCACAGAGCCTTTTGGTGTATGTGAACAAACAGTAAAAATTGCTGAACACTGGGACCATGTAGCCCTTAAAAACAGTAAAAAGCTCTCAGCTGCTAGAATAAGTACCTTCGTTTCTCTGGTTTGCTGTGAAAATGGTGGACACATACTTGCAGTAAATTTTAGCAGTAGTGACGCAAATTTTTCAGGGCATTTATTTTTCTTGACTTGTTGTTTTACAACTTCTGTATCTTTGGGAAAATTTAAGGGAATGATCTAACTGGTGTCTGGTTGTCTGTGACATCACTGCAGTATTATCTTCTTATAATATCTGGTTCAAAACTTTGGCACACTTTTTCCACCACCTGATATATATATATATTTCAGTTGATGCTGTTTTGCTTTGTAGTTGGAGGGGTTAGAAATTTGTTTTGCGGAAGAGGCTCCCGAAGAGAAGATCCGTGAAGAATGCTGTCCAGGAAAACCAATTATAACTTACAGAACACAAGTAAGTTGCATGCTGAAGTATAAATTCACTCATATAGACTGAAATTACATTTTTAGGTTTTCTGATGCAGTGTGTAAATAATTTGTTCATCAGTATATTAATTATGATTAGTAACACAGTGATTTATGAAATCTTTTATGGGCTGTGTGGTAATCCATGGCCTTAAGGCCACTTGCCAGGACTTTTGTGGTCTTTTGAATGAATCCAATTGTTGCACAATAATCTCTAATTTTTATGAATATGTTTTTGCTTTATCATTGTAACTGATAAAAGGAGGATTCGTGTGAATCCTTGAGGCTGTTATAGACCATATTTTGTTAACTGGAAAATACACAGAAAGCTTTGCTGATTTCGAATATCATGACAACTCTTAAATTAGCACTTCAGCCACACCTAATTGGTATACAGTCAAAGCTCGTTAGAATGCCTCCTTTATAATGTCAACCTCGCTTAACGTCAAAATTTTTCACCTGACAAAATACCAATATTTGCATAGACGTATGTATTAATGTACCTCGTTATAATGCCAAACTCGCTTAACGCCAACTTTTTTGCAGTCCAAAAGCCGGCAGTTAAGGAGGTTAGTTTGTTTTCAAGTTTACTTAAGGAATTACAGATGAAAGTAATTTTAACTGTCAGAAGATGATATTATAATATTTTATGTGGTGGTAAAAAGGATGCTGAAATATGTAAAGTGCAGTAGATTACCCATGGCTATGGCAACATGCACGATATACACTTTCTCGCTTTTCTACTACTTTTGCTGTGAATCTATATGTTCCTACATGACCTAAATCAGGAAGCCATCAAAATATAAGTGATCAACTAAAATTAAACTTAACATGCAACTTCCTTACATTAACAGGTTCTCCATCTCTGTTTATAAGCTGTGTGCTAGGTTTTAAAATACTAAAATTTCTTTATCTCATGGTTCCAGTTTGTAACTGTCATGTACTGTCGTGATAACTGGTTGTGTAGTTGTGCAGGCTCTCCTTCTCGCTGCAAGAATCGAAATTTTTGGTCGATGGTCAGATTACATGTTGATATCAAGCTGCAAATGGAAACTTACAGGACAGTTCCATTAAAAAGACTGAGGTTAAATGGACTCTCACTTGAGACAAACAATGAAAATATTTACAGTCAAACCTTGTTATAATGCCAGCTCTGGGACACCACTAAATATGGTGCAATAGCGAGACTGGCAGTAAGGTGAGGTTCATTAAATATCAACCCGATTTTTGTATCCTAGTTAATTTTAATATGTGATAAATAGTATAAAATTATTATACCCACAACAATATGTGTTTATACTGCACATTTTTGCTGCATTAACAATGCAGGTATAGTTCGACAATGGTACCTTGCAAATCTATGTAACACAACATGTAGAAGCAGTCTTATGAAATACACTGATAACTGGAAACAACAGTTACTGCTCATAAGAGAAATATGCACCCAAGCAACCCTCCCTCCCAACGTAACATTACTGGATAACTAAAACTATAAATAGCCTCCGCACATACTATGAGTCAAGCAGCTTTAACAACCATTAAATTCACATCAGTTCAGTACTGGGCCTTTGCTATGCAAATCTTGTACTCAAAGCGAAAATGCATGTTTCTTGCTCAAAGCTTCAAGATTCACTTTCATACAGTCATTTGCAACAAGACTTAAATCTTAATTTAAACACCATTATTTTTTTTGTTTGCAGGTCATTGTTTTTTATCATAGAATGGCTGTTTTTCAGCAGCAATTCGTTGTGCTTTATTTTGCCTGGCATTACAACGGGCTAGATTTATTATGTAAAATGGACTTTTGACAAAAAAGATACTTTGGCAGATGACAGTAGGCAAGGTTGGCAGTATTCATTATATGTAATACATTATGGAAATCTGGACAAGCCAAAGTTGGCATTATTGCAAAACTGGCATTATAACAAGGGGCTATATAACGAAGTTTGACTGTTATTTTGTTTTTTGTTGTGTTGCTAGACTCACCACATGTGCATAAAAGCTTGATTTGACTGGTTTTCAGGAATCAGTGAAGATGTTGGTAGTTAATCCTCAACCCTGCAGCAAACTTTTTCAACTCAAAGTTCCAATCTTGGAGGGAGATACAGTTTGTAAGATTCTGACAAGGATGTGGAAGCTGGATAGATTAATTAAAAGTGAGTTTACTATTAATTTTTTAATGGTCATTATGAGCAGTTTTAGGTGCCCAGATTTGTTGAGAAGTTATTCTAATAAGTCTGCACCCTAGCCTCAATAACTGCACACGAATGTTGGAAATTATCGAGCAACATGGTTTTGATGTTTTTTTCTTGATTTGTCTAATTTATATACGTATTGTGCCTGTTAGATCTTTTGTTAACATTCATTAATATTTCAACAGTCGAACTTTTCCTCCGCAAAATAGTGATTTCAATAGATAACATATATACCATATTATGGATGGTAGAATCTATATTTTAGCTGTTGAGTTTCGTAGTGCTAAGACATATTCTCTTTTTACCTAGAGATTGCCTAGAGACAGCCATGACTCTATGTATAGCTAAAACAATACCATTTGGAAACTTGATTGCAAAGTTCTCTCTTAATGCTGCAGACAGCTGTGTATTTAAAGCCTTATCATTACTGAACAAATATTCAAGCATGTCGATACTTGGCAAAATTGAACTATTCACGTCTACTGCAGCATTTAAAAGAATTGGATATTATACAAATTTAGTTAAATTAGCACATGAACTTTACTGATCTTACCATTCTAATCAATATGTAATTACTGGTTTTACAACAAATGAAATTGATGAAATGTTACTAACCCAGTTGACTGAATGATTTGTAAACATTTTTTCGTTCTGTATGTTCATAAATACTTGTGTTGTTATTTCCTGTTATTTGTTGTGTAACTAACTTTGATTGCATGGTGTAAGATATGCGAATAAAATAATGTATAGGTTCGTACCAATTTTTATCTGTGGCAGCAACTAAAAACACCACAGTTTTTTTTTGTTAGTTGATTCCCTGTGTTTTTTGTTAATTATTATCTTTAAATGCACCAAAACTGAATTTATTGCCGACCGGTTTCGAACAAATTGTTTATTGTCAAGGCAGTTCATTGTCAATTGAAACTATGACAGTTCTGTTACTACTAACATGTTTGTTTGTTTGTTTGTTTGTTTGTGGAGAGTAGCATAGTTTCATACCAGTCAAGATATGTAATCTGCAAGGTAAATTGTCAAATTATCTATATAATGTTGTACCATATATCTTTTGGCTATCTAACTACTGAGTTGCATTTCGATGTTGTTTCTAAATTCTGGTAAATTTCTTTGTTTTAAATGCCTTGACAATGAACAGTTTGTTCGAAACCGGTCGGCAATAAATTCAGTTTTGGCGTAGTTACATCTATTTGCCAAATACGGATAATCTCTTTAAATAGTTTCAACTTTTTATACTTCAGATCCTAGCCGTCTAAAATTGCTTCGTTATGAAGACCCAGTCATGGGACCACGTTGTATGCCATCTTTTGGTGATCTCTACAGTGGCAGAGTTGTGGTGTCAGAAAAGGCTACCTTCACGATAGACGCAAGTAACAAGTTAGTACATATAGTAGAAAACGGTACTAAACATGATGTTGGATTGCAAATGGCATACATTATATGTTCTGATGACAAATGTATGTAATATCTCCAAAGCCATTTATACATTGCAATTTATGTTCCTTTATTTTCGTGGGGTAAAAACGAGGAATTGCTTTCGTTATGTCGTGAGCAAGAAAGGGATTGTGTGTAGTTATGGTGTGTAGGTTTGCACACCAAAGCATGTTATGTATATATAAGTGTAACACTTTGAACCCGGTACAGATTGGTAATTAGATAACCCTCATAATAACTGAGTTCTCTTAGAAGTAAACTGGAAGTGTCACGTGATCGATCCAAAAATATACATAAAAGTAATGAAATAGATAGTTACTGTGGAAAACCAGTGATCCACAAGCTACTTATGTTGGTCCATACTGTACTTTTTTAATCTAATAAATTTGGTCATTTTTGACACTTTTGCTTTATCTCTATGCTGTAATGTTGACATTTGTATTAGCAACTATACTAAATAAGCTAGGTTGCGTATATAAGCATGTTCTCTTTCATAAGGCTTATTCTTCTCACAGTGAGGTATAGTGGCGGGCATAAGCGAGGTAAAATAACGTTAGAGTTTCAAGTTTCAGATAGTGAATTTTATGAAAGGACCAGGAATAATGATTGATTATTTATAACAGCCATGGCTGTGGCATACAACTTGAAGTTAATTTTGTCTTGGCTCTAGTAGTTTTGCCTTGTATCAGCTATCACTTAACATAACGGCATGTTTTACACTAATGTTGACTATACTGTACTTGCATGGTTAGCACAGATAGTACCAGCTTGTGATTCATTTTGTTATCAGTTGGTCAGAGTCCAACCTGTTATCTATTGTAGTTAAATGGTTTGCATACGTGTTCATGTTATGTTCAGATAACATCATGTACATGCAAGCCTACATTTATAGTTATGATTCATAATGACTTCACTCATTTGTATGCAGTTGTCATGCTTAAACAATGTAGATAACATCAGGTACATGCCAGCCTTCATATATAGTTATGATTTATAATGACTTCACTCATTTGTATGCAATTGTCATGCTTAAACAATGTAGTTCCTGGTATGACTGACACCTGATGAATGGAGTAACAAAATTTCAAAAATTAAAGATAATTATCTAATACAATTTTTGACTTTAAGTAAAAGAAATATTGTTTTCCTAATCCTACCTTTTTGTATTTTTATTTGTGATGTGATGGTAGCTTATACGTTAAAGAGTTTTATTAAGCATTATTAAGCAGGTTAAGGGGACAACAGAGAATAAAAATAGCTGCATAAAATTTTTGCTACAATCTCCAAGTCAGTTGGTAGTTGTAGTTTTAAGTACAATGAAATGTTAACTAAATATACATATGTAACTCCGATGAAGCAAAATGAAGATGGTTTTCTTCAGCAAGTTCTACAGGTGTGCTATAATAAAGCCAATATTTTGTTGAAATCAATGCAGTTTTTTCAATTTTAAAGTTTTTTACGCTTTTCTGTTGATGTAATTTTTCATTTTCTTCACTGCTAACAGTTATAGCACAGTAGCCACATGATAATCACACTGGAAAGTCTTCGAAATGTTTGCTGAAATTATGGAGAAAACTTAGTGCTGTATTTGGTTGAATCCTGAATTTGTTAGATCAGCTATAAGAGATGAACTTAGACATGGTAGTCTAAGGTATGCCCAATGTAAGCAGAAGGTCACTGGTTCAAAACCAGGCCGCATCCCACACACCTTTTTCACATTCCTTGTCTTTCCGGTTTGGTTTCAAAATTTGATTAAACACAGGCTTGTAACATCATTTTGCAGAAAAGGTTATTATAAGTTTTATTTGCCAATGTAACTCACTTTTGTGATCTGATATTTGACATCAAAGTCCTTCAGAAAGATAGAAAAACTCATGTGGGATGTTAATATTTTCTGTTAAAAAAATTAAAAATCAAATTCCATCTATTCAAGTAGTTTTTTACCATGCTGCTCAAGCTCAAATATGTCTTATACATTCACATTATGTTATAGTGATTTGTTTGTTGGTTAACATTTTATTTCAACATCGTTTACTTTGCTGCAATATTTACTTAAAACCTTGCTTTGTGTAATCTTTAGAGGAACTTTGACCATTCACCATTAGGCAAATATATCTAATGCCTGTTGGTACTTGAGTCAGCCATTAACTGCTGATTTGCTAAGTGAAAACTGAAAATGGTTTCTTCAAATCATTTTTGTGCCTTGGTGTTAGTTTTGTCGTGTGCGGTCAGTGTGATAGTTACCCAAGGACCGCCCACCCCTGCTGGCTGTCCTCCTCCAGTGACAATTGCTCCGTGCAATTGTTCAGAAGGTCCAACAATCTACTGTGCAAGAGTGAATGCTTCAGTTTTTAAAGTGCTTGCTAATGTTAATTCCAGCCTGCAAGGTCTGATTATTAGTGAGTATTCGGATCCTTGCATTCCGGACTACGCATTTGATGGACTCAATACAACGTACCTCAAGATTATTCACAGTTCAAATTTGACAATGCTAAGCAATGAAACATTTGAAGGAGTTAAACATGTTGGTGACTTGGGTTTCTACCAAACAAATTTGAGCAGAATTCCAGATCATACTTTCTCGCCTCTTACAACATTAGAGAACATGACGATGTTTAGGTGCAATTTAACAGAACTCTCTGATTTCATTTTTGGTGGACTGTATAGTATGTCTCGCTTGACCGTGAGTCAGTGCAATCTGCATAAATTAAACCCAGATACATTTTCGTTGCCACCTTTGGAAGTTCTTGACCTTAGTTTCAATGCCATTAAGGACATAGCTCACGTGTTCTCAGGATTAGATAGGCTTGAAGTTCTCATCTTGCAGAAAAATAACATAACCAATTCATCCTTGGCTTTTGCTGATCTTGACAATCTGGAATATCTGGATCTCAGCAAAAACTTGTTGAACGTCATAGATGAAGACTTCTTCGCTGGGCTTTATTCCTTGAAGACGCTGATTCTGACTCAGAATGAGATTGTCAACATTGCAGATGGTGCTATGGCTGACTTAGTCAACTTGAAAGGAATGTTTCTGGAAGCAAATAAAATTGTTAAGCTGAAAGCAGACACATTTCAGCCGCTCACTAACCTCACTACTGCTTTGCTTAATCATAATAACATTAGCAATATAGAAGATGGAACTTTCCAGACCTGTAGCTTGCTACACCACCTTGATTTGTCATTGAATAATTTGACGATTTTGAACGATGGCACCTTCTTTGGTTTGACCAACTTGACTTTTCTCGATTTATCCTTCAATCACTTTCAGAAAATGCTTAACGACACCGTATTCTTGCCACTAGAAAATCTTGTTAAACTGAATTTAAGTTATTCAAATCTGTCCGACATTGCTGACGGCACATTGCAACCTTTAACTGAGCTGGAACAGTTATATTTGTCTGGTAATAACATCAGTAAAGTTGTTGATAACCTGTTGGTATTTGCTGGTCTGGATAAACTGCAGTTGCTAGAAATTGAAAAATGCAGTCTTAATAAGGTGCCAATGGGTCTGTTACACCTCCCCGGTTTAAGGGAGCTTGATATAGGTTACAACAAGATAAACTCGATAGAAAGATCAAGTTTTGAAAACAATACGGAACTGTTTGTTTTGAATGTGCAGCATAATGAGATACGCAAAATTCATCCTCAATCATTTTCCACCCTGCTTAAGTTGGACAGTCTAGATGCGTCTTTCAATAACATTTCTCAAATTGATCAATGGTTTGGAAACAACACCCTGCAGTTTTTGAACCTGGCTTTTAACAAGATCAGCAACATGTCTGCCGGTGGAGTGGCTACGTTGTCACACCTAAAGATCCTGGATCTTCAACATAACCTGTTCAGGAATATCAGCAATGATACGTTGAGTCTACCAGCTAACTTGATTGAGCTCAATTTAGCGCACAATAATATTTGTGATGTGGAGAGCAGTACTTTTGTGAATGCATCCACATTGCAATTCCTTTACCTTAGAAGCAATAATCTAACCTTTATTAAACCGGCTACATTTGTCAAGCTTGTCCATTCCCGAGCAATTGACCTTTCGTATAACAATATTTCTGAAGTTCATTCAAATGCCCTTGATCCTGGGATCAACACTAGTGCTCTGCATTTTGTTCTGAGTGGTAAGTGATTGTAAAATCAATTCTTAATAATTTAGCATGTTTATACTATTATATGCTACTTAAAAGATTCATTGAGTTGTATTTTTCTTAAGTGACAATGTCTACCAATTTTAAATGTTTATATAATGAAACTGTGTTGTTATAAAGCTTAGTACGGAGTCGAAACTAAGATTTACTGTGTCTCGTATGGAATCTGATGTAAACTAAAGAAAGCAGTTACAACTTTACAAAAAACCATATAAGAAAGCAGACTGTCAAGAAACAATTTTGTAAATTTATAATTTGTCATAAAGCTTTCTGTAGACATATTATGTTGGATACTCACCACAGGCATATAAGATAAGCATTACTACTGATGCTTTTGGCCTGCTATTGACTTCACACAATTATTAATATTTATAGGCAATCCACTTCACTGTGATTGTTGTTTGAAATGGATAAGTGAAACAAAATGGTCAAACCACAGTGCAAACGAGCTGGGTGTTTGCGCTCGACCACCACACCTACACGGCAAGCCGGTCTACAACGTTTCAGCACCCCAGTTTGTGTGCCCACATAGTCGTACTTGTATGGAGTTGTTCAACTGGACCTGCGGTAGAGGCAATGGGAGCTGGGAGTATACAACAGTTCCACCAACACTTACAACCTCAAGACCACCAACACTTACAACCCCGAGACCAACCAAACCACCGATCAATAATTATTACTATTATTACTATGGTAAGAATCATTTTCTGGCTCTGGCTTATGTAGCTGATCTAGTGTCACTGGTGTCCAAAAAACATGCAAGGTTTTTTAGGCACACTACTACGTACACCACAGATTTAACTACCACGCACAGAGAAGAAGAAGGAGAGAGAGAGAGAGAGAGAGAGAGAGAGAGAGAGAGAGAGAGAGAGAGAGAGAGAGAGAGAGAGAGAGAGAGAGAGAGAGAGAGAGAGAGAGAGAGTGAGAGAGTGAGAGAGAGAGAGAGAGAGAGAGAGAGAGAGAGAGAGAGAGAGAGAGAGAGAGAGAGAGAGAGAGAGAGAGAGAGAGAGAGAGAGAGAGAGAGAGAGAGAGAGAGAGAGAGAGAGAGAGAGAGAGAGAGAGAGAGAGATATTGAACTATATTTTAAAAGTTACCAATTTGTAAAACATGGCACCCATTGTTTGCAGTACAACAACGAATTTGTATTGCAACATAGCACCCATTGTTGTGTCCCCTTTTGCATAAGGCTAACTATCTCTCTCTATTAAGCAAGGGTGACATCTAACTCAATGACATACACAGTTCTCAGACGTTTTGTTTCTTTGCCTTACAAATTCCTACTTTTTGTTGTTGCTTCAAGAGCAGGTTTAATTGACAGAAACCTTGTTTCGTTTTATTTATTATAGTTTATGGTTTGTCTTGGTGCGTTACCCCTCATTTTTAATTTACTCCTTTTGTAACTCCAGTGCAGCTCTATTCGATAGATAGTATTCGCTGATGTATGCTTCATAATAATTGCATATCCAAGATGTGCATAAAATATAAACTTTTATATTTAATGGTGAATTCTCTCTTTTATATCATGCATCGCCATTTTTAGGTCTCTTCCTCTGTCTTCCCTCTCTCTCTCTTTCTGTCTCCCTCCTTCCCCCTTTGTCTCTCTCTCTCTCTTTATCATTATTCCACTTAGAGAGTTCATGCCTCTGCAATACATTACATGTCAAGTTGATTGGCCTCAATAACATTTTTGCTTTATAATTATCATTAACGATATTCTAATATACTGTAACAGTATGACTATGATTGTCTATATTGTATGCTAAAATTTTATTTTCATTTGTGTTACTACTATGCTGTATCATGTATCAAGTAAATTATTACCTTGCTTACACTATAGTTTAACTCATAATTACTATTTGTATATTTTCACTTTTCAGTGAAGGATCATCCGCATTACCTAGACTGGTGCCCAAGTGTCTCGTGTCCAAGTGTCCCTGTGCCCAGTGTCCCTGTGCCCAAATGTCATATAAAGCTTGTAATCATAGATTGGTGAAAATTTTAATGGGTTGGTGAGGGTCTGTAGATGATATAACCTATGATATGCTCCTACCATATCTCAGCATCTCAAAAGAAAGTTCTTTGTGAAAAGGTTGTGAAATTCACTTACCTGTTTAGCTTACGTTTCATTCGAACAGCGATGACTGTAACGACAATTAGTAAAATCACGGCAACGGCCATTAAGGAAAAAGCCATCCAGTCTAGGTAATGCGGATGATCCTTCACT